>VWZU01016804.1:133410-151858 GCA_013397095.1 Sterrhoptilus dennistouni | reverse complement strand
GCTCATGGTCGATTCATATCCAGCTTGTCATTCACCAGTACTCCCAAGTCTCCTTCTCAGTAGGGCTGATCTGGATCTGTTCATTCCTAGCCTGTGTTGATACCAGGGGTTGCCCTGCCCGAGGTGCAGCACCATGGTCTTGTTACTTTAATGAGATTCCTATGGCTCACTTCTCAAATTTGTTCAAGTTCCTCTGGATGCCATCCTCTTCTTCAGATGCATCAACTGCATCACTCAGGTTGGTGTCAAATTTGCTCAGGGTGCACTTGTTCCCTTCATCATGGTTCATCAATGAAGATATTAAATAACACTGGTCACAGTTTAGACCCCTGAGGGACACTGTTTGTCACTGATGTCCATCAGGATTCTGAGCCATTGATCACTACCCTCTGGATACAACTGTCCAATCCATTCCTTATCCACCTAACAGTCCACCCATCAAATCCTTCTTGCTAATTCAGAGAGCAAGATGTTTTGGGATGATGTCCCCACACTCACAGGAACTGGAAAAAAAAGCACAGAATCAGATCCTTAGTATCTAACCTGCACATGCACTGCAAGGAGGTGACATGCTGCACAGAAGGTGACTGGCTTGTGACAAAGTGCCTCAAACAGACTCTGCCACTCCATGCTTCACATCCTTCAATGGTCTGTTCTGACTGTAGAGGACATGGTCATTTATTCCAACAGAACAGAGCAACAGAATGGCAGTATTGTTCTCTCCTTCAGCAGTGATCTACAGCAAACAGAGACAATGGACGGAGAAGAGCTAAGGCCACCCCTTGTGTCAGGATCTCAGGGAACAAGGGGGCTAGATATCAATTGTACTTTTTTCATGATCATTCTCACCATGAGGATCACAGATCTACAGGACAGGAGACACCAGCAGCTGAATCCTCATCAACTTTGCCATTAACAACACAAGAAAATATCTGTGGACAACTTTAAGACAAAGGCTGACAGGATGTGAAATATTACCTTTTTATATAGCTTACAAGATATGTTAAGAAGATGCCTTCAGGGTGGGAAAGTAAGCAATAGGATGCAGATATAGTCATAGCTTGTGTTTTAAGGAAAGGGTGAGATAGCCCCAGAATTACAGCAGGTTCATGCTTATATGAAACTTAGTTTTGTAATCTTTGCAAAGTTTTGCCTTGGGCCACACTAATTTGAAATCTAGGGATATAATTTTAACTCATGTGCACTCCTTCTGGAGAACGAATAGCCAATATTTATTTTAATTTTGGTAGTTGGGATGGAAATTTTTAAATTATAACAGCCACAACCTATTACGTAGTGAGAGGTAATAGGTCTTCGTAGAGATGTCTTCCAAGAAAATCCATGGTGTTTTGTCTGAGGTACTAGCACAGCAATTTTATTTAAATTTAGCACCATCTGTAAAAAGAAGCTCAAACTTTAAAGTCCAAAAGATACCCTAAGTACTTAAGTAAGCTCTAGAGATGCATCACCTGAAGCGAGACTGAAAATCTAATGCTTTATAAATTGCACCCAAAATTTGAGTTTTACACCATTTCTATCAAAACCAGTTTCTCTGTTTTAGTTTCATTGTAGAATATAAATTTTTACTTTCTTAGCTTTTAGATCCTTTTATAGAAGAGTGAAAGTATACCTCATAAAATCTCCATACACATTACACTCTATCTATGAAAATTTCAAATAATCTGCATTCAGAAATTGTTATGCACCATGCATTTTCTCAGTGATTTCTCTAGGACCTAGAGAATATGAAAGCAACTCCTGAGTGCCCACACTAAGGTTTTGAAATCTTCCTATCTGTTTTCCAGTTTTTAAAACCTTGGTTGGAGCTTTTAAAGTAGTATACAATTAAAGATTAATTATATTTAGCCATTTCTGAGACTTCACTGTAAAATTCCGAACGGTGGACTTCCTAAAATCAGGAAGCAAATGATTTTTTGTGAGAAAGAGAAGCTTAAAAGCCATTGGTTTTGGGTGAAAGAATAAATATTAGAAGACATCAGTCAATGTTACAGCTGTGCAGGATAGCCTTAGCTGAAATCATGAGGTTTAGACTGCTTTAAATAATTTAAAACTATCAAACCAGTTTCTTCAATCTGCATATTATGGATAACTGAAATCAAGTTGTAACTTCTCAGATGTATTAAGGCTAAGCTGAAGGCTAAGCTGATGCTGCCTTCTTTGAAATCCCGTCTTCCTCCTCATCTCAACTTCTTACTCATGCCTTGAATGGGGGCAGATACTTGTAAAAACAAATCCTGGTTTCCAACCAGTGATCTGACCTAATATCTAGGAAGACAAGTATGAGCAGCCAAGAAAAGAGAATGTTTGGGTCCACTTTCAGCAGTAGTGAAATTATGGGATAGTAAATTTTGGGATAGCCACAGCTGGTTCTGAAGTAATGCAGAGCTAAAGTCAGAGCTAAAGTACTTCACTAGGGATTTGACAGTTAGCCTGCCTCAGTAAAAGAACTCTGTATCCAAATGCTCATCCACTTCTCTCAGTGATATTAACTGCTCTCAGGCCAGATGCTCCGTAATTTTTGCTTGTCACAGCTAGAAAATGTAGAGTTTTAGACTCTTGGCAAAAGTCAGGTTTTGAACTCCAGAGACCTAAACTCTGTAATTTTGTTTCATATTAAAAAAGAAAACAGTCATGATTTTAAATGAGAATGTGAATTATTATTTTTTCAACCACATTAAAAAAAAACAACAACAACAACAAAAAAACACCAGCTGCAGGGGTCTCTTAAAAGTCCCATACTTTCAGGCAGAGGTAAAAACTGCAAAAAAACTGCTGGTCCCAAAAATGAATGGTCCAGGAAGTAATGAATCTGCAAAGACAAGCGAGTATAATACAAACTATTTTACAAGTTATATGTAGCAGGTGCTACCCACAACATTTCTACAGTAATATAAAACCATTTGTACATGAAGGAGAAAAGCATGTCATCAGTGGTTTTTTGAAAAGATTGATGTTGACAATATTTGTAAAGAAAATTTCTGTAATACTCAGATTTCTAGGGCTGTTGAATACTCATTCAGGTTTACCTGAGCAACTACTGTCAGTTCTCTGCTTTAACATGTCAACTTGATAGTTGTGTGGAAGATTGTTTTTACTACCTTTCCTCTCCACACTTACATCTTTCTTATATTGTATGTGCTGGCTTCCGAACATTTATTTTCCTTTTGTTTTTTTGCCTTTTTAATCTCCCAATATGAAAACAGATAAGTTTAAAAAAGCCATCAAATTTTCTTTCTGCCCCAAGAAATTTGGGGAAGTATAAAGTGATTTTTTTTCTATAAATCTATCTTTATATGAGAAGCAGTGAATTGGTTGTGTTGAAGAATTGCTATAGCAGAATTCTTTTCCTTACAGAGGTAATCTTGGGCCAGTGCAGAGGTGGCCCTTCTCTTCTCCCAGGAAATAACTGCCAGTAGGGGCCAGGGGAGAAGTAGTCCCTGGTCTGTAAGTAAATATTGTTAGGTGAATAAAAATAACAGTAAATATTGAGCAGATGTTAGCAAGGCACAATCAGAAACACAAGAAGGACTTTCTGTAGAGGAAGGTCAGATCTTTGGTTCTTTGGGGATTAAAAATGGGTTGGTATAGAAACAGAAGAGGTGAACTACACATACTGTACATCTGAAAGAGGCAAGGACCATTAATCCCTGCTACCTGTTAGTAGCAGGTGGCTCAGTGCCCTCTCTGAATGTGTCTGAATGTCCCCTAAATGCAAGCTAATGAAGAGATTTCCATAGAGAGGCTGCTCTGCAGAAATGGACAGAGTGGTTCAAGAGGGTTCCTTAAAAAGGCATTTTGGCACTGGCATCTTTATCATGACAAACCAAAACAAATCACTCCTCCTTTTCGTGTGTACTGTTCAAATTTTCCTCTGAACTGTCTAAAGCTGAACTATTCTCCAGCTTCAGGTCTTCTGTTCTCTTACAACTACTGCAGCTGCTACTACATCCATTAGTGAATTTGTTGGAGCACAGGACATCACAAGCCCCGAAGTGGTGTTGATAGATAAAAAAGAAAGATAACTACTATTTTCTTTCATATCTTAAATGATTGAGAGTCAATTATTTGACTTACATAAAACATATTTGAGAATCCAATCTTACATACTTTCTATGTATTGGTACAATAACTTATTAAATAGTTGCATCAAACAAATGCATCATAAGTGATTTCCTTTTCAAAAAAAGTTTTAAAGAGACAAATCCAGATGATAACAAAAATTATAACAAAAATTATTATGCACTTTACTTTGAATGTCACCCCCCCTCTCTGCAGGAAAAAAGGAGATGAAGTCTTGTTCTGCTTCTGAGTCTGGTCTCGATTCTGCACTTCAGTGTAGGTAGCTATCTGTGCACAGTAGAAGGTTGCTTCATGCTAACTTAGATGACTCAAAACAAGTTTCTGATCCCCAAGAACCGACTGGTTCAGACCTCACCCGAAACAGGATCCAGGGAGATATACGAAGGCATCAAGCTTATCTATGATTTGATACCTCCCAAAATTCCATCAATCAATGACTTTGTCAAAACCTTTGCATGATCACTGCACTCTGAACATGTGTGTCATTTGGGGAATGGTGTAACGGAAAGGCAAGGGTGGTATGGAGAATGTACTGCATTAATCTTTTTTTTTTTCCCTTGTCTGCTGAAACAAGTTTTCCTGTGGAGGTATTTCCTTATAATTAGAAGAACCCTGAACATATGGAACATATGGTAAATCTACAGGATACTATTTAGGATTTTATTTCTAATTAAATTTTAGCAGTGTTTGAACCTAAATCTCATTATTAGTTAACAGGATTAGTCAATTAAACTTATGTACCTTGGAAACATTTTCTCCATTAAAGTATAGTCTTTGTACATTTCTAATTTATTCATGTATCTTGAATTTTTTTAGGGGTGTGCCTAACCAACCATATTTTTAGCAGCATTGTAAATTCATGCATTAAATTTATTCAATTAAGGGTTGTTTTAGTGCGTTGGACCATCCTATCGCTGACCTGAGTTTTCATTTGGTTTTGGTTCTGTCCTCTCATTAAACATTCTTTAAGAGGATTTCACTTTAGTTAGAGTATTTAAATTACTGTGCAATAAATCTATTCTTTTAATGAGTTTATTCCTGTTTTAAGGCATTAATTAAAGTAGGTTGTGGAAGAAGGAGATACAGTAAATGGATAAAGTAGTGTCCAGGCAAAAGGTTAAGGATTTGCTGTCATTATACAGAATTAAAATCTTTCTGGAGACACCTCATTAATGGAAAAACCTTTCTCTCTTACATGCACCAACAAGAAGCTCATTACTCAGTGAACTTCTGCTTATCAGGGATTATTAGTTCTTTTTTTCTTTTAGAGAGACTTTATCCTCTAGTAACTAACACATCCATGCCTGTGGTATGATTTTGGCTTATCTGTGTGAAATAGATTCAGACAGTTTAGCCCATGAATTTCCTTACTGGACAGAGTGGGAGGCTGGAAAAGTAAAGGACACCATCAGTGGAGTATTTCAAATTCAAAGTGAAAAAAAATCTTGCAAATTTAATTCACAGACTGGGAATGGAAATGTCATTGCCTCGCTCAGAGGGTTAATCACTTTCTAATTTAAACTGGCAAATTTTTTAATGACACTGTGAAATTAACAGCATTTTATTGTGTTAATTATCTACAGGACACTACATCATTACTTCTAATAAATGTAAATGTGATTGCCTCTCCTAGGACAATATAGAGACAAGGTGAATTTTTATTGGCTATTTACTGGATTTCAGACACATTGCTCCCTCTTCTCCCCACTCTACTGCTATGTAACACATATTCAATATGGTTTAGTGCACTACCTTGTCTTCTGTGCATTTTAGTCAATAAAGTATATATGGGTATTTTAAAGGTCATTACAGCTCCTTGCTCACTCAAGATAGTTTTCACTTAAGGCAAGGCTTATGCTAAAAATCATATCAACCGTATTAAAACTAGGATGCAGTATTGTAGAGTTTAAGTATATCAATAATTAGATATTCATCTTTTTTGACAGGCTTGAAATGCATACTAGCATGTGCCTTTGCCAGACAGGAGAGTGCTTTTCCAGTAGGTGTGTCACTCAGCATGCTTGATGCTGCAAGAGTAGGCAAGGAAACAAATTACATAAGAGGTATTTACAAGGCTTTACAGAGAAGCAAAAAGTAGAGCGTTCTCCTTTGGAAGAAAATTCTTTTCAATCAAAGATATATGAAACTATCAAACAACAGAAAGTATAATAAAATAATAAGTTTCACACCCATAATAGCCAAAATTCTAAATTCACCTTTGCGAAACTACAGTCAGAGTTCTCTCCTGGTGTATTGCTTTGGCACGGCCTGGTTTTTGGGCAGCAGGGGGGCCACAAAGATGGCTCCTCCAGGAAGCTTCCACCATGTGCAGCAGAGCCAATCCCTAATGGCTCTGAAGATGGACACTCTGCTGGCCAAAGATGGGCCAATGAGAGAGGTTGGTAATGCCTGTGTGAAAGAAGAAAATCAAAATAAAGTCACAGTCAGAGAAGAGGGGTAAGTGAGAACATGTGAGGAAAACAACACAGACACATCAAGGTCAATGGAGAAGAAGGGGGTAGGAGATGCTCCAGGTTCTGGAGCTGAGATTCCTTTGCAGGCTGTGGTGACAGCATGGTGAAGCAGCTGTGCCCCTGCAGCCCGTGAGGATTGATGGGGAATGCAGAGATCCACCCACAGCCCATGGGGATCCATGGGGGATGCAGAGATCCACCCACAGCCCATGGGGATCCATGGGGGATGCAGAGATCCACCCACAGCCCATGGGGATCCATGGGGGATGCAGAGATCCACCCACAGCCCATGGGGATCCATGGGGGATGCAGAGATCCATCCACAGCCCTTGGGGGAGGTGCCCATGGTGAAGAGGGTGCATGCCTGGAGGAGGCTGCTGTCCTGTGGGAGACACAGAGGAGAGAGGGCCCTGGCTTCCAGGCTGGAGCAGCCTGTCCTTGGAGGGCTGCACTCTGTGGGAAGACATACTCACATCACAGCAGTTTTGGGAGGAGTGTCTGGCCATCGGGGAAATTCATGTTCCTACAGGTATGGTATGGCTGCTACTCGTGAGAGTGGACCCACGCCTGGGAAGATCATGGAGAACTGTCTCGCATGAGAGGGACCCCACAGTTTCACAGGGGAAGCCCAGAGAGAATTCTCTCTTGGAAAGTGGAAGAAAATCTCAGTGATGAACTGACCAAAACTCCCATGACCTGTCTCCCTGCACTGTTGGTAGGAAGAAGGGAAGGGCTGGGGGAAAGGAGGTGTTTTAAGGGATTATTTTTCTTCTCATTATCCTCCTGTGATTCTGTTAATAGTAAATTACATTTTGAGAAAGTGAAACTTCAGTTGAGTTTGTTTTGCCCTTGAGGTGTTTCTCCCAGTCCTTATCTGAACTCATGAAACCTTTGTTAACTTTTTTTTCTCTCTCCTCTGCCCAGCTGTGGCAGGGGAGGAAGAACAAGTGACTCTAATGGGTGCCTGATGCTGGGCCAGTGTCAAACCACGACACCTGAATATACACTTTTCCTCACCTAATCCATCTAGCTAGCTAGCTAGCTAGCTAGCTACATAGCTATCTATCCATCTGTCTGTTACAGTATGTAGGTGATCTGATTTTTTAAAGTGTATCTTTGCCGTTACACCAAGATCCACATTCCTAATCTCTTTATGTAAGGATGGAGCATTTCAAAGGAGAGGCCAGTATTTTCATGGTAGGATTTCAAGATTTTTGAAGATGTTTCTGAGCTTTTGCATGTTTATCTGGTCATTCTAGCTAGTTTATTTTCAATTTCTGTGGAGAATAGCTGGGGAAGAGAAGTAAAGTCAGAAACAAGAAATATATTGATCATAGATAAGAAAGTGCATTGCTAGCATAGACCCTAAGGAACTTGGTGCTTTTCTGAACCATAATCACTTCCCTCCAAATTGTGATCCTTAGTGATGTCACTGAAAAATTACTTCACAATTTGTCCTGAACACTTGCTACACTGTGAGCAAAGATACCTCTGAACACAGATCTTAATCAGCCTAAGACTTGAATCTGCTGTCTACTAATGATACTCATGATGGCTTTATTGATTGCCTGTGATAATAGTGGCTGGTCATGAATCTTTGGTGATCTCTCTTTTTAGGTGTCATTACATAGGCAAGCATTTCCAAAGTTGCCATGCTGTTTAGGAGGCACCCATCCAGATGGCTTCTAGCTCACCATAACTAGTTCTTCAGAAATAACCTCCTCAAGTCTTTTCCCCTTGAAAGCATCTGTAAGCAGTTGAAGGTCATGATTGTTCACTCCCAGATCAACATACCATTAAATTGTGACAGAAAGCACTATCACACTATTAAGTCTTCAGTCATACCCTCAAAAATCCTGATAAAATTATGAACTATTTTAACCTCCCAATGGTGCAAACAGTAGCTTGAAAACACATCTCAGTAAGATAGTACAGAGATAAAACCTATGGAAATCCTACCTTTCAGGTACTATTACCCTAAGTGATTCACCTTGTTTGTTTTGCGCCCTTGTCTGTACTAAATCGGAGCCACACACTACCACTTGAAATCAGGTTGTGAAGAAGACTCAGCATAGGCTGTTTTGCTGTGGTTTCCAAGTCCTAGCAGAAATTCCTGTTAATCTGAAGCCTCCTGTAATTGAACTACCCTCTTCTAAGTAAAGAAGGAGTGATGTGTCTCATTAATAGCTCAGGGTATCTTGGAGTAAAGGGGGATTTTTGGTGAACAAGACACCAGTAAGTGAAAAAATGCCATAACTTTACCCACATGACAAAACCTATTGTGACTGACACAAAAGAAAATGTAAATTGGTTGCATTCATTATCTCTCCCTTTCACCCCCATACTAAACTGCAGCATATTGGACAAGATATTGCAGCATATTGGACAGTCCACTGTAAATGCAATTTTACTAAAAATTTCCCTAAAAGAGAAAACAGACACCTGAAAACTTCTGATATCCTGATAGTTGCCTAATAGCCCTCACCTTATCTATTTTAGCCATCAGCCCTCCCTAACAAGATCTCCCTTGATATGTTACTGGCCTACATGTATGAAAAGATAGGAAGCAACAAAGCTTCAGGTCAATTAAGGCTTCCGCTGATCTAGTAGTGTATCATATGTAATGAAGGAGCCTAAACTCTCTTGGTTGTATCCTAGATACCATCCTAGATACTTTAATTAGGAGAAGAGACCCTGTTTTAACGGCGCTAATAACCTCATCTAATTTAACTTCAGGGGTTTTTTAGATGACAAGAAAAGGCAGTATTTAATTTCATTTGCACTTCTTTGACATTTCTAGTATTTCAGGTCATCAGTCTTTTATAACACTACAATGCTGAGATTTTCTGGATCATTCAAGCCCTCCTATTAGGTAAGGTACAGTTCCTGAGGAAGAGGTGAGAAGAAAGAAATCTAAAATAGCTTTTTGCAATTCATAAGCAGGAATAGATCACTGAATTGAGGCATGGGATAAATTCACTTTCCACTAACATGGAAGACAGTGTCAGAAAAGGCACCAGATCTGGCCACAAGCAGAATATCTGCACCCTCTGTGAACATACCGTGGTGAAGAGATTGATAGAATTTGTTAATCTGAACTCCAATCAACATTTCAGCTCAAAGCTCTCTTCCTTTTTTTAAAATACACAATGGCTTATTTAGCACTCAAATTGACAAATGAACCCAGAATGAAGCAGCACACATGACAAAAAGTTAAAATATTTATGATAATTATTATGCACTGTCATAGGGTTGATATGCCTAATGCAATTGCTGGGCTTTGAATTCCCTGTACAAATCTTTATTTAAAACTATTTAAATGAATAAAAGAACTGGTCCCAAGAATGTTTTGTGTCTGCCTGTATAGTAGCCTCTATACTACTTTCTGGTATTCTAAATTAAATTCTATTTTGCAAAGGCCTCTTGAAATCTCTCAAGCAGGATGTCAAGTCAAGTATCTGGCATTGGATTGTTTCTACAAGGAAAGCTTTGTCTACAATATTAGGAACCAAATTGCATAGTAGTTTGCAGCACTAGCTAATACTTATTGAATGCATGAATAAAGCAGTTTTTGAAAGAATTGTTTATTTGTCCTTTTTTTCAATCAGCAAAAGCAGCTGATTGTGAATGAGAACTTAAAAGAGGACGTTTATCCCACTATTTATTTATATGAACAAGAATATGTTAAACTTGATTAAAAAGAGAAAAATGCCTATGCCTGAGAACTGTCATACCAATTTAGCCAAACCAGGGTTTTTTTTCCTAAAGAAAACGAATAAACAAACCCTAGGCTCTGTCCTTACAGCATATTTCTGCAGGTTTCAAGTAATAGAGATTGGAGTTTAAAAACTTCAGTGGGATCTTAATATAAGTGGTGTCATTAGCTAATACAGGAAAAAATACTGTTTTATATTCCTCAAAATTTAAGGTTTATTTTACAGAAAGCCTTATTTCACTAATACTTGTTAGTCAGGAAATGAAAATGTCTTATTTTATCAGAAGTACTACTTTTTACCATACATTCAAACTGTAGCACAATAGAGTCAGTACATATAAAACAATTGTGTCAGCACTCTTTTTTCTGCAGTCATGTGTCCTCCCTCTAGTTGTATCCATGCTTTAGTGTAGATTTCTACATTTGAGTCTTAGTCTCAAATAGATGCCATTTTCCATTGGGGTTTAAATTAAAAACAAAGAAAATAAATGGACAACGGTGACATACCATTTCATTGATGAACTGAGTCCTCTTTTGCTCAGAACACACTATGACTTCAAACAATATAGTTTTCATGATACGCATCTGCTTACACAAGGACCCCACCTGAAGTACTGTATCTTGCTCTGGAGCCCTCAGCAAAAGAAAGGCATGGAACTGTTGGAGGTGATCCAGAGGAGGGCCACAGAAAAGATCAAAGTGATAGAACAACTGAGAGAGCTGGGGTTATTCAGAGGGAAGAACAGAAGGCTCTTGAAAGACAAGATTGTAGCCTTTCAGTACTTCAAGGGCTGAATAAAGATGGGGACATCCAACCTTTTTTCAGCAGGACCTGTAGTAAATAGGACAAAGGTAGTGTGTTTAAGCTAAAAAAGAGTAGATTCAGACTAGACCTAACAAAGTATTTCTTTACAAGAGACTGGTGAAACGGTGAAACAAGTTGTCCAAAGGTTGGCTGTCCCATCAATGCAAAATTTCATGGTCAGGTTGGATGGGACTCTGAGCAAACTTGACCTAGTGGAAGATGTCCCTACTGTTCACAAGGGGGTTTGGACCAGATGACCTTTAAAGGTCCCTTCTAACCCAAACTGTTCTATGGTTCAATGTAGAGCCTGCTACAGCAGAACCAAACAATGATTTGAATACATAATTCGTTTGCTCCTTATATCAAAGAACTATGTGTATAGCTGTGCAAACTAACCTTCATTTCCTCAAAAATAAGAAACAGGATGTTTACATTACTTTTACTGGTTAGACCAAGAATTACATTTATTTGAGTTCTAGCATAAAAAGCTGCTAGATCTGCATTATTTTCTTATGTCTCTGAACTGTGGTAAAGTCGACCATCTCACTAAATGCGAAGCTCTGTTGTGTCCAGCTGTAAGCTCTTTGCTGAAAGACCACAACGTCTTCACATAACCCTCCCCCAGTTTTTCTGGATTGCAAGGTTACAGTTGGGAAGGAAGAGTTCTCACAGGTCACCAGTTTTGTTCCTGCAATGAACTAGTAAGGGTCAGACAAAGATGCCTACTATGCAAAGGCTCTCTTCTATGTCCTTAACCTCTCCCTCTAGAATTGGATGATGTATAGCTGGCAGAAAAAGGATGCATTGGCAGCTGCAAAATCTAAAGCAGCATGAAAAAAGAAGCACAACAAATTATTATTTTTTGTCAAAAATGAGAATAGAATGACAGCCAGCTAGGAAGATGATATTATATCACTAATGTATAATTGAAGGAAATGAGTAGAAGGGGCTTTTAGGTTTTCAGACTATTTCTTTTAAACATGGTTTTATTCAATGATACTGCTTTTCAGCTGAGTGAATTCTCACAGAACACCTTATTAACAGTAGGCAAACCTCAGTCTGTGCAATTTTGCAGTACTTCTAGAAGCATTTGATGTATAAGTGTCATTGAAAGCAGAGTCAGATAAAACACTATACCTTTTTTTGGGAGGGTGTGCTTCATTTAAAAAATAAACAGCGGGTTGATTTTATGTATTAGGATAGAAGCTTCCATATGCTACTCTTCCAAAACTCAAAGTTCTATTCATGTCTATTGTAGTTGCATAGCATATGTGAGCCTGCTTCTGTGTCCATAGAAAAAGTCTTAAAAATGCAAGAATATTCTGCTTTTTTTAAAATCCAAATTTTCCCAAGTTTCATTTTTCATTACATCAGTTTTCTCTTGATTTTTAAATCTCCTTTTTTCTGCATAATAAATGGGGCATGGAAGAAAAATTTCTACTGTCCTCAGCTGAATATGAAACTATGCTTTTTATCTTGAGGCTAAAAAATTTCCTTTTTTAAACTGTTTTTGAGAAAAAATAATTAACATTTTGTCTAGCATTGTTCCGCATTCATAAGTATAGTCTGCTGAAGATGTATCATTTTGCAGTCTCATCTGCATTGCTAAACAATATTTGAAACAGAGCATAGTTCCCTTGATATATAATAACACTATCACCCCCTCTCCAAACTGTGAATAGCTTCTTGTTTCTGAAAGATTAAAATAATTATTGCAGTTACCTAAAAATCTGCTGACTCAGTACTTAATTTGAATGCTGATTGGCTCTCTAGTGAGCTAAAAGTGCATTTTGAAAATTGGATATCTCTGAAGAAAGTAATTAACAAAAAAATACATAGCTGTACATACATTAGCTAAGTGAAGAACCCTAACTGGATCAATGCTGCAACTGGGGACATCTGCAGTGTGATAATATCACCATGGCACTCTGTTTATTAGAAGTGAAAAGTCTGAGAAGAAAAGTAGGTAGATATTTTTTACAAGTCACTATGGTCTAAGTCCCAGTGAGCTTTTTCCTAGCCCATCAAAAACCTAGTGTTAGACGGCAAAAATTGACATGATTAGAAATCTCTCTTCAGCAGAGTCCCAGCTTGGAATTAAAGTGATGCAGTAGAAGTCAGGTCCAAAATTCAATTTACAAACTGTGAAGGAAGCTTAGCCTGATGTCTGCACTACCTGGTGTTATATATGGGTGAGTTCACTTAAGAAATTATCCAAATAATCACCCCTTTCCTCATGCCAAATAAAGACCATCCTTGCTGTTAAAAGTGCAATTAGTTCCTAACTTGCTCACTGTGGATAAACAGAAGAGCTGCTGAGTATGGAACTCAGTAATTTTGTTAATAATGAACGTAGTAGCAAACACCTAGTCTTTCACCGTATGTGCTTTATGTGGGAACAGTGCCACTTCTCTAAAATGCAGCCATTTGGACTGAGCTTGAATGGAGTTGAAACGCTATAGTCTGTTACGTTACCTCTTAAAACTGTTCTTTTTAATCTAGTCAAATTTGTTGCATTTCTCTGGCTTTTTTCTGTCTTTCTTCTACTTCCTATTGGGAGAAAAGGAGCCAGACAGAACTCTACCTTGTCATTTAATATAATCATATATTCATATATATATATTGATATATATATGATATTATAATATTTTGCCTCTTTTTTTCTTTACGCCTTTCTCAATGCAGCCAAAAAAGTTTGTTGGTGCTTTCAAAATGTTTTTCTAATTATCTGCATTCATTTAAAACTGCTTGATATTTATTGGCTTGGAATTTTTTCCTTTCACTATGTGCTGCCTTGTAAATTTCTGTACCTGCTATTGTATTGACTAAACACATATGTCTAATCTAAAAAGAAAAAACTTAAAATGTCTCCTTCAAGTTAGGTAGATGCATTAAGCAAATGTTTTGGGAATGACTGTTAATCATCTGAATGAGAAAATATGCATGCATGAATGAAAATGATAATTATTTGTTGTTCACTGTTTTACTGTTTACTCTATTGAGGCAGTACAAAAAATATTGTAATCTTTAAACAACCAGAAATATCACAACTAAGAATTAGTCATATTAAAGTGTTCCCTTGAATCACTTAACAAACTGGAAATTATTCATGTGAACTTTGTAGAAATATAAATATTTATCACAGCAGGCAAAACAAGGATCTGATTGCAAGTAATTCATTAACTGGGTCTTTTCTAAAATACAAAAGCTCTTCTCAAAATAGATTGATGAATTCTTCTTTTGCCTTTCTTTTTATTTTCTTATTTTTTCTCTCAGTTGAAATTTTAGTCTCAAGTTTAAGGATTAAAAGGATAATGAATTAAAATTTACTACTTTTTAAGGAAAATACTTCTCTATATTCCACTGATGAAAACATTACAATGCATGTTTCTCTGAAGCCGCTGAGGAAGGTGGATATTCAGACTGCATCAGATGGAGAAGAGTGTGTGAGTACTAAATTATGAGAACACTTGTTATTTAACTGTTTTAATGATAGGAAACCCCAAAGTTAGATGTGAAATAAAAATGCAAACTAGAGTGAAACAAAGCTAAATCTACAATCTGAGTGTAAAATTGAAAAAAATTGGCACACATTGGAAGGCTCTTGGCACAGTCTGATAAGTTTGATGTCACCCAGAAATGTGTGAGAGTGACTTAAGTTCTGCACAGACAGAAGTGATTTGTGTATCAGGGTTAATAGGAAAAAGCAAACAACACTGAAGCAAGCTAAGTCACTCTAAAACAGCAGTATAGAATTCTGTAAAAGTAGTAAAAGACGTACAGAGAGAACTCTGTGATGACATCAGCCGAGAGGAACTTTAAAAGACACAACATAGTAAGGGAATTGATTGGGAAAAAAAATCAAACTAAGCAAAACCTACCCAGGAATTAATTAAAAGATTACCTTACAGAGGAAAAAGAGGACCTGCTAAGTCAAAAAGCAATAGAGTTTAAAAACTGTATGAGGCATGTCAGGTAAAGAAAAAGGCTAAGGTATCTATATTTTGTATTTGAGAAGCATAAAAAAAAAAATCGTTGCTAAGATAAGTTATTCAAAGAATGCAGGAAAATATTCAAAATATATTAAGTAAAGTTTCATAGGGACAGAAATGAGGAAATGTCAAGTAACTACAATCCTCTGTTTATACAGCAACCTGCATTGCAATTGCAGCTAAAGCATTCTTGATTTCCTTTTCCAAATCAGTGTGTCTGTGTACGTGCACATGAATGTGTGACTGCACAAATCGCTTAAATGCAGAAGGCAGTGGAGCAGAACAGAGCAGCTGTTTAGAACTGCACAGTAACAAGACATGGCGCTTTAGAACAGGAAGTAAAAGGGAATATGGTATCCAGCTGAAGCTGCAGAAGGGATTTTATGTCAACAGAATGTGATTACTAAAACTGGAATATTTCCAGAACAATAGAACTAGCATAAGGGAATAATCATTATTGCCTGAAATTGAATATAGTAAAGGAGTTAGTTAGGCAGAGATAACTTGTTCAGAAAAGGGAACAAGATAAGATGGCAGAAGAAATTGGAAAGGGTTGTAAAAGGCATAGGCTCCTAATAATGAGTGATTGCAGTTATAAACTAGGTCATACTGAGTGATGGATATGAATCAAGCAGTTTTACAGATGTTAAAATGATTTGATCTTTTATATTCTAAAGAAAGGTAAGAATTAGGGCCAAACCTTTCTTTGCTTGTTCCTTCAATGAACTATGGGTGCATGCGACAGAAAAACAGCATCTGGCTAGTAAAAAAGATTTGAATCTTCCCATAGCTATGAGTAATGCATGGATATGTGACAATAGACTCAGAGGCAGCATCTCTGTGAAACAGCCACAAGCTGTTAAAGTTTGTTATTAGATTTGGAGACTATCCCTGCTCACCGTCTGAATTTCACTGTGTACATTTCAAAGAAACAATACCCAGAGAAAAAAAGAAAATGTTGAAGATCCAAAAGTTTTAAAGATTAAATAATGACTTTTTTCTTTTCCTTGCAACAAAGAAGCTAAGGCTGACAACCATAAAAACTAGAATGAAAGTTGAAATGTACAGCTACTTCACATATCTCATAATTTCATTTCAATAGCTTTATCAATGAGTAAAGCAGAGGCCAAAGCTGTCAGCTTCTGTAACTACAAAACATCTGTGTTAATTTAATCCACTTGAGGGCCAAAGAATATTTCACTATGTGTTTCATGCCACTTGTGCAGACAGCACTGTAAATGCACCTTTCTGTGGAGTATGTGATTAGAAAGGATTAATAATACATGCACAGTGTTACCCTACAATACTAGAGAATAAATGTGATAGCATTTGCTAAAGTAGATGAGTCATAATACAAGTCACCCTTTCCTAAGATATTTTTTATTATTTTGTTCTAATTCTTGTTTAGTTCTTTGAAACATTAAGTAACTTTTTTGTAAGTCATCATTAAAAAAAAATAGACAGAGAGAAAAGAAGGAATGAGGAAGGGAACACAGATGGCTCCATATGAGATATTTGACTTAATTAAACATAAATCAACTTGAGCTCACACAATGTGGTCATGCTTAACATACCTGAAAGAACTGTTAGAGTAAGTATCTGAAAGGTTTCTCAGAGAAACTATGGACATATTTTACCTGGATTTTAACAAAAGCTTTTAATACAATTCTACATATTAATCTAATCCAGCAGCTAATCACTAAATTTATTATGAGGTGAGCTACTTGACTGCATTACACTCTAGTGTGTGAGTTGATTTGGTTTAGGGTAGAAAGACACTATGGGAATTTAGTTAGAGAAACAGGTCCTCTTGGTGACCCCTTGAACTCAGATTTAAGAGAAGAAAGAAGATCAACTATGGGTGAAATATCACTCTTTTTTGCTGTCATATCAATATTCTTTCATGGAGGCATTAGAACATTTTCCTGTGAGAAAAATTAATGAACAAGTCTTGATTTTTAAATAGCCATATTTTTTTATGTTTTCAGTAGCAAAACCTACTTGCATTGAAACAGCTGGTACCTGCCTACAGACTAATGATTATGGGGGGGGGGCGGGGAGGGGTGTGGAAGAATAAAAGAAAGATAAAAATTAAGTAGTTTTTTTAATTGCTCTGATTTCTCTAAATTTAAATTTTTGTTGTTGTTGTTTTCGTTTTGTTTTGTTTTTTGGTTTTTGTGTTGCAGTTTTTCACTTTTTTCAGTGGATCTTTCATATCCATATTTAGTGGCAACAACTACTGTGAATGTATCAGAAAAACATTAATGAAACTAAGCATATTTCCAAAGCTCTTCCAAGACTCTTGGACCATTTATTGGTTCATTAAGCCAGTGGATGTTCAAGGTAGGATGTTGTGGCTTTGCAAGTGTTTGTGGTCTTTCAAGTTTACAGATGTGGAAACATTTACTGAGATTCCAATTGCATTGTTCCTGCTCTTCCCCCATGTTTTCAAAAACTCCAAAGGTCAACACATTTCCATAGATTCATAATTTCCTCATGTTAATAGGCTTTACTTCTCTTGATGATATTTGGAGATAGAAATGGCAAATCTGTCAGTAAGCTAGATGAATTTCCATGGATTGTTCAGTGGTTTGCTAAACTATTTCCACTTCTCTTTTCCCTATATTTCCTCACCTTTTGGCTGACCACCCAGTGTATTCCTACAATGCAGCTCTTATGAAAACTGAACTGCTCATTGAGTTCTTCTTTCAGACCAGATATAAGAAAATTTGAACTTTCTACCTGTATAATTCTCTGCAGTCAACGGTGAAAATCATATCCATTTGAATGGGAATTAGGTATTTTTCTTTGTGTGTTGAACATATATTCCGTGTTCCTTTGAGTTCAGATTTTGATAGTACGTGAAAAGTATATCTTGGCCATAACTCTGTGCTTACTACCAATTTCCAGCAATGTACAATAATTATGTTATCTCTGTTCTTGAGATTATGATAAAGAGAGGTTTCAAAAGCAGTAAATTCTCTAAATTATCAGTGCAATGTTTCTTTTTGTATTAAGGAATGACATATGGAAATATAACAGACTGAAGAGTGCTACAGACTCGTGTATTTGCACATAAGGTGCTTAAGGAGGTATAGTCTCTGGTTTTCAAAGTACGTTTGAAGACAGGAATCAGATTGGAGCAAAAAAGAAAATCAATCTGGCTTCCATTTCTGACAGCCAATTCCTCTCCTAATATATTTGTTTTCAATAATGTGGTAGGGATTGTTTTCAGTTTTAGGATATGGCTACCACTGAGAGAATTTTGTCCCTTAAAACACTTACATGTGCTTGAACCCTTATGACACCAAAGCATATGTTTGCTACTGTTCAGTTGTCTTTATATTGATAGGTCAAGAAA
>VWZU01016804.1:119834-130736 GCA_013397095.1 Sterrhoptilus dennistouni | reverse complement strand
TCTCCTTCTCCTTCCTCTTCTACTATTACTTCTTCTTCTACTTCTCCAATGAGAAAGTAAAGAAATGTCACAGGGTGTGGCCTGCACTCAACAGTGATTCTAAAGAACAAACCCAGTAAATGTCCACCACTTAAGCCATCTAGGTTTTCAGGTCTAAGATGTGATGGCCTTGAAACAGGGTACATAATTTGAACTGTTCAGTGGGTTAAGTAATACACATATATTAAAGTGATGTGATAGCTAACTGAATAATATGCACATATTGCTTTGCTAAGAGCATGGATTGGCCACTAAATAAAACTGCTTGTGAATTGTCTGTAGGTGGCATGTTTCAGGGTTAATCTTATCTGTTTACAGGCAAATGCAGTGTTAGGATCCTTGTAAAGCTATCATAACATGATAATCAGAAACGTTAAATGTTGCCTTATGCTGCTCATATTTATTCAAGCGTGGAAGTGTACAGCATGGTAACCAAAAATTAAACAAATATCTTGTTCCTCAGAGAAAAAACTTTTTTAAAGTTGTCTTCATAGCACAACTTTTCCATATTTCTAGTAATTTTATTTAATCTTCGCTTATTGGTCTCAACAAAGCTCATAAATTCAGTTCCATTTTATTATCTCAGTTGCATAGTAATGAAGCACAGCTCCATGCAGCCCTGCTAGTATTTATAATTTCTTGTGCAGCAGTAGATGTGCCATTTTTTATTTCTTTATGAAAGACAAACTTAAGCTTGTAATACAGTGTCTGAGGGTCTACTACATTTTTCTTATAATTGCTGTTGTATCCTTAGACTGTTTTTACCAAGCCTTGGCCATTTTTCTGTGAGCCACTCAAGAGCAGAGTAGCAGAGATCTGGTCTCCTAAAGATCTGGTCTTTTCCAACCTAAACATTGTCTGATTCTGTTCATAAAACAAAATTGAATATAGCTGGTGGGTACACTGTGTCTTCCCCAAGTCAAGAAACTAGACTGTACTTTCCTTTCCTTTGTACAGAAACATAAACATCTTTTGAGAAAACAATTTTAAATGAGAATAAGGTATACGTATGTTTCGTAAAATGTAGTCAATCAAAACACATCTTGAGGTGATATTAGAAGAAGGTTGAGTGACAAAGAGTCTGATATTCTTCCTGTGGCCTTTCCGGGAGAAAGAGTCAAATCAAGAGCTTAAATGAATATCTTTAAATTAGTATATCTCTATTTAACATTTACTTTACACTTTTTTATAGTAATCTTTTAGAAGATAGATTGTATATTAAAGGGAAAGTGAAATATGCTTACTAGATTAGAACTAATATTAGCATATTTTTTGGTTATCCCTGGAAAGTTGATATCAGGCATTGACTTGAATCAAATTAGAGCGGGCTTGGCAGTAAAGTTTAGACAATGATCTTATGACCCCATTTCATTAAGGCAACAAAAATCAGCACTGTAGAAGATTTCATCTGTACATCCTAATTATTCAGGACACTGATTATTTTCTGTGAATTTTGTATCTCCTTTTGATGTTGGAAGTACAATTGAGCTGCCTAATCAGAGGTGTGTGCATATATGTGTATATATATATATATATGATTGACATACATATATATTTTATCCTCATCTAGGATTCAATCTTTGTTCATCATAGCAATGATTACATGATTTGTGACTAAGAAGAAAGGGTTAGACCTGGAATACTTTATTTTTCTGCTGGCAAATTTTACTTTCTGTGGATGGAATAGCAAAGGAAATGATGCAAAGAGCTGGCTGCTTCATCTGCAGTTCAGTTGGGACTGCAGTCAGACTTATTCTCTTTTGTGAATTTTATATCTTCTTTGGAAGATGTAAAAACTGACTGAATCTCCCAAAGTCACACTTTTTCCTCCTAACTCTCACTGTTTTGCCTGACGGATGGACTTAGTTGTTTTTAATTTTTCTGAAGGGCTGTTGACATTCATCATTCCATTTGTATTGTTTTACTTCCCTCTTTTTTTTTAAACACAAATAATCAGGCACTGATATAGAAAAAAATTAGAAGGGCATTGCAATTTACTACTATGTGCCTCACTTCTCATTTTATAACAATCCAATGAGTTTATTTTCTCACTTTCTTGAATATACATTATAACCAAAATCTGATACTCTTTCATATATCTAAGAATTCATGCAGTAAAAGAAAAATCTCACTGCCAACTGGGATATGCTTGTGCATGCTTGTATACGTATGTACATCTATGTAGTTGTTTTTTCAGAATTGTTTAAAAGTTTACAGTTATAATTGTATATTAACTTACACTCACCCACTTATTCTTACTTTCACATAAATGACTGTAGGGTAATTGGAAATGCATCTGGATAAAATCAGAATTATCTGTGAATGAGGAGTGTCAAGGAGCATATAAATTCAGAAATACAGTCAGTCTTTATCTGAAAACAAAACCAGTGATCTCCCTCAACTATTTTTTAAATCCATTTTTGCTGTAGCCAATAAAATTTTCAGTTCTCTAAGCATTAAAAATCTGAACACTTAGATTTTATTAATCATGAAACAAACCTGAGATTAATTGAATTCTGACAAACCTTAGGAATTACAGCTATTGCTTATAAAAAGAATAGTTCAAATAAACAAATATTTCTTTTCAGATGATTTCCAAACTTCAAATCACTTCTTTCTCTTTCTGTCACTCTTTTTTTTTTTTCTTCCTTTTCTCCTGTTTTCATTCTTCCCTCCCTCTTCCTCATACCTTCTTTCCTTTCTTCATCCCTGTTTTTCTTTTTTCTTTTTCTTTCTTTTCTTTATTCTTGGAATGTATTTTATCGTCTGTCAGTTTTGCCCTATGATATGTCCTCTTAAATTGGATCTGTAAGCCCTTCATAAAGTTTAATAAATCTTCAGCATTTCACCCTAAGGAAATTATATTAAAAACCTTCAAATGTGAAGTTGGGCCTGCAGACGCACAGCACTGGGAATTATATCACCATAATCAGCTTGTAATGAAAGCCTCTGTCGCTGTTCTCTCCCAATCATAATCTGCCTGTCTTTATGAAAAAAGGGGGGTTTGTCTGGGTTCATCTGCAAGCTTTAATTGGAAGATGTCTTCATTTCATTCCAGCCTACTGGGATAATAACTCAGCCCCATGTTTAAACACAGGCCCTTGCCGGTGATATTTTTTCATTTAGTAAAGCATGTCTCTTTAAATGATTTAGCAAATCACCATGAATGCCAAGGCAGGATGATTGGCAGCTCATTGCTGGTGCACCATTTGCATGACATTTGTTCTTCAGCCCGGAAAGCTGCGGCAGGTAAACAAGCAGGCCCTGTACCGACTCCCTGTGAGTCCTTCCCTGTTTATTTTCTCATAATCAAATGACATTTATGGAGAGGCAAATGCAGCTGCACATATATGGAGAAAAAATGCAATCAGGCCAAACATGATGACTTCATTCAGGTGATATTTTGATTAGAGAAAGGACAGCTTTATGGCATAGAGTTTCTTGCAAGTGAAGTCAGTCAAATTCCATTTTACAATCTTTATTTTTCATATAAAAAGTAGGTTCAAATAATTCATTGCATCCAAAGGAGCTGTCAGTGTTACGATGCAATATGTAGATGTGCAAATTTCTTATAATTCCTACTTTTAAGAATTCTTTAATTTCCTAAAGTTCTGTTCTGCTCTCTTCTGAGTCATATTTTTTGTAAGGGTCATATGTCTCTTTCTCTATGTATAAAGCAGTTGTGTTGTGTCACTTTTTCCTAAAAGAGATTTCAGAGAGGAAGGTTTTTCTGAAGTTAAATATTTTAAACTTATTTCCAAGCATATCATGGTGTCAAGAAACTTGGAAGAAAGCAAATTGAAATATATAACATATAATATATATTGCATCGTATGGTGCTTGTACTGCAACTGATAGTATTAGTATTCTTCTAATACACATTTCACTTCAATTTCAAAGGTTGTTTCAGAACCTTCAGAACAGAAATAAAAAATGGCAATTACTGAGCCAGGATAGGCGTGTCTTATGATGGGTTTGAAGCTACCTTGAGTGGCTACACTCTGTTTTTCAGTTATTCTTAAGGAAGTATTTTCTCATCTTTTTGCTGAAGGATATAGCCTTTTTTTTTTTTTTTTTTTTGTGTTGTTGGAAGATTTTCTGTAAGAGAAACCATGAAATTCAAGAATCTTCAGTAGTCATGTAAAGTGGGAAAGCAGAATCATATATTCCCCACACAGCTCAACCCAAGAAAATTGAGAGCAGAGGGCAGGATTTTTTGCCCACCTGTCATACCAGCCCCTTTAAAACAAAGCTCAAATAATAGAAGGCAGGTAGGTGTGTACACAGGGAAGAGCTAATGGTCTGTATTTAATACGATTTTAATTATTAGAAAAATATGCTGACAAGGGTCCCACAAAGAGGGGTCCTAAAAAGAGGGGTCTCATCATGTTGTGAAAATTTGGCCAAAGAGTAAGAGAAAAAGTTGTTTTGGCAGAGACGAGAGCAAGTAAGTTCTGTGGAGTTGTCTTAACTGTATCTTTTCCCAGTAGAAATCCTACTCTTATATTTTTGATCTGGGTCTTTGTCCAGTTTTTTTGAAAGACACATGCTTCCAACTGTGACATAACATAGATGTATTGTTATTTCAATATACAAGGGTTTGTCTCCCTGAAGGGGCTGGCTTCTGTTGCATCAATCTTTAAGTAGGCACTAAGTAATTTGTAGACAGCATTCAAAACCAGACTGACTAATTGGGCTGATACGGTTTCTTATTACTGTAAGAATATGCTCCTTACACAGAGCAGGGGACAACTGCTTAAGCACTTGTTGTATTTTTGAGAATCTCAGCTTTATCTCAGAGCAACTGAGTTTGGTGTGAGAAAACACAATATACAGAGTGCAGCCTGAACTCAAAAGGAATCACTAATGTGGCTCAAGAAATTGCTGGACTGGGTAACTGCCAAAAAGGTGAAATAACAATTGTGCAGAGGTAATTGGGCCTGCAATTGGAGCTGAGCTGAGTGAGAGGAACAGGAAATATTGCCTTTCAACTTGGTAGCTCAAAAACTATGAAGGGAAGAGTGAAGGGACATACAGAGAGGCAGATGTGACAATAAAACTGATGGATCAGGGACTCATTTGGAGAGTCTGGGTCTGCCGTACCCAGTGCTGAGAAGGTAATTTGGTTTCAGAGTTTGGGAGGAATAAGGGTGATGAGACTCACTGCTTGAAGGAGATGTGGTTTGGGAGGCCAAAAGTCATGCATCTCTGGTTGTTGCCAAAGGGAGACTACAAAATCATAGAGCAGGAGAGGTAAGAAAAATTAATTTAGAATTGCCAGTACTTCCTAGCTGTAGCAAATTGAAGTCAGTGGAGGTAGACTAATGAGTGGGATTCTCAGGAACCTGGGAAAACAAGGACCTTCTTGCCTGCTTTTATGCATTTATGCACTGAGGTAAGTTGCCATGTTTACAAACACATTCAATAATGTGCACTTTTGAAAATCTCAATATAGGAGTTGCAGCATCATGAAATTTTGAAAAAAAATCACTCTTATTTATGAATATTTAAAAAAACATAACACATAATCTCTGCTCTTCCTCTTTTTATTATCCTGATTTTGAATTTTAGGCAGAACCCCCCCCGCCTTATGTACCTATTATCAAATTAAGATAGAGGTTGTCTAATTTACTTCTTATAGTTGCTTTACTAGAAACCTGATGGTGCACATGATTTTAATTGCTAATGCTTTCTTCCTTTTTAATTCATTACTTTAAGCAGAATTATGTGAATAATTGTGAAAGGAGATTCATCTAAAATAAGGATAAGAGCCTACAAATTGCTACTGCTTAAGGATATCTTCAAACTGTGGAAATCTGAAGGCACTTTGCAAAATCAGTAAGTTAAAAGATAAAAATTCCACCCCCACCTCTTTACACCTCTTCATCCCACACAGGTGTCACAAAAAATAATTTCTTGAAAAAACTCTTTATACATACAAGAAATCTGTCCAGATGCTTCCAACCTGACTCTTTATGATTTCAGTACAGGGGTCAGAAGGATACTGCAGAAACTGTTCAAGTTACCTTTTTTTTTCTATTAGCCATGACTGTCATGAGCAGAAAAATCTTAAAGGCAGCTGAACAAGCATCAACTTGGTATTTGACAAGACTGACAAGATGGTCTCCATGGACCTGTTTTACTCACTATGTGAATTCACTTTGCCTTCTCAGGTTGAATTCAGAGAGCATCAAAAGATCATTATTATCATTGCTTGCTAGGTTAATGAATGCTTTATTCTCACGGATACTTGGAAAATGGCAGCTTCTTCTAACTATTCATCCATTCACATATGCACAGAGTTGGCTATTTGCTATTTATTATATCTAGAAACTACATCACTTGACCAGGAAAGAGAAAAATAATTTTAACTGTAGGGATATACCTAGAGGTACTAATATATATACTAAACAGCTTGCAAGCATCCCATAGTTTCAGTTCTGTTTGTTCAGACTACACAGCAAAAAGACAATCAAAAATCACTCAGAAATTGCTAAATGATTGGGAGTTACATGTATGCTGCACAGTCACTGCTGGAAAAGAACTGGCCACATTCTATAAAAAGAATTCACACCTTGAGGCACAGTCAAGTGGAAGTGTCTATAATGTCGTGTAGGATTGTCCTTGTACAGTTTTGGATTGAATTCAAAGATCTTCCAAATACGAGGCATAAATGGATTAGCAAATGTTTTTAGTTCTGCTTAGATAGTCGCTGTTACAGCCAGACTTGGTCAAAACTTCTCCAGAGCTTGAGGCAGAGTGAAAGGGAGGATGAAAATAAGGTTAGAGGAAAGGGATAAAAGTAGAATAAAAAGGAAAGGGGAGAGGGAAAGGGAAAAGGAGGAAAGGGGACAAGAGAAAGCAGGAGAAAAAGCAGGAAGAAAGAGAAAGGGGAAATGGGAATGAAAATGGGAAGGGGATAAAAGAGAAAGGCAAAGGGAAAGGCAAAATAATAGATGCATCCTCAAAGATCACTATTTCCCCCTTGTCTCTAATGAGAACAGCATTGTAGTCTGCCAGTTTTATAAAGAGCAGCCCAAACCCACACTTCTTTAATCTTTGTGAACTCTTAGGTACAGAAACTGAAAAATGACATTGCAAAATGAGTTTTAAAGAAGGTTCTTTAAAGACACTGATTCATAAAGAAGTAACTTCTAAAAATTTTAATATTTTATTTAAAAATATTATTAATCAAGATTACTAAGTTTTTGCAACTGGATTTATTTTCATTCAAATGGTCCATCTTTTCCGCAAATCTATGTATTTAAATACTTTTTGGTGTCTCTATATTTGTTTTAAACAGTGTCATTAGGATTTAGTACAAGCTGATTTGTATTTTCAATGAGTATACAAAGAAGTAGAAAAGCTCTCACAATATAA
This sequence comes from Sterrhoptilus dennistouni, assembly GCA_013397095.1. Lineage (NCBI taxonomy): Eukaryota > Metazoa > Chordata > Aves > Passeriformes > Zosteropidae > Sterrhoptilus > Sterrhoptilus dennistouni. The sequence continues at coordinate 123,317 of VWZU01016804.1, read as the reverse complement.
GCAACTGAAACAATACAAGTATATCTGTACTGCTAGACATTTTTGCAAAAGTTATGAAAATGGGATTTAATGATCAGAAATCTCTAACTATATAAAATCACAGTAATGCATTTTCTCCTCTCTAGTTTTTTTTTTTCACAATTTAATTTTCAGAATGAAATTTTGCATTCTACATGGCATCTTGGCTTCTATATATTTTCATATTTAAAACCCAAAGTGATTCAGTGTTCACAATTTTTGAAAGCAGTGGATGACCATGTGCAAGAAAGAAAAGGATGATGGTCAAAAATTTTAAAGAGTCATGATTTCTTTTGGAGAGATATGTAGAAGTAAAGGGGTTTGCCCATATTATCATATGGAAAAATATCCCAGGGTATTTTGGTTCCAGCCAAAATGATTTGATTCTTTTAGTTGGCTAAAAATCATATTGAAACAAAAAGTATTCATAGTCTGCCAACAACTCATATTCTTTTGCTGGAGATACTGGATGTGTTTCAGGCATTTCACAGAATACAAGGACATATATCCATTTTAGAATAATTTGAACACAAGACAGAGCACCGAGAAGATTGGCAGTGACACTGTCTGGTCTGATCTGTACATAGCAAACAAAACTGCTCCGCAATGAATTTTTTTTTTAATTGAAAAAAAATTATCAGACAAAAATTTCATCATTTTTCATGCATTTTTAACCAAACTCTGTCTGAAACAAAACATAGACTTTGGCAGGATAATAGTTCAAAAGTGTGTCACGGTATGTCTAGTAATGGCATTATCTAAAACATGAAAAATTCTGGTATCAGTCCCCATGTTCTAGATAGGTATTTTAAGGCTTTTTTTCTTGTTTCTCTCAGTTTCTTATAATGGAATTGTTGTGTTTGCCTAACAAACTAAAAATTGAAAGAAGGCACTTGTTTCTTCTGCCATTAGTCCACTAGCAGGTTTTACATTCAATCACTCTGTTATGTCCCATCCCACCATGGCACTTCCTGTCCAAATTGGTTTTGATTTTGTGGTCATTAATTTAAACAGATCAAAATAGTTTTAATAGAGAAGACCAAGGTTCCTTTTTTCGCTTTCAAGCATTATCCATAGCATCAAGAGATTCATGTCCACGTCATGCAGCTGCGTTTGGTGTCGTGGTTTGAAAGCAAAATGAGTGAGAGGCTCCAAGTCAGAAATACAATTTAATAGGAAGAAAGGTAAAAAGGTAAAAATAAAATAAAATAAAATAAATGCAATAACACAAAGGACCACTGACAGAGTCAGAATACAACCTGAGCAGGATGGTGCAAGCAGTCCAGATGAGGTGGTCTTCCTGAAGCAGTGATCCTGTAGAAAGGTCTGGTAGCTCTGGTCCTCTTGGAATCCAGTGGGTAAGGGCTGCTTGTAGTGTCCCAAATCCCAGCTTATATGCAGGTGAGAATGCTTGGCTCCTCCCCCTGGGCAGAGCATTTCACAATGGGATGATGAGTCGTGAAGTGGGTCCTTGATGGCCCATTAAACAGAGATAACTCCTGGAGGGAGTTACCTGTGAGTCATGGGCAAGGCGTTGATGGGCCATTAACAGAAGACAGCCCAAAGGCAGGGGGCCTGGGAAGAACACTGCCCCACTTGGTTTCAACAGTTCATGAAGATGGTGATAGAATAAATACTTTATGTACATCCTACACTACAAGACAGGACATTTGGCTAGCTGATGCTGTGGACCTTCAATGGTCAGTGGCAAAGCAGAGCCTGGGATCCAAACCCCAGCAGTGAGCTATCTGTCCATAGGTGGGCTCACTTTCTCTTGCACCGTGAAGAGTATGGGTTTCATTAACTGATGAGCAAAAAAATATTTGACACCTCTTCACTGCAGCAGTGTAGAATATGTCAGTGATCTTTCTTCTCTGAGATATGTGTTTGACCCTCTCTTGTTACAAAAAGAGTAAGCAAAATGTAATACATAACCTTTGCTTGGTCGTTTATTTTCTTTTTCACTACATCTTGAGCCATGGTTGGCCCATACATTCTATTATATTAAGTCAGTATGAATATTTAGAAAGCCATATATACTTGACTACCAGATCAATTGCTTTTAATGTTTCTGTTTGAAATCATTATGTAGATATTACATTTTCTATATGTGGAGGACCAAAATCAAGTGGAGAAGCCTGGTTACTGTTACATCCTGATCAAGAAAACTCTGTCAGAATCACATTAAACAATCTCTGTCTCCCTTTGAATCATTGTTACAAAGTTCACAAAGGGAAGATAAAAGAGAAACACGGAAATGCTGTTTATTGCAAGACCTGTAATGAATAAGACTTAATTCAAAACATGAGCAATAAAGAAACAAATCTGTAACAAACCTGTTGACACGTTTGAATTCTTGAGTAAAAAGTAAAGCATAAATGCAGAAAGTGCTAAAATAAATATCTTCAGGAGGCTAAAGGGCACCTTGTAGAAAAAAAGCTGGGCTACATCACATATGCAACACTAGGCAATTATCTATTAAATATAATCATTGTTCACAACAACTCTCAGACAGATAGAAGACAAAAGATTTGTTCCACACAGAATTAAATCAATGGCAATGCATCAAACAACCTTGAAGGAAACAGCACTCTTTTCTTTGTGTCTATCTGTAAGATGTTCACCATGTTTTTTCAGTTTTGAAGTTCTCAGGTTCACCAAAAGAGCTGAGACATGGGAGGACTGTATAGGCAGAATTCATCAACATGACCAAAGCAATTATATTTAAGATTTTGAAAGACAAAATTTATTCCTTTCATTAAAGTATGGGCTGCTGGGAATGCTAATACAGCAATAACAAATTGAGAAAACAATGGTCATAACTACACCAGTAACTTTTTAATATGATTTTGCATAAATTCTTATTCTAACTTTAAATTAGCAGTTTGAGGAACAAACCTTCAACTCTTCATTTCATAGAAGCATCAGGCCTGTATATTGGGGAGTTTTAATTATAAAACAGAACTCATTCAAAAAGTGTTTTATTCAGGTTGTGAATGAATTGAAAGATAGGGTCGAATACTAAGTATTGTCTAGCAGTACAACCTAAGAAAGAAGTGCACCATCATAGGCAAACCTGTTCAATCTGGCTGATATCTCTGGGTTTCTGCTGCTTAGGCAATTGCCACCACAAATTTGGCAGCTGTAACTACACCATTTTGTCCAGGGTGTTGTTTCAACACCTGTTCAGTGTATGCTGTGACACTTGGGGCCTGGCCAGAGTTCTGCACCTTTGCAGGGTCTTTGGCATTCTCACAGCCCACAGAGCACTGTGGCCTGCATGGCCCCCAGTGAGGCCTGCTGGCCCTCAGCACCCAGCTGAATGTCCTGCACTACGTATGGACAGCAGCCTGCTGTCTTGGTTAGGAAAGACAGGTATCTGCCAAGGAAGATTGGAGTCTCTCTTGGAATGTAAGCCCCCCCTCCCCCTTTCCAAATTATTATAAATTTGCAATTAAAAGGCTG
>VWZU01016804.1:105905-116141 GCA_013397095.1 Sterrhoptilus dennistouni | reverse complement strand
GTGGACTTCCTGTGGACTTGCTCCAACAGGTCCAGGTCATTCCTGTGATAGGGCTCCAGAGCTGGATGCAGCACAGCAGGTGGGTTCTCAGCAGAGCAGAGCAGAGAGGGAGAATCCCCTCCTTCCCCTGCTGGCCAGGCTGCTTTGGATGCAGTATGGGACATGTTTGACTTTCTGCTGGGTCATGTCCAGCCTCTCACCCACCAGTATCCCCCAGCCTGTCTTGGCAGGGCTGCTCTCAATCCATTCTCTGACCAGCCTGGATTTGTGTGTGAGATTGCCTTGACAGAGATACAGCGCTTTGTATTTGGACTTGTTGAACCTCATGACGTTCAGGAGTGTTGACTGCACCACTCATCTTGGTGTCATCTGCAAACTTGCTCAGGGTGCATGCAATCCCTTTGCCTATGTCATTGATGAAGACATGGAATAACACTACCCCAAATATAGGTGGCCAAGGCACCCCAATTGTCAGTGATTTCTGTCCAGACATTGAGATTTTTACCATATTACTCTCAGGACATGACCATTCTGTATTCGCTGAACAGTCCACGCACCAAATCCATCTCTTACCAATTTAGACAGAAGGCTGTTGTGGGAGTTCATGTCCAGCTCCTTACAGAAATCCAGAAAGACACCTGTAGCCCTTTCCTGGTCCACTGGTGTAGTCACTCCATCATAGAGGGCCACTGGGTTGGTCAGGTGGGGCTTGCCCTTGGTGAAGTAATACTGGGTGTCCTGAATCACCTCCCTGCCCTCCATGTGCCTTAGCACAGTTACTAGGAGGATCTGTTCCAGGGTCTTCCCAGGCACCAAGAGAATGCTGACAAGTCAGCTGCTCCCACGGTGGTCCTCCTTTCTACAGTTTACAAGATACTATGTTTCCTTTTTCCTAGTCCCTTGGAATTTCACCTGACTGCCATGACTTTTCAAATGTCAAGGAGAATGACTTGACAGCTGCCTCAGCCAATTCCCTCAGGACTTTGGGACGCATCTCATCAGATAACTTACACTTGTGTATGTTCAGGTTTCTCAGATGGTCATGAACCTCATCTTTACTTACTGTGGGAGGGACTTTGCTTTCCCTGTCCCTATCCTGCTGGCCATCCCCTTGAGATGTGTGGGAAGAAACGTTTCCAGAGCAAACTGATGGGAAAAAAATTTTGCACACTACAGCCTTTTGCTTGTCTATACTTACTATTTTTTTCACTCATGTTCATCTGTGTGATTATGATTTCTTTTACCTTCTTTTAATAGCTGATAAACCTTTAAAGGCCTTTTTTATGATTCTTTGTTTCTCTTGTCAAGTTCATCTCTGTGCTTTGGCCTTCCTCAGTGCATCCCCACACAACTGAATTGTGTCCCTATGCTCTTCCTAGATTATCTGCCTACGTTACACTGCCTGTACCTTTGTTTCTTGCCATTTAGTTTGACCAGCAGCTCCCTACTTAGCTGTGTTGTCTCTTGTCTTCCTTGCCTTACACATGAAGATTACAATCTCTTGCACTCTGTGGAAAGCATCCTCAAAGATCTTTTTTACTCTGTTGTCCCCAAGGGCTGTTTCCTAGGGAATCCTACTGTTTACCTCCTTGAAAAGCTGGAAGTGTGCTTTCTTGAAGTTTAGGGTCCAGATTTTACTCTTCTCCTGACCCATATCCCTCAGGAGTATGAACTCCCCCAGTGCATGATCCTTGCAGCCTGAACTTCTTCCAGTCTTGACATTCCAGATTGGCTCACTTACATTAGTGTCTTCTAGATTCAGTAGCACATCCAACTAGGGTCACACGTAATTTTTCTCCAGAGGAGTGTGCTGGCAAATTCCTAAACCTTCTCCTGTTCTGCATGGAGTATTTTCTAATCTGCTAGTGCTGGAATCAGTGAAAATAGCCTAGTCATATACTTTATCCACACAATCATGTTGAATAACTTTGGCTGTGGTTAGATTAGGATCAAGTGTTTTGACAATCAACACTGTTCATTAGACATGGAAGTTTTTCTCTGAATTCAGCTGGTCCTTAATTTTTAGAGCAATTGAATGCATAGACATTTGGTTGAGCATAAAGGGTTTTTTTCCAAAAAATAATCCACAGTTTTTGACTTCTTGTGTAGTATAATGTCCCAATGTGATTTTTTTCTATGGGGCTTTTTGGACAAAGTTTTAAGGTTATTGGCAATGTTTTACTGTAGTCAGTTAAATGGTTTGTTCTTTGTACCCCCCTCTCATTTCTGTGTTGTTGGTCCCTTCCCCCTTGTTTGTTTAGTTGTCAATCTTGTGTTACATAACCTGTCGGTCCTGCCAGTCACTCTGGAGCCTCACCCCACGTCTGGAAAGTTCCAGGAGAGGCTTCAGGGGACTGGTCAGAGTCCGGGGCTTCCCCTCCCTGTTTTGCCCCCATTCGTTCCCAAGTTGATTGTCACCCTTTGAGCCACTCCCTGGTTTTTCCCTATTGGTTGTCTGTTCTGCTCCACCCTGTAACCCACCTCCCTTTATAAGTTGCTGCACCAGAGGCTTGGTGTCTCTCTCTGAGGCAGTACCCTGGCAAGCGGTTCCCCCCTGCAATAAACCCTGGTTGAGTTCGCTCTCGAGAGAGTCCCATCCTTCTTTCACTTTGCGCCTTAGTTGCAGTACTGCTCTGTAGGCACAAAGAGCCCCAGATTGCCGCAGTGTCAGGGCTGGCCGAGGCAGGCATCCGGACAGGCACTGGAACATTTTTCCTACTTTTGTTTTCTGCCTTGCTGACTGGTTTTCCTTTCTTATTCTCTCTGCATTTCACTATTCTGAAAACAGAAAAAAATACCTTACCATTTAGTGAAAATGCATACAAATTTGACTGGAGGGATTGGAGGTGTTTGAAGTTAGATGGTACTGCCCACTATCCAGTGTAACTATCTGCTTTCTGCTTTCAGAGGAACAAGGAAACTAATGCGCTGTGGTGCACACGCCATTTTGAACTGCTAAGCGTATTCTTTGGGAAAAAGGGATGTGGGGGGAAGAAAGTACCCATGTCGCTCATTAGTATACCATGAATCAGAATTGTCAAGAATTGTGAAGGCATTATGGCACAGAGTTTGGTGTCTCCTTAAGCCAACAGACCTAAGAAGTGTGCTGGATGTCAAGCAAGAAAAAACGTTGTTATGTTTACATGAGTATTTATTATACTCAATGCATTATTTATCTGGTCTGAAGAAGTAATATGGCAATGGCTTGGTTAAATATTAGCACATTGTTGAGAGAAATGTACAAAATGTTCTTAAATTATTCATCTAAATTGAATTGGGCTTCCTATTATGGAGGTAAAGAGATAGAGCAAATTAGGTCATGAGAACATTCAGGTTGCTTTGTGAGATAGCAGTGGAGGTAGATCTGCTAGACTTCATCTGAGACAAAATAATCTCAAACTTGGTCAAGTTACTGGTATGTCTAACCTAAGTGTAAGACCTCTCAGTGTAAAACAATCCTGCAAAAAATACTGTTGTGTCTGCTAATCACAGATATTGTCTCTACATAGACATACTAAACAGTTTTACAGTTTTCAAGCAGGGCTTCTTTGTACCCATTAGGTGATATCTTGCAACTTCGGTCACACACACCAGTCTATTTTTCAGTGCCTACTAGTATTTGGTGTGCCTAGGCACTCTTCCGCTCAGTCAGCTTTCCTAACTTTTTTAGCAATTAACTCTGAAGATGTTTTTAGACTCTATGGCGGTTTTGGCAGAGATTGAGCTAATTTTGGACACTGTTTTTACCTTTTTCTGGTTAGATATACATGATATTCAATAGGAATGAACAATTGACTGCTGCTATAAATGGAAAGTTATCTGCACACATAGACAAGGATTGGTAAACATATAACATTATTTTAGCATTCCCTTTGAATCATTAGCCTACCTGGAAAATTGGTAGTGCTCTTTTGAAAATTTTTGAAGGTAAACTGGGGATTTGAATGACTTTAAAATATGAATGCTATTGGGTAAAATAGCACCTTTCCATACCAGGGGTTTTGAAAAAAGAATTTCATATATGACCTAAGTGTGACATGACTGCACAAACTATTTGGATGCCAGAAGCAGGCTAGGGAAATACCATTCAAGTGGCATCCACCATCAAGCTTCAAAAACTAGTGGAAGTGCAGCTTCAATGAGAGTGAAGTGGACATGCAACTCTCTTACTAGCTGTCTCAAACATACTATTTGAGTATTCCTCTAACTTCTTCACTAAATTCCACCAGAGTAATATCATGACTCAGAAAGAGTGGCAGTCTTTGGATCTTGTAAGACAAAAAAGAACTTTTTCCAGGCAAGTGCTGCAAAAAGGGAATTACTCGTAATGAAAAAAAACCCCAAAAACAGCACAGTGCACCTATTTTACTGCAAGACTAAATGTCTTAACATTCAGAAGACTTTCATGTAAATTTTATTCATGCCTTACCTGTTCTTGCATACTCCTTTCTTCTGGACACCTGTTGGATTACCAAAATGAAACTACTAAGTTCATCTTTGTTGTCAGTTCATTTTCTTCATGTCCTGTATGCTTGTAACAGCTCTAAGCCATTTTTCTTCAGAAAGGGCATTGTCTTGGTTTGAATAGACAGGTATCTGCCAAAGAAGATTGGAGCCTCCCTTGCAATGCACGCCCCCCCTCCCCCTTTCCAAATTATTATAAATTTGCAATTAAAAGGCTGTCAGGCAAAGATTTTGGGAATCGGTATAGCAGTTCATTACTAGGGATATTAAAAATACAAATGTTGTAGTACAAAAGAATAAGCAAACAAACAAACAAGGAATCCAAGAAAAAAAAAAAAAACAAACAAACTCTGACAGAGTCAGGAACACAACCTGATGCCCTGTTGGTCAGGGCGTTGGAAACAGTCCAAAGTGAGCTCTCCTGGAGTGGCAGATGTTGTCCTGTTGGAAGCAAAGATGATGATCCTGTGGAGCCAGGGGTCCAGAGATGGGTCTGGTCTTCCTTTGGGAGTCCCATGGGAACACCGGAGTGCCTGGTGACACTTGTGGCTCCTTTTTATCTTGGCAGAAATGGTTTGGCTCCTTCTCCCTGGGCGGAGCATCTCACAATAGGATGCTGAAATGTGTCATGCCATTGGTGAGCTTTAATGGTCCATTAACAGAAGATATTCCCAGGGGGGTAGTGGAAGACTGAGCAGAGATAAGAGATAATACCCCACCCGGTTTTTAACAGCTGGCTTGTTATCAGAGAAGGCAGTTAGCCCCTCCCTTCTGGAGTTACAACAGATAAAGAAAAATCTCCCCAACCGAGCTTTGGCCACCTCTTTGTTTTGGTCAAGTACTCTTTAAGTATCCAACACTCAGTCTCCTTGGTAACTTATGGGGAAAATATCCTTTAAAGTAAAAAAGGAACAAACCTAACCCCCAACAGACATATACATTACTTCTTACTGCTTCTGAGTATAAACCAGAATTGTATGAGAGGTGACTTAATCTGGAAGATTAATAAAATGAATAAAAAGAACGGGAAGGGGAAGCGGAAGGGGAAAGGGGAGGGGAAGGGCTATTTATTCAACATTTCTATAAGTTTGTATTTGATCTTGGGCAAGACTATTGAATTGCAGTTTCTCCAAGGATTTCATTAAGTATATATATATCCCTCATTTTCTGATATTTCTTAATTTAAGATTTCTAGGTCTTGATTCCTAGAGTTGGTTACAGCATACTGATGGACACTTTAAACATTTTGGCTCAGTTCTCCATGAATATTGATTTTTCTCTTGTAAAATCCATATGGTAATAGTCAACCTCTTAGTACTGTAGCTGAGTTGGTTTGAGCATGGTGCTAATAAAACCCAGGTGTCCTGGTTTAGGGCAAATTTGGGAGGAAACCTCTGAATGGGGTTCCTCAGGAGGGCAAACCCAAATGGCCCCTCCCCCCAGCCGGTCTGGGAGAAGAATTTCCTCGGAGAAAAGTGGAAGAAACTATTTATTTAACAAACAAACTGTCCACAAACATAAGAAATTAATAACATGAAACAATAAAACCTCTTGCTGCTCCAAAGAGAGATGGCAAAACTGAGAGAAGTGCTTGCTGAGAGTCAGCTCAGCTCTCTCAGCTCCATCAGTCCCAGTCCCTTCAGTGCTGGAAAATGCCGAAGTCCAGGCCCAGTGGGCCACAGGTGCAGCTCCTGGTGCTCCTCTGGGTTTTCAGTCCGGAGCAGATTTAAACAGTCCCAAGAAAAAGGAAAAAAAACAGTCTAGGAAGCTTTTTTTGCCCAGCTAGCTAGACTAACTTAAAGGAAAAAAAGAACTCTGACTGCTGTCCGTGCGTTTGATGAACACACAGTCCAAGGACGAAGAAAAAGTGCAGAGGAGTGAATAGTTTCCCAAAACAAACTGCGCGCTTCTTCTTTCTCTGCTCACTTCCAGAACCAGTCTTAAAGATACAGAACACACAGAACAGAAGGTTGGGGATACAAACGTCATAGTCACCCTAGAACACCAGGTCATGGGTTCAATACCCTTATGGGCCATGCACATGAGAGTTTGACTTGGTGATCCTTTGAGTCCCTTTCAGCTCAGAATATTCTGTTATCTGTAATTAGATCATATTTCCAATAAGTTAAAGAGTTAAAAATGTAGATCAAAAAGATCTTAAAATATTTCTTTAGATGTTTCATCTAGATTTTGAAGATTTAAATATACCCTATAAAATGGAATGAAATCCTAAAAAAAAAAAAATTTGAAACGGTTTTTTAAAAATATTGCTTATATCTTAGTAAGGCCAAAACAAAAATGCTAAGTTTTTAAGAACTGATGGTGTTAATTTTTCGATGGCTCTCTGTGGAATGCTTGTCTTCTGAAATTTGAACTTTTACCAAACCCCCTAAATTTTACCTAAAATATAGTATGTAGTTCTAGCAATATATTTCTTCACAGGAGTGCTGTGAAATTTATCAGTGCGGATGAACTAAGAAAAGTAGATTTGAAAAAAATATTTAAGGCTTTATTTTCATTGTTCCTACAGGTTTGGTTTTTTTTTCTCTTTTAAAGTGCTAAGGATGTGATCTATTGTGTGCCTCAAAACAGAAGCTGGGATAATTTCATCTGTTTTTTCTCTTTTTGCATCGTACCTGAACTCACCACATAAATGAGAACTGTAGGTACTATGTAGTGGCATGTCCTTTCATGTTTGCCTGCTTCAGATAGTGAAGTTTATATGGGGTGAGGTGTCTCCTGGCCACTCCTGTCAGTGACAAGTACAAGTTAGGTAGCTTTCCTTCCCCTTCCTGTCTCATTTATGCCAGAATAGTCTATCTAGCTGAGAAAATGATCATACAAATACCAGAAATTTCTCAAGGTCATCTGAAATCATGTTTTCTTCCATTATACCAGACAAAATGTTGTGTTGGGGCAGCTAAGAGGATAAGGAGAAGGGAAAGGGAGGGGGTACTGGAGAAGGAATGGTGGGTTCAAAAGACAGCTGAGCAGTGGACAAGGAATATAAGTTGCCAAATGTTACCATGAAACAATATTTGTGAAATCTAGACCAGGATTAAACTAGAGCAAGTGGGATTTAGAGATAGTGTCTTTCTAGGAATAAAATTTACCAATTCTTTTAAATAATGGATTGCTTTAATGTTGCTCAGCGAAAAAAAAGTATATATATACACATATATATATGTATATATATGTATATATACACATATACATAAACATACAAATATATATAGTTAGAGAACAGAGCCGTACATATCCTCAGGCAGTTTCAAACAGAAAAGGGAAACAAAACCAGGATGAGATGTCATTGCCAATATGAACCTCTACTGATTAAATTTGATCCTATGAGCTCTGCTGGGAAACACACATTTGGTAGGATTAAGGTCTACAGAGATTTTTTTTTTAATGTGTACATGTTAGAAACCTTTTCCCTCATAGTTCACAGAAAGTTGTTTCTGTGGTTCAATATTCAAGATGTCTGTCAGCTTGATATTCAAATATAGTGATTTGCCTTCTGTCATGGCTTAAGAATGATAGGCCTCAATTTAGTGTTCTCAGTGAAACAGCCCAAATCATGATCTGCTCACTCACTCCCCCAACTACATCACCGGCAGCAGGTATGGTGAGGAGGATGGGTAGAACAAAGGGTAAGGATCACAGGCTGAGATAAGAACAAATTACTGGAAAACAGCAAAGAAAATAAACAGTAGCAATGAGGGAATCAGTGCTATCTGATTGCTCCCTCTGCCATGCTTCCTGGGCTCAAATGAACCCCTCATCACACTCCTGGAAAATGACATGAGATGGTACAGAATAACCTCCAGGTCCTAGCCATGCCTGCTTCTGGCTGCTGCAAAAATTAACCCTCTCCCTTGGCCTGGCCTAGCCAGAACCAGGACACCTAGTAAAATATTTCTAATAGGCCGTACTGAAGTGCACAGTAAAAATGTATATCAATAGAGGCTTAGGGTCCAAGTCATCTCATTTTATCAGTTTCTGAAGGAAAAAAAAAAAAAAGGGGGGGGGAAACAAATGCTTTGCTGCTCTGCTATTTAGACTGAAAATATCTGTGATGTGTCAATCTTTGTGTGAACTTTGCCATGTGAGAAAACACCTGAAAATACCTTGGCATGAGTGTTACACCACAGCTCTCATACTGGGCTGGCAGAGCACGCCTTAGGTGAGACCTTCTCCAGCATCTTAGCCTATGCCAAAATTAGAATAATAAAGATATGTATTCTGCAGGGGTACTCTGAAGAAAACATTTTGCAGCTGGAAATGTCTTGCACTGACTTCATTCAACTTAATAGAGTATACCACTGGCTAGGATTTTATTTTATATCACTAATCCAAAGAATCTTGTACATTCAGAAGACAGAAAGTTGATGGCTTCTTAAAATTGCATACTGTGTGGAAAACTTCTCTTCCTGAAAACAATATGTATCTAATGGTAAATCACCAGCAAATTTCATTATGTTTGTGGGCTTGACATGTGATGCTTATTAAATGTAGGAACAAAGCCACTTTATACATCATAATGTTCACATTACAAATTCACTGCTTATAATGGTGCTGCAAGCGTGTATGCAATTTTTCTGAACTTATGAAATATATTTCTGACACCTCAGGTATTGATGTATGCATGCACGATATTGTCCCAGTGCAGTAAGGGAGACTTAACTGATGTCTGCAAGATTTGATTTATTACAAGTAAATATGATTGCCTTCATAATCTGATTTTATTATGTTCGGGGCTCTCGCAGGTAAACTTTTAGTAGAGGGAAGAAGACCCGTTTTATTAAACCAGTCTATTTCTGCAAACCAAATCACTTCTTGTCAAAAATAAAGAAAAAAAAAAGTAAGGTCAAGAAGAAGAAGGATTAAGGATTTTTTTATGCCAAGCTTCATTCCTCCACATGAATATCCTGGAATGATGCAAGTTATTTTTTGTCTCTGTTAGACAAGAAGCCAAAGAACCAACCTGTCTGTGTCACTGAATCTCTGTAGAATAAAGGTAAATGCTGCCATTAAAACTTCTGTAGTTGCAACATTATTTAAATATTGCGTCAGAAAGTCTTGTCATAAAGCATGGCATCAGATCTTAAAGTATTGTTCGGCAGAAGATAATATTCTATACACACTTCTGTGCATCATACTTTTTTTGTTTGTTTGGGTTTTTTAGTATATACGATGTGACAAATTGCAAAGAACAATTATTTCCTGAGAAGAATATGGGATTATATATATTTACAAATTTATGCAAAAAACCACAAAAATTTATGGTAGTATTCTGTATCATTCCATGCTGGTGACTCAGTCATTATCCAGGTTAAATGCTGTCTTACTCCTCTGTGCAACTTAAAACATTCTCCATATTGTCCAAAAGTCATCTGTAGAGAAAAAAAAAAATCTTCTCTTTTATGTTGATATAAGTAAATACTGAGACAACCCACAGAAGACAATACAGTTGTAGGCACGTAATTGTATGGGCAGAAGATAAATGGAGTGACTAACGAAAAGAGCTGTCTAACCACTTTTTCAGAGAGCTGGAGAGCATCCTTTCCATAAAAAACAGACAGCAATTTAATAGTTGTTTCAGCAGAGTAATTATCTGATTTGAAAGTGATGACTTGCTAGTTACTGTGAGATACCCTTTCCTGGTAAGACTTTAAAAGCCTGGTATGTATCCTATTACACTATGCTGTCCAGTCCTGTGACTTGTAGGACTGCAAATGCTCTTTTTTGGCTACAAACACGTAGGCCTCTAAA
>VWZU01016804.1:68902-94359 GCA_013397095.1 Sterrhoptilus dennistouni | reverse complement strand
TTTTTTTTTTTTTTTAACCACACTCACAGTCCCAACTTCAATTCAGACTTTTTGCTGCTCTGCCTCCTTCACTGACCACGTTCTGGCTGTCTTGGCAGGAGCAGTAGCACAAGGGTAGCAGAAGAGGCAGCATTTCAGCAGTCACTCTGACACGGTGATGATGACCGAAAGTGAAGTGCTGTAGGTTCAGAGCAGCAGGAGCAATAGCTGAGAACACCAAGTGCAGCCTGTAAATAGAGAAGGGCATGGCCAAAGCACCCTTGTGTCCTGTTTGGCTCTTGGTGCCTGCTCAAAAAAAAAAGAGTTGCCTGCTTTTTCCTTTGCTGAGGCCTATAAAGGGTGTGTTTTCTTGTCTGTATCATGCCCATATTCATGACAAATTGAACACAAACTCTTGTATGCTGTCTAAGCATATAATTTTCGATATTAAATGGGCTGCTGGGAAGCCACAGCTTATCTTGTAACTCTCATAACTCTCAAATAGCCCAACTGGAGCACACGTAAAATCTGAATACAGAACCATGTATGACACTTCTTTTAATTGCTAAACTGAAGCACTTTCAATTCTGGCAAAGAAGCTTCTGCTGCTGACATTAAAAAACCAGTAATAGGTCTATACTGTAACCACTTAATTATACACAGAGGCATAATCACTACTCTGTAAAAAAAAGTCTGCCTGTGAAACTTGTACAGAGACATCCACAGAAATATGAACAGTATTGCATTCTCACAAACAGTTTTCAGAAGGGACTCAAAAAACACAACTTCCTTCCTGTGAGGACTATCCCAGTATCAAAACTGGTTTTGTTCTAAGCTGAAAAGCAGCAGAAGAAGAATCTTTCTAGAACAGAATATAACCTAGGAAATATCAAGAGTTAATGTAAGAAGATATTTTAATTTCCATCAGCGTGAAACCTTGTCTCCTTCATCACTCTTCAATGGAATAGTGTATGTTTTCTAATGGAAAAAAGACTGGTTTGGCACAATTAGTTTCTGTCATTTGAAATTTAACTTGGTTTTGTAATGACATGAGATGTTAACAGTTTGGTTTTCTATTCCATTTGCACTCAGACATTCCATAAATAAACAAAACTCCCTGCTTTTTTTTGCAGAAACCAACCCAATAAATCATACATGGTTAGCTGTTTGAATACCATTAAAGCATCATTTTTTTAAGGTACCTATCCTACCTCTAGTGTCACCTAGAAGAAAAGCAGATTGTGTTGGGGATTATTGTGAGGAAAAATTACCTTCATTATCTGTGCACAAAACTGCACTCTCTTTGTCCTTTATGAAGGGGCCGGCAAGATCCAGTCCAGACAAGGAGTGCAGACAACTGAACAATACAATTCATACTATTAACAGCTTTAAAAAATAATATCTGTGCTACCACCTGATTAATTTATGTCTGTGCACAGCTTCAGAAGCTGATAAGGCTAGACACGTGTGGGTGAAAGGCTCACTGAAATGGGCTGTGAAAACCTGAGAGATACCCCATTAAGACTACTAAGTAGTATTAGACAGAAAGAAAAAATAGGAAATGAGATGAAGTAACTCTTCTGTTAGGATCACCCCTAAAATTCCTTCTCTCCTCCAGCCCAGGGTATTCTCCATTAGTGAGCTCTCCTTGAAGAGTGGTCAAGGCATCATATGGATCAAAATAAACTGAATTACCTATGGCATAACGTATGTATTCACAGCAAGATGCACATAAATGGAAGGAAAATAATTAGTAATTCTAAGCATCATGGTGATGATGAGACACCTGCAGGATAATCATCCAAATCAAATATTTGTCTCAGCTTCTTCAGATGATCTATCTCTTCCCTCAGCCGCTAAATGTAAGTGGTGCAGAGCATGTGCTGAAAGGCAAGGCTGCCAGCTTGACAAAGGCAGGAATCCATCTCCCACATGAAGCAGCAAATGTCTCTTTCCCTCCCACTATCGTGCTTTACTCTCAATAGCAGTCTAAATGTTGAAGGGAATCAACAGTATTGCATTGCATGAAAGACCTAATTTACTCAATGAGAACCTAATTTACTCAATGTTTGGCCACAAAACTTCCACAGTGAGCCAGTTATTCTCTAAATTTGTACTGATACAGTACTTTCTGTAAAGGTTATTGGCTTTCTGAGGCTTTCAGGGCATACGATATGTGATATTTTGCCTCAGACAGAAAACTTCTTCTCTTCTGAAGAACTGCTTAGTATTTTTTAAAAGCTTATTCAAGAAAAGACTACCTTGAAGGCAGGTCAAATATAGAATAATGTTCTTATTTTCCTCAGGTGTCTGGGAAAACAATAAAGATGGGTTCCCCCCCCCCCCCCATTACTCTCGACNCCCCCCCCCCCAATTTACTGAAAGGGCATATTCGTTTGACTGGAAATTTCAACTGTCAGGACAGATAGCTATCTTCCAAAAATTAGGGGAAATGCTAGACGGTATTGAAATCAGACATTTGAAAAATGTTTCCAGGTGTGGCCTCAGGGCTGTCCTTTGCACTAGAGCTACGGAGATTCACACACTAAAAGCAATTTATTCTTTTTCTACAAAAAAATTCGAGTTGGCACCATTTGTGTTGACAAACGTTGCCACACTGGAGGAACATTTACATTCAATTGTGGATGCTTCCAAAATCCATTTGGAGTTCGCAGGAATGCCTGCTGTCAGATGTTATCAAGTAAAGTTGCTGAATCAATATCTAAATCTGTTTCCTTTCTGCTTCTAGTGCTGTGGCCAATTTCCATGGTTGTGATCACCACTCTTCACTTTCACAGCAAAGATTTTGTGTGGCTTTCTAGGGTCACAGAAATAATGACCTGGACTATGTGTAGGTAAAAGATATTTATACATCCTAAAGGATGTGCCTGCTCTTTTTACCTTCCTGAGAATAAACATATCTGCAAATCACATCATACATGTGGGCAGAGCTTTCAAAATATGTTAGATCCCTGAGTAATCACATAGGCCCAGATGACCATGAAAGTGAGTAGTAACTGCTCTTTTATTAATGAAAATGTTTCACCTAGAATTTCCAAGTCCAACTTATTTCTGAAGATTTGAAACTTCATGCCTGTGTGTAACTTCACTGTAGGAAGCAATAACAAAGTGTTCTGGGTTTACTCTCTTTTATGACATTGGAAACTCATATGGATAAAAAATTAAGCACTCTGAAATATAGATAGTGAATACATTTGTCATCTTGCTGGTCTACCTCCCTATATTTAATTGTTTCTCATGTGATTTAGCTGAGGACCATTGGAAAAAAAAATTGAAATAACAAACTCTCTCCCTTCCTCCCTCCATCCTGTATTTTGAATCCCGAATATTACATAGATATAAAAATATGCATATAGTTGTGTATACTTTGATGATAATTAAGGTTCAAAGAGAGATGTATAATCCAAGTAACTCCTTGGAAACTACTGCTGTTTTGACTGACCCTTGTCTCCAAAACTTCTGAGATTTCAATTGTTCAGATTATGGTTTACTTATTCTTTGATAACTCCAGTTAACTTGTTTTCAGCTATAGCAAATATTATATGACTAACTGCATAAATTGTGACTTCCCTCTGAGAAAATGTGTGTTTAAACAGCATAATTCAGCCAAGTTGTTCCATTTTCATGTACTTCTTTCAAAGTAAAGTGAAAATAATAGGAACTGACAGAAGTAAGCCATGCTCATGCTCATAGTTAGTGTACTTAAAAGTTTGTTTGCCCATTGCTACTCTAAAGAATGGGACAGGGATGGTTTGACAAAGATGATCATATTCCTCTTAGATTAAGCACCTCACTCATCTATCCTATATATGATATGGATTACACATGGCTTCTTTCTCCCCCTTGCCCCCCCAAACTGATGAAGTAGTGGCATAAATTCCTAAGATTCTGTTTCTTCTTCTTTAGCTATAAAGTTGGCAGAAAAATAAAATCCATGTGTTGGGGTTTTTTCTCTATGCATATCATGAGCCTAGAGATAGATCAGAAGACATTATGAATATGAGTTAGAATGAATGTGACAACAGCCTATAGCCACACTTCCTTGGGCTGTAATCTTGTTAAATCTTGCTAGCTAAGCAGTCAGACATTTCCTGATACTTAAGTGGAAGGACTCAGGTGTATTTAGTAGGAGTGACTGTGCTGCATTTGCTTGTTGATGTGGAGCTAATGGGTCACTGCTGATGGCATTATCACTATCTGTGCCTTCTAAATATGCTATTAGAAGAATGTGTCAAACTGAATTGTGAACTTTGAATGGAAAATCTCATTGCATAAGAAGCACTTAAATATTATATCTCAACATAACTACATAACTTTAGCAGTAATTTCACTCAAATTGATTATTCAATGCAACAGTTAATAATTTTTCCCCTTTTTTTGTGACATGCTAACATTTTTAGAGGGAGCTCTTCTTCAGATTGTGGGACCAATGATTTGAGATTTGAGAGTGCACTTTTCTTTGAGTCATAGTAAAATGCCTATCTGTCATCTTTTCTTCCCAGACACTGAACATGGATATTCAAATATGGTAATAAAATAGATAATGAGGAAAAAAAATAAATCTGTATATGTAGACAGGAACTAAGAGAATTATGAAAATTAATTTTACATGAGACCTGCAAAAGAAGTTCCATTGCTAATACTGATCAGTGTCTTCTTTGGAATTCTAATGTGTCACATCCCCAAGCCTGAAAGCGTTTCCCTCATTTTGCTCATGTTCTTTCCATAAGAATCTGAAATGCTGCTTTCTTAGAAACAATCCAGAACAATTTCAGCTATGAATTTAGACTCAGTTCTCAAGCTTAGTTATTATTTAATCAATGATTTCTCTAGAAAAGATAATAGAGTTACCTGAATATATCCACCTTTATTTGCTGTTGGCTTGGGGGATTTTACTTCACCCTTTCTGTTCTTGTGAAGAACTTTTCACTGGTCACCTGACTGCCAGAAAGTCTGGGAATGATTTACACTCCAAAATATTGCGCAACATATTTTAGTAGTCCATAAAATGCTGGTGTGGAAGAACTTAGCTGCAGGTGGTACAATGATACACACTCAAGGTGATAGACTTAAACTACCTTTAAGATGTAAAGAAAATCCAATCTAAAGATTCAGCAAGGTAGCATATTTATTGCTTTGTGCAAAACAACAGCAACAACAAACATTTGTATTAATTGATTTTAATCCTTGTGTCTCCTGAGGCCAGGGTGAACTATTTATTCATGTTCTATATATAGACGTTTCTTATAGACATATAGACATTACCTTCGAACATTATGTGTGTACATTAGGTTATAATACTCTCCAAATTAAATTCTTTATCTTTATGATTTTAATTTTTAGTATTCCTACTATATCTGGTATAACTTTAAAGCTTACATCTTGCATTACAAGACAACTAGTCCATAAATCACAGGCCTTTAATATTTCTTTGACTATGTCATTTTAATTAATATACAAAATTATGTTTGTACATCAGACAGATAACAAAAAGTAGACTTTTCGTTAATTTCCTGTTTTGTTAATTTTCTGGCTGGCAGACTCGATCTTCTAAAGACTAAAGTTTAGATGAGAATGGATTAGAAAAGAGAGTTTGGAATCTAGACCAGATGACCTTTTCACAGTTGCCACCAGGTCCTGCGTTTTTAGCTCTGCTGTGAGGATCTGTGGCAATGTAATTGAGAAGGTAGGTTACTGCCTTAATTTTATGTCTTGGGTATCACTTCAAGTCAGGCATTTGAGTAGTCTTTGTTTTAGTTTTTGTATGATTCAGGTAGTCCATATCGGTAATCTATAGGAAAAAAAAAACAACACCTTAGGAATGTTCATATTCAGACTTCATTTAAAGCCTTGTATTTACCAAGCGATTCACATTGAATAAGCCCAAATTTTCTACTCACCTATTCCTCAAAAAGCTAAAATGACTGTGTTTTTACAGTTCTATTGTATCATATATAGAAAGAGAGAGAAAAATACAGTTTCTTTCAGGAAACAAACTTTTCCTGATTCAAAATTAAATAAATTAATCTATAAGAGGTAAAGCAAGGTGCCATTTCAATGATTTAACACTATTATTTTAAAACTCTGAAGATGAAAGTAGTCTAAATTAGTGCAGTACAAAGAACTGGACATATTTTTATGTTGAATTGTGCCACTGGCAAGAGAAATGTTTCTTCCGTGATTGTTTGTACCAGGTTGCTGAATAATAGCTGGGGTAGCCCAGTGATTTGTTCATCCATTTGACTGAACTTTCCAAAACTAGCTGGGAGCCTTTACCCCCATACTTCTATCTGTGTGATCTTCAAAACTTGAAAAGCCTGAAAAAGAGGAACATCTTTTTATTGACAATCCTTTGCTGACAACTTTATACCATAAAGCAGTTATGTTCACCCTTCTTCCCTCTCCAGTGTCATATTGAATATTTTTCCTGAGCATTCTTATTTGGCAGTGTTCAGCCTGGCTTTTTAAGGGTCAAATACAATGACACTTTTCTGATAGTTGCTGGTAAGAAAACAAATATAAAAAATATTCACATTTCTTTGAACAAAAGATATTTGCTTCTCTAGTGCACTTTAACAAAAAACCACAGACAGATCTTTAATCAGTGGGTTTCAAAACTTTCGAACCCCAAATCTTCGGGAAAACCACTTGAAACAAGATGGGTGGCTTGTAGCTGTAGCTTTGTAGAGGCTACAGCTTTTACAAAGGGAACTGTCAGGGAATAATATTGAGCCTTGTGTAGAATAAATACTCCCTGAGTTCTTCAGAGAGTACTCAGTGTGGCAGGAAGGGAGGAACAGTGTATAGAGAGTCTGCAATGACACACTGCTAAAGTGTCTGCCATGAATCTCAGAATCATGCCTGTGCAGAGCTATGTGAATCTGAGAAAACTGAATTGATGAGCAAACTCAATATCTCCCTAATCACCTACTGTATCTAATGCTTCTTGAGTGTAGTTCAAGAACTATGCAAGAAAGACAAACCAAGAATCAGTGACCTCCAAGACTGAATAAATAGAGCTAGAGACATTTTATGAAAAAAGTAGCTGAAAATACCTGGGAATAAGAAAACCCTAAAGATGAAGACATTTAGCATTTTTCCTCTGCAGATTTGGATTCTTTCCTTAGGCTATAATATGAATAGAAATTAATACAGTGATTTTTCCCAGGGGTTTTATTCACAGCTGTGTAAAACTGTCTATACTGACCTCAGTGACAACCTGCCTTGGATTCCTAGTCTCATTTAGGCTGTTTCATGTTTCTAAACCTGTGATATAATTCGCTATATTTGAAAATTACTGCATTATAGCCATCCAGGAATAGAATTATAGGCAGAAAGGGAGTTCAGCTTCTGAAAACATGAGCAGCAATACAGTAGTGTTTATTCAGCACTAGAGAAATTAAACATTTCTTTTACAATAATTCCTGTCTAACTTGTTCCGCTGAGTATCATATAAAGACTGTTTTTCTGTCATAAGTCTTTTAATTAACATGAATTATAAAATTACTTGATATTTACTCTCTTGGAACATTTTCATCATTGATTTAAAGAATCAAAAGCATCAAGGAGATGGAGGTATAAAGTACAAAGACTATAAAATATATAGAAACAGATCTGTAGCCACAAACAGAACTAGCTGTTGTTATGTTTCCCCTCCAACCTCACATGAATAATGTGCTGAGTTGTCTCAGTTTTGCACAAAAGTGAACTTTCTCATATTACAGGTCAATCCCAAAGATTACCAAATATCCAAAATGGTCTGTTCCAGACTTCACTCCTGCAGTCTTATTTTCACTCTTTTGCTAATTGTGCTACATTTGCTCTGTATAACACAAATATCTGGGGGTTTTTGTCTTAAATTGCAAGGTCTTCCTTTTCTTCTAACTTCCATATTGATCTTTCTAAGGTTCTTGTGCTATTTTGCTTTTGTATTCTGGGTGAAATTTTTCCTGTTTTCTGTGTAACAGGTCTTCCCACATCAGCAATATGAAGTTTAACTTCAATTAAAATAAGTAGCACTAATTCATAAGGTACAATCTCACAAGAACTTAGATTTTCATTCAGAGTAAAATAAAATAAAAACTTCTGGGGTGCAATGAAGCACTTAGATATTCTCCTCCTGCTTTTCTTTATTTTTCTTGCATCCTTGTATTCAAAATGCAAAGTCTTTATTTTCCCTTGTCAACTGTTCACAGAGAAATATGTAGCTAGAAGTGAGAAGGGAAGGAAGAAGATCTCTTGCTCTAGAAGAGATCTTTCCTCTGAATTTGAAGTATTTCAGAATCAGAAAGAGAGGAATCCAGCCTAGGCAGAGACAGCAGCAATAAGCCAAGTTTGATGCCTATCCCTGCTTATCTTTTACTGACCTGTTTCTACCCCCAAGAATGGTTAAGGTGCATGTGAAGCAGAAAGAGGTCTTGAAGGGTCTAGCCAATAAGTCCTTTTCCTTTTGCAGCACTGAGAGTAGAGGAAGACAGGTACAATTGGCCTGAACCAGCTTTAAATCAGTAACTGGTTCTGTTGTTTTTTTTCTTTTCACAATGATTAGCATTAATAAGAATGACAATAAAAATGCTTCTGCTCTAAAGTGGCTTTGGTGGTTGATATGTACTCACTCATCTCTTAGTTTCATAGATACTTAAGAGGCTTAAAGCCCTTCAAAAGCAATATTTAAGAACTTGATCCATTCACTTTCTTTCTACAGTTCCCTTCTTTCCGGTCCTCAAAAGAGGTTTTAAAAACAAAGCTCTCCAGATAGTCTTGTCCTCTGTGTGGCACCCTCTCTACATTTTTACCGTGTTTCTGATGTACTTATCTCTATCAGTTGCCTTCCAGATGATTGCAGCTCTGTGATTTCAAAACTTGTATGTGGTACAAATTTCCCAGCGGAAATCCAAAGTGCCAACTATTTTCGTCCCATTTTCAGAGCTTCTCTTCCTAATTGTTGCCAGACTTACAGCTTCTTGCAGGCTTCTGTTGAGGAGACAGCAGGGACAGGAATAACCGGGAGATGTACTAGCTCCTCTTGGTCGGCAGAATGCCACAGAATTGTGGACAGAAAGCTGTTGAACTTTGACTTTCAGCAACAGGCTCCTTGACTATCTCTTCCCTAGTTAGAAGTTCTATCTAAATGCCAGTCAATCCCTTAGCTCTGTGTTTGCTTATTATCTTCTCACAATACACCAGACCAGCAAGCACACCCAGACAATTATTTTACAATTAACAATTTTCATCTGGATTTTGGAGAGGTAGTAGACTAAGCCAAGGGAAGAGAAAGTTCAAAGACAGTTTCAAAAACTGCTCTTCTGGGTGACATGTTGGTCATTGGCACCTTGGCAACATGGATGGTACAATTCCATCTTCTTTTCACCGTGCTCACCCAGTTGTAGTGGCTTATATCCTTACAGTGTATACTTATCCTTCCTTCTGCATATAAAAGGTAACTTACACTCAATTTTTTCACTGTACTAGTGCAAACATCCTAATAATGTCAGGCTATAGATTAATTATATCTATGAATAACTGTATGAGATCATGCAGCAGATACTGAGGAAATAAATGAATTTGAGACACTGGAAAAATTAAGAAACCAAAAGATAGGAACATTGTTGTAGGAACAAAAAGAGACAAACTAACTTTTTTTTATACTGTGTATACATCTTCCAGCTTTGTGGGGTTTTTAAAGTTCTTTTTCTTTAATGAAACAACACTTAAATTGAGATACGTAAATGTACCTTTTTCAGCTGAGATGCTTGACTGCATTGATTTAGTGCATGGACTGGTTGTCAGTAACTCACAGTGGTTAATGCACATGCTGCTAACATCTTTTTCTTCCACGTCTTTTGTCATTTGGTTGCTCCAGTCAGTTTTTCAGTGTTTGTAGATAAAATATCTGAGAAGGTCAGCTGTGGGTCAAAGATGCTTGGCTGGCTCTACATAAGCCAGTCTGATATTAAGCAGAATATACCCAAGTTCAGCCAATCTGTCCTGTGTACTCGTTGCTAGCTCAGGAATCTGTGTTCCACAACCAACTGTTACTAATTTTCTTATATCGTTTACATCCTCCTTGTCCTTACCTCTGATTTATATATATATGTTCTATATCATATTTCTGTTTATTCAGACACTTTTCCTCGACTTTAGTGTCTGACTGTTTATTCAGGATAACAGAAAATTGACAAATATAAATGTGAAAAACCTCCTCTGTTTTAAAGAGCATTGCATCTCTACATTCACCTAATCAGGGCTCCTTGATCCCTGGGTGACTAAGAACTTGTCCACAGAATGGTTTTCATGTTCATATGTCAGATGGACCCTGCAGTTCACTAAATATGAGTCTGTGTTTTATTTTGAACTGTCCCCTTGGGATATAACCATCACAGGCACTACAGTTACCATCCAATTATCCTCTCCTTTCCTCTCCCTTCTTTCACAAAGGCCTATTTTTACAGTATTTTTAAGGGAGACAAAAAAATAAAAAGAATAAAAATTTTTAAATTAAAATTACAAAAAGAAAAAGCACAATGCCATAGCATCTCTTTATTCTATCCCCTGTAAATTTCTGTAGTCAGTATTAGATGTTTAAAAGGTTATTAAAAGCATCTTAGTAGAGAGAGGACAAGTAGGCTTCTAGAAAAGAAAGTAAGCCTAAGGCAAGAAACCTGAAGAGATGACCTGAACTCTGATCTAGTGTTACTTTTTCGGAAAAAAGTCACTATAAACCCTAGTATATAGTGCTTATTTTTTGAAACGAATAAGCAGTTTCACCACCCTTTACTGAGAACAAAGTATAATGCAAACGGTGACAATCTTTTGTAAATTTCACAAGTATTATCCATGTTTGTTGTGCTTAATTTCGGACAGAATTAGGATATTTGTAGGATTTTTGTTACATCTTACTTTATGAAGAAAGGAGCCTTGAACTTATTATATCAAACACTTTCTGGATTACTTTTACAGAAATGTACTTGCCTGTGAATCCAGCCATATGGATAAAAACGCAGTCAGCAAGGAAACAGATCCATAAAGAGAGAAGAATGGCAGTTTTTCAGCTCAAAGTTCCTTGAGCACAAACAGTATCACAGCAGAGCTGAACCTAGAAAGAAGAAGCTGTCCTGCTTGTCCCTGAGAGCACAAGCTTATCCTAACACTTTATTTCTGAACATTCTTTAAAACCTGGCAGAACAAATGAAAGCAATAACTAACAAGACCTTTTGTAGGTCTAATTTCAGGGGGCAGTTTGTACTTTTATTATCTCTAAAGCAGCTTGTAAGATGCTTTGCATCTGATCTACAACATTTTATTTATTTCTTGGTCAAGCTTCGATGGAACATCTTATTTTCAGCTGTTCTGTTCTAGCAATTGTCCACAAAAATCATGTCAGACTCCTGCTTCAGTGATATCAGAGCCAAGTCTGCAATACCTTCCATTATTTATTCTTAATCTACTCTAGCTAGAAATCACTCTCAGAACCTCAGCCCCACTGAAACTCATTATACCAATTACATGATGGCAGCATTTGTCAGAGTTATTTATTCACTGTTTCGATGGAGAACTACTGGGCACATGATGATGCAGTTGTCATATATGTTAGCAGCAAGAAATAAGTTAGTACTGATGTATTTACTATATTCTTTAGCTTGTAAGCCATGCTTTTTCTGAGCATTTACACTCTAAAAAGCTTCATATGGGTTTAGCTGGTATGTGTCTCACTGTACATTGTCAATAACAGAATGTGGCTATATGCTTTTTCACATGTTGAAACAATACAGGCATTTTCCTCATTGTGCTTGGGACCTAGTGGTTATTCTTTGTGTTCACAAGCATTAATCATCCATGATGCTGGATACCAATGGCCTGTCTTCCCTGCCATTATCATGGTATAGGCTTTGTTTGTGTCCTGTGGGGTGCACTCACCCTTAATCTTGAGAACACCTTCTAAAGGGTGAAAGGTGGATGAGACTTTGCACTGCTTTTAGGTTTCCCTCTAATGATGATGCATTTGCTGTGTATATAAACTGTCAAATCTGGCAGTTTATATGGCAGCTGCCTAACTTCCAAGTTGACTTGGAGAACAACAGATATGGGGAATCACATGACTTTAGATAACATTTTACAGTAACATCGTTGAAATGTAATATGTGTAGTAAATATATAGAATATGGTATAGTTCATCTAGCTGGCACGCTGTTAGTCCAGCAAACACTTTCTGTCTGAGTGAATTCACCTTATTTTTTATATTTATTGGGTCAGGAGGGAGATGAGTGGGGGCATTTTTTGGCCCTAATTACTGTTACAAAGAAATTAGGGCAAATATATTTGTATAGCATTACCATTGACCTAGATTAAAGACTACCCTAAAATTTAAGGGATGAATGAAATTACTTTAGCTTGCAGGGTGAGACACTGAATATCTTGTTTACATGTTTGAAATCTTGGCAGAGAACAACTCTCTTCCAAACATGGCACTGGTGCTACAGCCTCTGAACATTAGCAGACTAGACAGCAAGTGTTTCAGACAAAGTCAAGACAGGTTCTTCTTTAAAGGTGAGACAAGAAATTATATAGATGACTACAGGTTACTTAGAGATGACTAGCATAGCATGTTAATGTGATTATTGTATGGAATAATTGCACTTTATGTCAGCAGTTCTGGTGACATGGTCTTCATCAGTGAGATATTTCCCACTATGAAAAAGCTGAAAGCACGTCCGACCAAATTTCTGTGCTAGATTGTAAAATCAGTGACATTGTATTAATCAACTATTTTTCTCTTTTTCTCTTTGATCATAGAATTGGATAGTTGTGCAGTCTGGGTTGCAGAGTGTGACAGACTGTAGGGATTGGTGTCTGGACACCCTTGGTGTGTGTGTGAGGGGCTGAGGCGAGGCCCTGCAGCACAGCCCAGCCCCGGGGCTGTGTCCCAGCCCCACCGTGGCCGCAATCCCTGCTGTGCTGGAGGCCACGCTCCACACCCACCCCTGGAGCCCCAGCCCGGCCTTGCAGTGGCCAAATGACCGCAAGTCCCGCCTGGGGAAAGGACCCAGGAAGGCCAAAGGGTATTTAAACCAAAGCCTGTGGCAAGCACACGTCCTGACATTACTTCCTCTTGGAAATTCTATCAGCTGAGCACCACTGGAATCACAACTGGTAGTTACATTTGTTCCTTTCTACATATTTTGTCTTTCTCTCTTATTCTTTCTGCTTCTTCTTCTAATTCTCTCTTCTTGAAGTTTTGAGTAGCTTAAAATCAGATGGGCTTGGAGTTTGCTAAATTGAATGCACTAAGTTAATCCTTTGTGAAATGTTTTATGTTGATTGAATGCTGCTCTACACTTTTGCCAGCATTCTCTGAGTTTTGGGAGGTTGTCAGTAAAGTATTTTGTTGTTTGACCTCTTGAGAATATTTTGTCAGTATTTCTCCTTTACAGCTAACTCAGGGTACAACCAAAAACCGTAAGTCCTGTAAAGAGTCTCATCAAGCAAGGTTTCGAGGCCTTAAAAAGAGAATTTACCCATTTGCAATCTGTATGCTACAGTGTTGGTATAATTGTCACAGCACTAAACCAAATACAGCATAGAGGCAAGCTGCAGGCAGTCCAGGAGACTGCTGGAATGCATGGAATAGAATTTTCTGAGGCAGGTAATAGATCTACCACAGGGGATGGCATGATACTGCACCTGATTATCACCAATGTAGGCAAACCAACTGGGGACGTGAAGAAGAAGAAGCCTGAGCTGCAGTGATCATGCACAGGTAGAGTTTGCAAACCTGAGGAATACAAACCAGGACCCTGAATTTTAGAAGAAGGAATTAATCTATAGAGCCTTCTGGGAAACTGCCCTCTGGAACAGGAAAGCAGAACAGAGCTGGCAGATCTTTAAGCACACTTTTCATAGAGAACAACAGCTCTCAATTCTCAATCCTATCTGTAGGATACCATCAAAGGATGTCAAGAGGCTGATATGGATGAATCAAGCACTGCTGGTCAGACTTAAGCATAAGAAGCAAGTGCACAGTCAGTGTAAGTAGAGGCAGGCAACCTGGGAAGAATATAGGGACACAATCAAGTTGTGTTGGGATGGGGTGAGGAAGGTCAAAGCATGGCTGAAGATTAATTTGACAAGATTAATAATAAAGGCTTCTGCAGGTATATGAGCCATAACAGGAAGACCAACCACACTGGTCTTCCCATTCCCACTCCCTATCCCTTTACCGTTTATGATGAACATAAGTGATAAATGGATAGGGAGAAGGCAGAGCCACTGTCCCATCCCTGGAATTATTCAAGGCCAGGTTGTAGAAGGCTCTGAGCAACCTGATCTAATTAGTGGTATCCCTGTCCATGGCAGGGACTATGTGATCTTTAAGGTCCCTTCTAACCCTAACCATTTTACAATTTTATGATTCATTCTATTCTATAAAAAATATGTGTAAGTTTCTAAAAGAATTAGACATAGAAATTTGTACTTATTATTATAAATTAATTTTATTTGCTCAAATTAAATCTCAAATGACAAGAGAAAGATAAGAAATAAACTTCTTAGACTGAATTTACTGGACTACATGTACACTCCTTTTGCAGTGTTAGGAACATCTTGTTGGTATTTTTACTCAACTCTTCTAAAAATAAAAACATGATGTTTGTTTTAATAATTAGATGAGAGCTCATGGAAAGAGTTAGCTAGGTCTTTCTTTTGCTAATGGACATCAGAGAATTCTTCATTTAAGAATGTGTAAGGAGAATTAGGATAAAAGAATTACAATTACTTGTAAATATCTGTCCCCAAAAGCTGGGTATCAGACTGGTGAGAGTCCTTATTTTAAGCTGGGTCAGCAAATGTTATTCATGCCAAACACTGTCCTCTATTTAATTTCAAAAAAACCCTGAGGGTTTATTAACTGCTGTTGGTGTAGCTAACTTCAAAATGTAGGTCCTCTGTGTTTACACAGATGTTGTACAACCATGGAAACCATTAATTCCCCCCAGCCATTTTCTGCCAAGTTTCTTTTATGTTTCTCTTGTGTTTGCCCAGGACTCTCAAAGCTCGGTAACATTAAGCACCTGCATATTTCACTGGAGTGTCTTATGTGCCTCACGTGAAGGGTCTTATCCAGTAGACATTCTTAATATATTTTTGCCAGGTCAGACCTGGAGCAACTTAAAGACAACTAGAGCTCTGACCCAATGCTCAGGAGTATTCTACCAGGTCTGCTGTTGATCATGTTCTCTAATATCTGGATCATAAAAAGGGTATTTGAGCACTGTCCTTGGGAGATAGTCTGGTCACCACACTCAAGGATACTTTTATACTATCTTGTCCTGAGTCAGCTTCTTTAAATCATAAATATTCAGCAGCAGAAAGAGGGTGGTTTTCATATAATATATAGGATTTCTGTGTGAGAGGAAGAAGATAGAGATTCCAGTTTCTTCTCCAAAATGCAATAAAACCTAACCTGGCTTAAAACAATAAAAAACAATCAAGTCCAAAGCCCTCTTCTTCTTCTCTCTCTCTCTCCCCTTTTTTTTTTTTTTTTTTTTTTTTTTTCTTCTTTTTGTATGAGGTACTGAATTGCCAGCTTTTCTTNTTTTTTTTTTTTATCTTTCTTCCTATTTCATTCTTTTGGTGAATTCATATTCAAATTTACTTATCTTGCTTTATAGCCTTCATTAATTCTAAGTGATGAGTGAAGTTAATGGGAAGTTTTCTTCCCACTGAGGTACAGATTTAATGCATGCATTAGAACACAGAGAAAGCCTGTCTCAAACTGAAAGCAAAGAGAATGCATAGGCTCCTTGAAAGGTAGGGGT
This sequence comes from Sterrhoptilus dennistouni, assembly GCA_013397095.1. Lineage (NCBI taxonomy): Eukaryota > Metazoa > Chordata > Aves > Passeriformes > Zosteropidae > Sterrhoptilus > Sterrhoptilus dennistouni. The sequence continues at coordinate 78,547 of VWZU01016804.1, read as the reverse complement.
TATAAAAATAAATTGCCAACATCTTCACTGTTCGTTTCTCAGGGGCTGAGCTGCCACTAGTACATTATGCATGTTGCTTTTTTAAAGACACTAATTATTTTACATGATGTTTATTAAGCCCTTTAAATCATTGCTATTCACCAGCTACCCAAATTCTTCAAGTGCAAGCAAAAGAAATAAAGGTCATCCAAGGCTTTGACGTGCTTTTGATGAATATGGTCTGTATAACATTTACCACAACTCAGAACAGAAGCCATTATTTAAGTAAAGCTGGTTATTGTTCATTAGTACAAAGAGCGTGCAGTAAATACAATGAAAGATTGCTCGGTTTACTATATCTTTGTCATCCAAAGCAGCTCTATGAATAACTACAGGGATTTGTCTTTGAATGACTTATTTGCTTGCTGCCTAATAAATAACATGTAATTAGGTTAATATATTGTTTCTTAGTCATGCTAACAATGTAGTGGAGGAAAATAAAAGGGTGATTTCAGACACAAAAGAATGGTAGATAGTTTTAGCACTATCCCTTAAAATACTTGGACTCATTAGGTATGGCTTAAACTTCTGGGAGGTCTATGTGTAAAGGAAAAGCAGGGAGTAGGTTTAATGAGTTCCTTATTACTCGGGTCATGAGTTATTACACAGGTAATATGTAATAAAACTGCAGCAACTATTCAGCATTGAATAAAACATCCATGGTGACCTGACACTGAAGAATGAAAATATGCTGTGCTAGTTTACAAGTCAGGACATTTTACTCAATCTACCAACATTTTTCCTGGAACTTATATTTCAGGATCAACAGTGAATAATTGTCCATTTGCATCAGCTGGCTGCACTAGAAATAAATGTTTGATGAAATGTCTTGAGAAGACCTCATGACACTCAGAGGAGTGGCTTGTTTACCATGCGAATGTTGAACAGGCTAAGTGCCATGATGTGTAAGGGCAGTGACAAAAAACAGCAGGCAAAAAAACTTTCACTAGCTCTTTACTAAGAAAACAATGAATATGAAGTCACCAGTGATACTTTAAAAATTAAAAGATTGTTCAATAATATGTTTGCATACCAGCATCTTGTTTTAGAACTATAAGGATGTTCTTCAGGATGTTAAGACAGTGCATGTGTCCGTTAGGCCAATTTTAGAATTATCTTAAACTGCTGTTTGTAGAATCACCCATCACCCACCATTTGTAGAACTCAGTATTAGAAACAATGAGGAGCAGTGGTCTTTAGACATCTGAGTAGAGGCATGAGTGATCATTATTCACATGTAATTTTTCTCTTCTAATGCAAGTATCTTATTTATTCTCTAATGTCACAGGCTTTATGAATTTTCAAACAAAGTTAAATGTAGAGGAAAAAAAATCAAGTTCAATCATGACTTGCAGTCAAAAATATACTCAAATGGTTTCTCCATGTCTCTTTGGGCTGACAGGGGAATTACAGATGAGGTTTAAGTATCAGTGACATGGATCTTCTGCTACTTTTCCTTCAGTAGCATCTTAGTTCATGTTTGCTAAGCCTGTTTATAAAAGATGTCAAAGATTCAATCCTTGGTCTTAACCAGACTGAAAGTACTCACCTGTGAAAGCCACCACCTCACACAACAAGTGCTTCTCCTGACCCATACTTCTAGGGCAGCATCATCCCTGTTGTTGGCAGATGTCAGAAGAGAGGATGTTATTGTCATAATCAGTGCAATTTGCCGAGGAGATTGATTTTCCTTGATAAAAATGAAAAGGAATCAGATATATCAGGTGACTGCTGATGAACTGCATTTGTCTACACAAATAGTGGCTCCTATCATCTGTGAAAGGATATGTCCCAGGGACAAGGGCTGACTTTGCTGGAAATGATATGACTTTTAACATTTTTTAATGTAACTTTATTGAGGGATTTGTTCTCCTTTGCCCAGGGGCAGAGGAATTGAAGTTTCTCTTTAAAAGACTCTGTTCATCTGGTGAGGCCTGATGAGCTACAGATTGGGAGTAGACAGAAGATACATGGGAGATAAACATTTAATGAACATAACTCCAAACATCAACCCCTAGAGAGTTCAGAGACAACTGGCCTGGGAAAAGATTGATAAGAGAACCAAAGAATGAGGACCAAATTAGCATTGAAGATGAAGGGAATGATAACCAATAGGAGATTGAATACTAAGAATTGTGTATCTTAAGACCAATGTATGAGAATTTCTTTGGGTTTTGTCTGTATAGGTATGTGAAAAGTCTCATAAAGAATCCTGTGTGATGGAATGGTTTTCACTGCACAACCCAGATATGTGTGGATGATATGGTTTCTATTGCACATCCTAGCCAGAATAAAGTAATGCCTTCATCCTCTGATGCTGAAAAGATGTGGGAGTGTTTCTGTCTTTCCCGCATTTTGGTGACAACTTGACTGAAGGAGGCTTAATTGGTGGGTGTCAGGTCAGCTCTCTTGCTGTCTGTGCTGGGTCTGGCTGAGCTAGAGTTATCATTCCATATGGTAACCCCTAATGCGCTGGTCTTTTATTTCCTTTTTTGGTAAAACAGTGCTGATACACCTATGTTTGCTCTGTTGCTGAAAAATACCTGAACACCTTCAAGGTCCTCTGCTTTTTGCCACCTGTTCCCAAACTGAGCAGTCTTGGGAAAGTCCAGAAATTGAGAGAAGACACAGCTGATCGGATCTGACCAAAGCAATATCTTATACCATAATTTGTCATGTTCAGCAACAGAAGTTCAAGGCACGGGGAAGACAAGGAAGACATCTGTTCTGGTGTTTGTCTTCCCAATTAGCTGTTATGTGTGCTCAGGCTCTGCTTTCTAGGGAGTGGCTGGACATCTGACTACCCATGGCAAGTAGTAAACAAATTCCTGTTTTGCATGCATCTACAGCTTTTGCTTCATTTAACTTGATCCATGAGCTCACTCACCTTTTTTCTATTGTGCCCTGATTCTGCAGATTTTTGGGTGCTCAGTTGTTTGCTAGAGTCAATCCACCACACTTTCCTTGTAAACTTGGGACAGATAACATGCATTTTAATAAAAGTAAATTGTAACTCCAACCACAGATCTATGATTTCTCCAGCTTCTTTTGTATCTTGTGTGGTATGTGTTTTGCACCAACAATCTATTCTCGACAATTTGAAAACCAACTAGTATTCCCTAAGAGTGGCTACAGGCAACCGACCCTGCACACACTGTTTTGAACATCTAGCCTTAAGGCTCTGGTGAATGCCCTAAGGCACTAAGGAATTTTAGCGATCACATTGTTCCTTTTGTCCTTACCTCACCCCATTGCATTTACCAGCAACTACTATTCACTGTTTGGCCTGTATCACACACTGTTCTCCCAGTCCTGTGGATTGCCAGAGGCACAAAGGAACAGATAGAGAAAAGTTATCAATTCTCAGTTTGAAGTGAAATGGCAGGTCCGTTCTTCTGTGGGTTTAGAATAGGCAGGAATGCAAAACATGACTCTGGTGTGCATGTTTTGAAATGTTTTGAAATCTGCAGTGTACCCAGTTTGAGAACAAGCCAATAGTTACCCCTCAATTGCACACTTCCTAAATATTTTCAGTCGTTTTTCATGGACTATTTAGTAAATGACTGATTTGAATACACCTTTAGCTTGCTTAATTGCATTGTTTAATCCTGTGTGTTATTTTGGGTAAAATTGGTATAGATTTTTAATAGGAACTGTATCAAACTTAGGACATATACTGCTCAATCTTCAACAAGTATGATTTAATGAATTCATAAATATTATTAATTCTATTTAAATTATACTTTATTTATTAATAATAAATAAATATATAATTTACAGACAATCATCTTTTATTTGTTGTCCCACTGCAAATTGATACTCTACTCCTGATGTTTATCTCCTGTCAATAATACTTTAAGGCTTGTTGGATTGTTTATTTAAATGCTCTAGACAGCCATCTATTATAAATTTTACATTATGTCCTTTTAGATCAGCTGCCTGCATGAGCAAATTTGAAATATATGGTTGTGCACACAAACATGCCTGTCTGTTTAAGGCCAAATTTCTTGCAAAAGGAGAATCTGAAAATCTGGCTTGTAAGGGCCTTTCATTACCCTCCATCTTCCCTTTATATTTTTGCACACAGTGAAAAGGACCAAGATGGTCCATTTTCAATGTTTAAGTATGCCCAGTTCAGGGAAGTGAGTGCTAGAGAACTGTTGTACCAGAATGAGCCAGAATAAGAGTGAAGTATTTGCTTAAATGTTTTGCTAATACACTTTAATGCAGTGCTTGGATTACTGCCTGTGTTAAATCAGTATCTATTATCTGCAATTCAACAAGGTGATCAAGTAAAGGCATAATGTAACACTGCACAGTCCCCCTACCTCATCACCAGTAGCTCCTAAACTTGAAGTTAAGCATATATTTAACTACTTTACTGACCTGCCTCTTTAGTGAATATGTTTTATTTAAGGTTATCTAAAGTTAATAATTTTCCAAGCTAAGTATTCCGCCTTTACTCCAGTTCCCTTCAGAGTCTGTGTTTCCCACTGCCCATGAAATAATTAATCACGGGGGAAAAAAAAGTATCTTCTAATTAACACAGACAACATGAACAGAATAGTGGCATTCCTTAGTGCAATAAGACAGCTAATTGTTTCCTCTCTCTCCAGTGTGGGAGAGACAACTGCAAAGGCAGGGAGGAAAGCTTTCTCCATTGTGCTGAAGGGGTTGTGCACCATTTATCAAGCTGACTGCTCTGTCATATCAGTGGAAGGACCCTGGAGAGCCCTGGCCATGAGATTGAAGGTTGGTACCAATTTACTGCAATACAAATGCATTGAACAGGAAAGAGAGAACTTCTAATCTCTTCAATTTTCTTACATTACCCTGAAGGCTAGGGAATTAAATGAAACAGAAGCTGGTGACAACTTTAGAGGATACTGAATGCATGACAGGAAAAGTACTAAAATAGCTCAATAATTTTATTTTGCACATTATACACTTTATACATTTATACATTTTATACGTTAATCTTACCCTCGCATAAAGAAACAGGTTATGCCTCTTGGATATATGTCTTCTCAATAGAAGAAAAAAAGCTTGCTGAATTCAGTATGTGGTTCAAACTTGTCAGCAACATTTTCTTATAAATGTATTAAAAATATATAAAACCAAACAGAACATAACACAGGGTCTTGTAATTTTGTTTTAGTTCATTGACTTTGGCAAACTTGCATTGTGTTTTTATCTTTAGCAGTGCTAGTCTCTGGAAAATCGTTAGAACAGGAGAATTTGTAGTGTGAGTCAGCTCTCATGCCCTCTTCATCGAAAGTCCTTACACCAGTCTCTTCAGAAAAGTGAAAGAGATCAATCTCCACACTGCCAATGGGAGGAAAACAAGATCTCGTCCAAACATTTTGGCTAGAGAATGCTTTAAACACCAAACACCCAGCCTTATTTCCTGATTAGTAATATCTCATTTTGCATTAACTGTTGCAATGGTGAGTATTTATAGCTATATAAATGTCCATCTCCATCATTAAATCTTGCTTGTTTTTGATACTCTGAATGCAGCGTGGCATCTTCCTCTCTGAGACTGCAGTGTTAATTCACAAAAATATAAAAAGAAGACATTTATGTGGCATCATTATCATCTGCACAGATTTAATTCTTGTTCAAAACACATAGAACCTTCCTTTACAAAGCTACCCACAGAAACAGATGCATTTCAAATGCTGCTAGCAAGATATAAATAAGAGTACTACATGGTTATATATAAATGGGAATAATCTTAAGGCATCCCTATACCTTCAATTTAAAGGATTGCTAAAGGCCATAATTTTCCATTTCCTAGTAGGCCGGGGGAGTGGGGAGTCGCACAATAAAAGGACATACAACAATTATTCTAGCATTACCATTTGTAATCCTAGAGCTAAAGGTCAGTATGGTTTGCTACTGTAATATTTCCAGGGATTTATAACTCGCCTGCATAAATTTTTTTTCCAGGTTAATATTTTCTACATTGAATGTTAATCTGGATGTGATTTTTTTTTCAGGATAAAAAAGGAAGAAAATGTTTCACTATAGGTATGAATACTGTTCCAGTCCTAGGTTGTTTTAAATTTTTGCTCACTTGTAAACATACACATTTTAGGCTTTAGAACTCTGCTTTAGAAAGTGAGATATCATATAAAATAAGTCAAAGTGATTTCAGAGTTTGAAAATAAAACAAAAAGTAATAATATTAAAATTATCATTATCAAGTTTTATAATGCCCTAAGCATTTTTTTTGTCCATACATGTATGTCATGTATAGATTTTATTAGTCACGAAATAGCACATCTTAAATAGGTAATAATAATTCCTCTTTCAATGCTTGAAAAATAATTTTATCTGGACTATAAGAAGTAGTGATCTATTATCACAGGGAGAACATAACAGTTCTGCAAGGTAAGTACTGTTTTCCTCCCAAAAGAGCTGCTAAGCATCTGGGCCTCAGAGCAGTAAAGCATTTGAGCATATGTTTTCCTAGGGAGCCGCCCTGCAGCTGGGGCAGGGGCTGATGGTCGCTGTGAGTCACTGCCCTGCCTTTCAAGGGCTTCTGCTGTCAGTTGGAAAAGTCAGTAGAGAAACTGCTGCTGCCCCAGGCCTGTGGTCTCCCCTCACCTTTTCTTCCACCGTTTGTGATGACTTCCAAAAAGTCTCCTTGCTTCCACCCCGTGGCCCACCCAAGTGACCAGCCTCCCCCTTTCCCCACAGATGCATGCGGGTTCCAGGTAGGATTGCAGCCCCTTCAGCTGTTTTAGGACCTTCTCGGCATTCTCACTGCAAATCAGTTTGAAGGCTGCAGGTTCAAAATAACCTTCCTTGAAACCAGCTTCTCATGATACTGTTCCTTGCTAAGCCATGTTCCTTCATTAAAAATTAAGCAGGCAGATTAAGTAGCTTTTATCGTCCCACTTCCCACAGTTTTAAGCTTATCTTTTTTTGCCATGTATCCTATCTAAAAGAGATTCACCCACACCACAGTGCTGGTCCCAAGGACCAGGAACACAAGACATCTTTTTTAGCCTTTTCCCAACTTTAATTTTTGTCCCTCCTTCTTTTTCAAGAGAAATTCACTCTTAAGGTGGTTAACCCTGTCTTTACCAAGTCACGTGGCTTTGAAGAAGGACTGGTGTGAGGGGCTTCATGCCTTAAATCCCTGGGAGGGAGAAACCTCTGTTTCTTACCAGAATTGTTATGTTCCTTGTACAGGAGAGGTCATTTATAGACCCTTGGAGATTTGGATCTGTGAAGGTCTCATTTTGCTTGTCTCTGTTTTCNTTTTTTTTCCTCTGCATCTTGATCTTTGCTGGCTTTGTTTATTTGGATGTTAACTTACCCAGCATAGCACCACTCTTCAGCATCTGTTATAGAGGATCTAGCCAACCTCATGCCCCTCTGCATAGCTGGGGATAGACCTTCAGAAAGCACTTAAACCTTTTCCTGTCATTTGAAATTGTGATCTAGTTTATGTACTTGTTTTCTCCTACCTCTGTGAATTACTCTTTTTTTGTGTGTGTGTTTTTTGTTTTGGTTTGGTTTGGTTTTTGGGTTTTGTGGTTTTTTTGTGGTTTCTTTTATTTTATTTCATCAAATTATGTCATAAAGCATTTTCAAAGGGGAAAATGTATAATTTCCATCCAAACACAGTCTCATGAAAACACGAATTTATCAAATGTTTACGCTTTGCTCAGCAACTCAGAGTCTTTCCTTATACTAAAATATGCCTGAGACTTTAAGAAGTAGGTTTAAATGTTTCTAGTTTTAAATCAAAAGGAAATAGATGATAGCAATCCACTAAATTGATTTGCAGTAAGATTGTGTCCCAGTCTAGTGGAATTTTTCAGCTCTCTCACTGTGTAAAAGCATTCCTATATTAAACTTTCATTCAACATGAGTCCAAAATAAACAGTGCTTCCATTTGTCCCACAGTAAATTGTAAAACTCTATAGTGCAGAATTATGACGATGAATCTAAAAACTGCTTTTCTTACATTGACTAAATTATTTCCTTTTTGTGAAGAGACTTCTTGTTTGCAAAAGCGTGTTAAATCCCTTGTCTAGGCATTTCTTCTCTCCTTAAAAGGTAAATGGCCTTGTAGTGTTGTTTTTTTTCTGTTCCCCATCAGAAGGGTTTTGAGTGTTTTCTATTAATCATTACCCACATTGTAAGACCTAATCCTAAGAAGCTTCCAAAAATGACAGAATCTTTAAAAATGCTATCTTTTTGAGCACAAATGCTAAAATAATCTATTTTAATGTGAGTACAGTTCCTGATATCTGCAGCTGTAATGCCTTTTCAGGTTAAGAAATATCATGACATTTAATCTACTATCATGGCGGTATCTCTGCAATATAACTCAGGATGGGTGAGAGAGATGATAAAATGCTTCTTTTATTAGGAAGGATAGAATTAAATTGCTTTCTACAGAAAATGAAATAATGATGTATGAAGTAATTAGCCAATCAGTTTTTATGTTATGGGGTGTTGAATGTTTGGGTACTGCTTTTAATAAGTGATGAAAGTAAGTTCTCTGAAGGTCTAATCCTGCAGAGGCTGGGTTCCAGTTATTTTTGGTTTGGTTTTTCTTTTTTTCCCTGGGGCATCTTTAATTGCAATGTCAGAAGGATATGCTTCTTACTATTTCTGAAGGATATGCTTCTAACTATTTGCTGAGGGTTAGGTTAGCTCCTTTTTTACTTTAAAGAATTTTTTCCCCATGAGTTACTAAGGAGACTGACTGTTGGATACTTAAGGGTACTTGACCAAAACAAAGAGCTAGCCAAAGGTTTTTGTTTTTCTTATCTGTTGTAACTCCAGAAGGGAGGGGGTAACTGTCTTCCCTGATAACAAGCCAGCTGTTAAAAACCGGGTGGGGTATTATCTCTTATCTCTGCTCAGTCTTCCACTAACCCCATGGGAATATCTTCTGTTAATGGACCATTAAAGCTCACCAATGGCATGACACATTTCATCACCCTATTGGGAGATGCTCTACTAGAGAGCAGAAGAGCAACCATTTCCAGCTAGATAAAAAGGAGCCACAGGTATCACCAGGCACTCTGGTGTTTCCCATGGGACCCCCAAAGGAAGACCTGACCCATTTTGGGACCCCACAGGACCATCATCTCTGCTTCCAACAGGACCACATTTGCCACTCCAGGAGGGCTGACTTTGGACTGTTTCCAACGCCCTGATTAACAGGGCATCAGGTTGTATTTTTCTGACTCTGTCAGAGGTTTTGTTTGGTTGTTTTTTTTTTGTTCTGTGATTCCTTGTTTGTTTGTTTGCTTATTATTTTGTACTATAACATTTGTATTTTTAATATCTCTAGTAAAGAACTGCTATACCTATTCCCAAAACCTTTGCCTGACAGCCCTTTAATTCCAAATTTATAATAATTTGAAAAAGGGAGGGGGGGGGGGGGGGGCTTGCAGTCCAAGGGAGGCTCCAATCTTCCTTGGCAGATACCTGTCTATACAAACCAAGACACTATTGCAGAGCAGTAACTGAGGGAAGGGTATTTCACAAATGTTTCCTAAAGCCTAGAACAGTGTTTTTGCTAAAAAATATTTTCTTGTTACTTGTATCTTCAGTAGTGAAATGAGTTTAGAT
>VWZU01016804.1:45880-61693 GCA_013397095.1 Sterrhoptilus dennistouni | reverse complement strand
AAGGAAAGGAAAGGAAAGGAAAGGAAAGGAAAGGAAAGGAAAGGAAAGGAAAGGAAAGGAAAGGAAAGGAAAGGAAAGGAAAGGAAAGGAAAGGAAAGGGAGAGAAAAGATAAGAGTGGAAAGATATCACTGCTTGTGGATAGTTGATTGTTGCAGTGACACTTCCCAACACATGACAGCTGCCTCTCACATCAGCGTAGTTGAGCCCATCAGAGGGAACCCCTCAATATCTTCCCCAACGTTTAAGGACTGTGTTGTGTCACAGTCAGTTGTGTAAAGGAGGACTTCGGCAGGATAAAAAACACTATTCCACCTCGAGGGTGCAAACCCTGCCCCAGCAAAGCACCCTGCTGGCCTTGCAAATGGTCCATTGTTTTGAGTAGCTAACCATTAACATTCCAATCTCTCACACCCTTGCAGTATGCTTCCAAGTGTACGGTAGTACCAGACTCTGTTATTTTCTAAGCACATTTTGAGAACACTATTGAGTTTTATAGTCATTTTAGTCATTATACCATATCAGCTATAATCTCTTTTGGCCATATTTAAAATTCTGTCTCACTGGTGCTTTGGAGAACAGCAAACAGGTGTAAGTAGCTGCCTGTTGTGAGCTATATTTACCAGACATTGGAGATAGTATTACAGGGAGACAAACTGGAAGCACGGTGTTCCTGTACAAGGCAGTGCATAGTCTTGGTTGGGTGATGCAGTCTCACATTGGCTTGCTTTGTAATTCTTCAGGGTGCGAACACACATGCCATGCTTGCCTCCTCTGTGGAAAAGCAGAGGTACTCTGGTTAAGCCACGGCCATTCCCACACTAGAGACAATACAGTTAACTTCTGATAGAAGAGTCCTGATGCTGGTGTCTCACTGGGTAAATGGTATCATCTCAGGTCCACTTACCTGTGTTTCACCAGTGTTCAAGTGAATTATGAATCTGACAACAGATATTCTTCATGATAAAAATAGTAATAGTTAATATATATCTATTAGGTTAGTCAGTTATTATACAATATGAAGTATAGTTAATTTTTAAAAATTTTTATTAGCAATAATACTCCAAAAATATCTGGCTAGGAAGTGCAACACTTAGATGGAGACGAATTTTGGAAGAAAATAATTCTGATCTTGCTTTAATACCTTTCCTTCCTTTTTCTTACCTTCGGTGCAACAATTATATATTTTTGTTATCCTTTGAGTAAGATGCTGTGATTTCACAGCACATAAAAATTTTGCATTATTCTTCAAAACCTGACACCTGTCATTTAAATATTTTTCGTTTCTGACTCTGACACTGCCTTATTACCAGCATTTCTACCTTGCTTACACTTTTCATTATTTTCCCCATTTGCTCAACATCTTTGCTATTCTGAGCCACTTTCACCTATTTTTCTATCCTTCTGTCCCTGTTTCTTTCAACCCTCTTAACTAAACCCTTTCCTGTCCTCCATGTCCCTGCCCTCTCTCACACTCCCAGAGCCTGGTGCTGGCCCTGTGACTCTGTGAGATATTTGAAGCTTACATATTTTTGTCCAGCTTGGTGATTTACATTTTGGATAAATTCAGCAGTGCTTTAGAGCTGGACCAGCAGCCGGGTAAATGTCATCAGCTGGGCATGCTGACTCAGAAAATGCTGCCAAGGCTCCAGCTTCAGAGGCTTTGCCCTGCTCCCTCAAAGAGACTGAAATACTGTCCTGATATTCACTGCTCCCACCTCAGTCCCTCACAGTGAGCAGAAAGAGATGTTTCCCATTGAAAGCCCTGTAGGGTAGTAACTGGAGGTCCCCAAGGACCCCATGATGCCTCTGCCATTATTTTCATTCAAATTAATGATGTCTGAGTTTCACCATACCTCGTGCTCAACACAGAATTTCCATCCTCTCCCAGTTAGGCAGATACTTCTATTACATTATTCCTCATTCCTCTCTTCCCTCCATGGCCTGACATGGTGAAAGATTTGCTTGCAGGAATGGTCCTGGCTGCTCCTGAACAGCTGTGTTGCTCATGGCATGACTGAACTGGGCTTGGATCCTTATGGGTCTGGCTCTTGCTTTATGGGTTTTGATGTATTCAGCATTGTGAAGAGTAGGTATTTGTGGGGAATGCAGCTTTGGAAATCACAGCCTACTGGAAATGCTAAATAAGGGCTTCTGACATCTGCACCAAAAAGACAACAGTGCCTATTGAGAAATTATTTAAGAGAGACTGAGAAGGCTGTAGCACTCGAGATCTCACCACAGTTGCTCTGTATGTAAGTTACAGTCTTATGTCTGGCTTTGAATGGGTTCTGTTGCACAAAGAATTTAACAAACATGGAACAAAGCTTGGACCCTTGAATAAACATTCAAATATTGTCCTTGCACAACAGAAAAACAATATTATTTACCTGCAGGTTAAATACTCCTTTCAGGTCAGAATCTTTTATTGGTACTTGCATTGTTTACTTCTACTTTTACAGACTCCTGGATCAATGCTTTTATTTTGCAACGGATTGTTTCTGGGGTTTTTTTTTTTGGTTTTTTGGGGGGGGGTTTGGGTTGGTTTTGTTTTTGGTGTTGGTTTTGTTTTTGGTGTTGTTTTTTTTGTTTTGTTTTGTTTTGTTTTTTTATGGACCCTGCTGCTTGAAATACTGACACCAATGCTTTGAGCAGTGGAAATGGGAGGCAAGGTATTTTTCTCTGCCAAAAATTTTCTTCCTCAGTCAGGCTCTGTTAGTGATAATAATGTTGGCATCTCTAACTTTGGAAAGCCTGTGGTATAATGTGATTTCAGGCTTTCATATATTTCAGGTTAAAAGGTTTGGTGGTTTTGTGTTTTTGTTTGTTTGTTTGTTTGTTTGTTTTGGTTTTTTTGGGGTTTTTTTTTGTTTTTTTGGTTTTTTTAAAGGAAGAGAATCTGTACTCATGAAATTCTTATTTCCTTGACTGGGTTACTATAAACTGTCTTGTCATGAATATCCCACAGCAAATAGAGAGGACACAAGCTCTCATGCTATGGTTTGGCTTAGGTTCAGCATGTCCACACGGTTAGGACTTCAAATCAGTGTATTCATTTAAAGATGACATTTTAGCGTCCATATCTGTTTTCTTGTCCTTCACATGCTGCTGGCAGGACTAAAAGATTCTATACTGCTCACAGCTAGGAGTTAGTGTGTTCATAACTTGTAGGCTGTGGGTTTCATACAATTTTCTGTCTTGTCCTGAGTTCTCCATGGTGTTTTCCCTTATAAAATAGTGCTCTGTCACACTTCCCTGTTGAGGTGGGTGGTACTAATCTCCTCTGCTAAAGGAAGAATGGGGTAGCAAATGATGTAAAAAACATCACAATGACAAGGTGCAAATTTATGGGGTACAGTAACTAATGTGGGTCACTCTACCTCAGGAATGGTCTGTCAAAGAGAAGGACTTCAGAGACTACTAAAGAGAACTGAAAGATCAGCCTGAAGAAAACTGCCCATGTGAAAAGGGACCTGAAACGGTTAGACCCATTTATGACAAAAATGGCAGGTGTAGGAAAGGTAGGAAGGAAAAGTGGAAAAAAGAGTTGACAGATTATGCTCGAACTCTAAATTTTAAAAATTATTCCTCTGAAGCATCTTGAAGGTGCTTTGAAGAGCTGTTCACTTAGTATTGGATTTAAACAGGCAACAACAATTATCATATTGACTCAGACAAATGTGTCAGTAGTAAAGTACATTCTTTGACTACATGTTTTAAACTAAATTTAGTAAATTTTTATTCCAAACAGAGCTGGCTTTAAGTAACGGAACAAATTGAGTAGACTATGTTGCATCTTTTCAAACAGTTTAAAACACTTTTCTGTGGTATTTTAACTGGGAACAGAGAAACATAAGCTTCTACAGGCTTGTTCTGGTTTTGGGTTTTTTTACTTATATAACATGCTAGTTGGCTCTTCTTGAGGCAGTGGGGGCGGGGTGGGGGGAGAGTTGACCTTGTGACTATCTTAATGACCATCATATGGAAGCTCTTTAAAAAAATGTTTTCTAGAAAAGATGCTCCTCATTTATCTGGGAAAATATGGACTGACTGAGGATTAAGGATGGATCTTCCTGAAATACATACTGCAACTTTTTTGACTGCAACTTGTCAACATAATTAGAAGAATTAAACACCTAGTTCTGCTTTTGGGAAATAGTGAGTGATAGATGAGATGAAAACAAGAATGTGATAAATCTGTTTCTTGGTAGGGGAGAAATTAAGGAAATGGAGAAGAAAGGAGTATTAGTGTAATGAAGTTAGAAATGTACATCTCAAGACAAAAAACTACCACACATAATATAGATAATAACAGATAATAACATTGGTGGTATAAACACAAAATTCCTTTTTTCTTTTAGAATTTGAGGAGAAAAATACCTAGCAAATACCTGGCTGAAAATTTTTTCACATTGCGGGGCTGCTTTTAGTAAAAACTGATTTTTCTTAAAAACACTTGCAACATGAAATTATTTGAATTGTGTCTGTTCCTTGGTGAATGGGTAAACACCCAAACAGTAACTTTTATGTCAATGGGACTATTCACACAAATAATTGTGTGTAAGTGGGACTGAGAAAATGACAAATTTCTTCCTTTGCCATTTCTGTGAATAGCTTCTCTTTTTTTAAATTGACTTTAAGTGAAAGCATCTCTCCCTCATGCTTCAGTTCTCTTTTAACTGTTCCAAGGATTGGATAGAAAGCATTGGCACACTCAAGACAATATTGTTAGCAGCAGTCTAACTTGTTCTTCTGGTGGATACTGTCAGCCCTGAGGTGGATGTTATCATTAAAATACTACATGCACAGACTGTTCTCTTTCACCTGTACATGGAGAAAAATATCTGGCAGTGTGACAGGGCAGACCTAGAACCAATGTTTTCCTGTCCTTCTACTAAATCTTCCAGATTAGTACACTATAAATCCTAGATTACACATGGAGGGCAGGTTGCCAAACACTCCTGTTACTTGTATTCCATCCCGGTACCAGCAGTGGTTTCATTTAATGCGTTATGGGGGAAATGTAGCATTTAAAATCACTTCTCTGGAAATCATAAGCAAATTCTCTTGATCTCAGATCCACGGATCACATTATAGGAATTACTGCTTCAGCTTGATCTCAATGAGATTGCTCTAAAGGGAATTCTAATTTTCAGCAATGGTTAGTTATGAAATTAGTTTAGCTGATTAAAGCATGGTGCTAATAATACCAAGGTTGTGGGTTCAATCCCTGTTATGGGCCATTCATTCATTTAAGAGGTTGATGAACCTCTTGGGAACCTCTTGGATCTCTTTCAGCTCAGAATATTCTATGATTTAGGTGTAAAAAGTTGTGATGAATTCCAGTGATACATGTTTTTGTTGGTAGAATGAGAACAACTCTGCAGCTACCACTTGACATTAATTTAAAGAAGCATTATTACCAAACAGTTGTCCCATCTCTTCTGCCAAGTCCTTGTTCATGAGCCTTGTTTCTGTATTGTGCCACCACAACAAGCTGCACAACCTTGTGGAAAACCACACTGATAAACCAATCAGCTGAAAATTCCTCTTGTTCCTCTGTTTACTGTCATTTTCAGCTGAATCGGGCTCCCAACCTTGTTACTTTACAAATCCTTTACTGGCACAACATAGGGATTGGTGTAAGAGTAGCAGCAAATGAGCAGTGGTACAGGACCAGTTTTGGGGGTAAAGATACGGACTTTTCTTAGAGGGTAAATTCAATTATATATTCAAATTTAGGCTTCTAGTTTAAGCACATTCAGATTTCTTTTTCCATGGACATTGTTCAGTTTTCATTAAATTTGCTGTTTTCCTCCAGCTTTGCAACCAGTAAACACACCTAGATTTGATCTGAACAGAAAGCACCAAAAGGAAACAATAAAGATACCAGGTTTTTTTAATATCTTAACTTCAGTATGGTTGGGTATTTTTTATTACTCTTGCCTTGATCTTTTTCAGCTCTAATTAGTTCTGTGGAATGATTACTGATTGATTTACCTGAGTATAAGATTTTGTTGAATAGGCAAGTAGTATTTGTGATGAGAATTTGGGGAAAATATAGAATTCCTTTGTAAGTTTTTTCGCAGTTCCACTGAGATAAATAATAATCCTTCACCAGTAAAAAAATATTCATTCTTGTTTTAAGGAGAAGAAAATAGATTGGCATTAGCAATAAATTGAAACTATCACTTTTATCAATGTGAATACACTGCTCTTGTAAAACACTGGTAATCTAGCTGTGTTTAAAAGCCATGCAAAACCCCAGTATTTTTGCATCTTCTTTTGGCACTTAGTCAACAATGTGATACATGATGCAGTTATTGATTCCTGAAAAACTTACTCAACAACATGACAACTTTTAAGCACAGAATAGTAATGTTTAAACCATTATATCACCTGCATTTCCATAATATTTTTTCACCAAGTATTTAATACATTGCAGTAGTATAAATACTTTCCCATATTAAGTGATTTACTGAAAAACTAGAGATAATAAAATGATGTATAAAGTCTACTGCAAAATTCCTGTTATTCCAGACTTGTATTTCAGCCAACAGAACTAAAATAATTTTAGAATGCAGAACACTTCTCACTTTGGAATATAAGCATATATAGAGGCACATACATGGGACCAAGCCAGCAGATAATGTGAAGCAATTCCATTGAAGTCAGTAATTTATAGCAGATGAAGTTGTGGCCATATGCTCATATCTATGTGTATGTACTCGTAACACACACCCATGTATTTACGTGTGACCTAAAATAATGTGTGCACATAACACTGTAATCACATACAATTGCTTTCTTCTGCCAGCAAATTTTTCATTAGACTGGAAAAATGAAAAGCATTCATGTACTTTAGAAATTATTTCTGGTTATGAGAGGCACACGGTTTTTCACATCCCCCATGATTTTTAGGGTGTCCCTTGCTGAAACAGCATCAAGGTTATTTGTCTGAAAGTCATCAATGACAGAAATAAAAGACTTGAGGAGAGGAGGAAAGATGGAAGTTTAATTTCACTGAATTTGTCCATACAGAATACACTGAGTTAATATTATGACTTTTAAAATGTGGTATGGTATTGAAAAACTGTTTATAAAGCCTTGGTACATACATGGTGCCTGGTATGTAAAATCTGCAGAACTGTGAATAAAACAAAGAGACCTTCACTTTGCAACAACTACAAGGTGTCAGGGCAGGAGCTGGCTCCATTTCCTTCACTGGCTGCCATTTCAAAGGAGAAAAGATACTGATGGGGAGGAAACTTTTGAGCAACTTTAAAAGGAAAGTAAATGATGCAAGTGGCAAAACCTTTTTAACAGAAAAAAAAAGTTACCCATAAAATTTCAGGTGCAATGGATTAAATGATTGAAGAGATTGATAGACAGATGATAAAAGGAAGCATCTCAGCAGGCAGAAGCTTGCTCTCTCCTCTGTGTATGTACACAAACTACTGCTCTTCTAGATAGCTGTTTCCATGCTTGAAAGTCTTGTTTCTTTTTCTTTTATTTTTCTTTTTTTTTAGCTTGTTCGTTTTTATGCTTTATAAATATGCCATGAATTATTCCCAAGTGGACAACAAACCTAATTCTTTTCTAAGCTACACCCTCATAAAACCAATATAATTCTGTCAAAATGAATGGATAGAATAGTACCATTATTTTGCAGCATTAAAAAGCCTTGTTCCTGCAAAGGCAGGATATCTGTTTTTCTTTGAGTTTCCTATTATCTATATTAAACCTCTAGGCTATTTGTTACTTCTATTGTGATTGCTAATGCATGTTCCTGTTTAGCACTGATGTTATCTTTTGCATGGTCCAGGGATAGCTTGTTCTGTCTTGGTGTTAAGTGCTGGTGAGATGTAATCAAATTTTTGTACCTTCAGACCACCATAAGTGACACAGAAGAGGATGATTCATCAACAGCAACTGCTTTAACAGACCTCTTTAGTGTGACAGAGTATTATGTGAATCACATATTACAATGTAATCCTGAAATGTACCATTAAAGAACAAACTGCAAAACCTAAAGAAAAGGAAGGTATTCAGGTCAGTCAAAGAGTGATCTCAATACTGGTTGGAGCCAACGCTTGTTTGCATTTCAGAATTAACAAGGTTTTCTTTGTGCTCCTGACTGGCCTACTGCTAGTACTACACACTGTATCTTGGTTTTTGCAGTACAATCAATATCATAATGTATAAAGTTGGTAGCGACCACAATGGGGTCATTTGGTCAACTCCTTGCTCAAGTAGAAGCATCTCAGAGCACATGGCACAGGATTGTGTCCAGATGGTTCTTGAGCATCTTCAGTGAGGGAGACTACACAAACTCTCAGGGCAATCTGTGTCAGTGCTTGACCATCTGTACTATGTTCCAGAAATGCTCAGCACTTTCTTTAATCTGTCCTTTGTGTATGCTTGATAAATTTGTAAGATGTTTTTCTATATCACTGCTTCACATAGATCTTTACCCCCTTTTCCTTTTCCTCCCATTTTTCTCTCATTTTACTCATGGTGTACATCAGGGTTAGATCTTTCATGCCTTACTATTTCCAGCAGGTCACCACCTTCTTGTTGAGATGCTCCCAGTTTAAAATCAAGCACCACTGGGCCATGATGCCTGCTGATATTACTGGGGACTGAAATCCCACAGAGCAGAGGTCAAATTTGATAGATATTTTCTAACATTTGTCTTCTGGGAGTATAGAGGAATCAGAAATGAAGCCTAAAGGAAATGTAATGGATGAAGGATGACAATGAGGTACTTCTTTATGATTGCATGGGGCCAGAAAGAATTCAGATTTTGTTGATCATGACAGTTCTCATTAGATAATGCATATTGAAATAGAGCCATGTGTGGTTTGATTCCTACCACAGGATGAATGCTTCTGAGGAGAGTGTCATTTATGGGAGAGTAACATGTGGAAAAATTAAGCTTATACTAAGTAAAATGCATTTTTTAAATATACCTCCTGTGAATAAATCCTCTATATTAAAAAATAATCAGAAATCTTGAGAAAGTCTGCTGTAGAAAGGTTCAAAAAAGATGCACTCGCAAAACAACTGCAATGGTCCAGGTTTTGCCTGTGGAAACTTTGAGTCATTTCACCTATCTGTAACTGCAGGTGAAAATTACAAATATGATTGACTGTAGTTATTCATATATTCAGAGACAATGTTGAAAAATATTCAAGCTAAGCACCAAAGAGTATATAATCACATCTTGAAGAGAAGTTCATACTTTGCAAGTTCAAATGAACAACTAAGATTCTTATAGAGAAATTGTCATTTTATCCTCTTTACAAATTGGTTAATGAGGTACCATTGGAATAAGTAACTTCCCAAAGGTCAGATAAGTCTGTGGCAAAACAATGAACTGAAATTAGCTCTCCAAGGTGCACAGCGTCACAGTGCAACACTGTCTTTATTTCTATTCCCATGGTATTTATTTAGTCTCTGCTGATATTTAAAATTTCCTTTTAATCTTAGAGAATATTAAGAAATTTCTTTAAAAAGCCCAAACCCTTAAATAGGCCTCCCAACCTGTTTTCCTGAATGCTTTTCTGTCCCTTAGGTCACCATAGGAAATCATGTTATGATCATGTTTAATTGCATAGGCTCTATTCCCAGCAAAGAAAGCAAACCTTGACACTAGAAAACCAGAGGGGAAAATATTTAAAAGGGAAGAAGGTATTTCATATTGGAAAGATTTGCATGTGATCAGCATTAGAGAAAACACACAAGAGTCTGAGCACTCAGGCTTTTCTGGGTTCCCCACTGGGGATGTGATACTGCACTTGGTTAATATGTTATAAACACAAACAGGCTAGCACTTGCTGAATTTACACTGCACATTAGAAGTTTGAGGTTCCAGAGGGAATTCAGAATTCCTCCTCTTAACGAACTGCTTTTCTCTGGGGAGATGTAACAAACCACCACTGTGATCAACAGCAGCATGGAGACAGGCAGTTCCTGCAGTAGTAGAAACACCTAATGCTTCACTTGTTCAACCCACAAGCTCTGACTCTACTCTCCAATGCTCTGTGTACATGATTGTTTACTATAGATTGCAAGTCCTTCATGTGAGATCTGTAAGAAAGATCTTGTGATAAAAATCAAAATATGCCCTGCACTATGCAGAATATGCTTTCTAACTGAAAACACAAAATGTTATTAAATTGTCTTATTTATTCAATGGAAGATTTTAGTAATAAAACTCTTTGGTATTTTTCTTTTTTACCAGTTTTCTAATAGAGTGATGCTTTTGACATATTTTCTAGAAAGGAGAGCATAATCCAGTTGTCCTAAAGCATGTTCTACAACCGACAAGAAAATATTTTTGTTGTACATGAAACTGTAAAAAACAGATCTAAAAGAGAGGACGTTGGAGTGGGAGTGTGAAAATTTACATCCCTAAATCCTATATAGCAATCTTGAAAACGGATGTTTAGCTGTGTGCTAACCATCCCAATACTCCCTTTTCAGATGGTTCCCATCTCATACTTTCTACCAGCTGCTAGGCATCCCATCTGCCGTGCTTTTGCTGTCCTTGGACACTCTTAGTGCCTACCGGTGAGCTGTGTCAGACACTCAGTCAAATCAGCAGAGGTTATGTGATAAGGCATCTAAAACCTAAGGGGGTTTTGTGACTCTTCCCTCATGGCTACAGCAGGGTTAGCAGCACACGGTGTTCACCATACCTCAAAGCAAAAATCTCACTCAACTCTAGCAAAGTCAGAAAACTTGGCCTTATTTGTGTCTAAGGTGTTTCACCCCTCATCTCCAATTCACTGGTTTGCAAAGCACCTTAAAATAGCTCAGCTGTCAAAGCCAATGTATGAACTCCTTGTGACTATACCAATGTAAATTATTACTTATCTAATTTTTTTAGAGGTGAAAATATAGGGCATTGGAAAATGGCATTTGACAGCAAAATGTGAGTGCACTGACTGAAGTGAGCTTTCAGTCTGCTGTGCTCCTAGAAACAAATGGACTGCTTTCACACGTCTCCAGGTCTGTCTGTGGTTACTACAGTGAATTCTCTTTGTTCTGTACTTGAGTGCTGTAAGACTCAAGGGCTCATCTGTCATGTGCTACAGATAATCTCAGAAACACCTTAACAGACAACGTATGAACCCCAGGGCTGTTTATATTCATGAAAACTATTCCCCCCACAGAGGTCACATTGAGTAAGGTAAACCATGTCATCAAATATGCAGCATACATTGCAACAGGGCTCTGGCATTCCAGGCTTAAGACTTTTTGTGAGTTGTGTCAAGGAGGACTATTTCTTTCCTTAGCTTGATGAACAGTTTCAAAAAGCCAGTGTTTGTAGTTCACTCTAGTAGTTCAAATGTAAATGAGAATACAAGTTACTGCTATCCTCACTTCACTGTACTGAAATGACAAAATGCATTTTCTCCTCCTGACTGTTGAATACCCAGTGAAGAGCTGATATACATGTGTCATGGTTATAGTATGTATACAATAAAACAGACCTAATAAAATTAAACAGCTGCCTGACAGCAACATTGCAGAGGACGGTCTTTCTGTGTTATAGACTGCAATATGTGCCTGACACATAATTGGGTCACAGGTTGTATTTGTACCCATGGCAATAAAGATAATACCTAAAACTGATACAATAACTACTTTTCCCCAAAATATTTTATGACCTAATCAGGGGAACACCCCTAGAAATTATTGTGTGTTTACTGTATAGTACTGCTGTTATCAAAATCTATGTTTTCACCTGAAAATAAAAATAGGGATGTCTAAATATTTGCAGGACACTCCTACACATCCCACATCCAGTTTCCCCTTGAATTTAGTGAGTTTTGGATTAATTCTTTTGTTATTTGAAACAATTTTTTAGGCTGCTTCAGAATAGCTTCTCACAAGAATGCATATTAATATTTGTTTTGTCTTATACTATCACTGTAAATAACTTCACAGCCATCACTGATGCCTTTTATTTCATTTTTACAGAGTCGATATCCAAAATGCAAGTACACATCAATTTTCCAACAAATATTAAGAGATAGCATCTAGCTAAAACTTGTTACGAAGAATTTAGTGTGCATATTTTGCCTCCACACTTTTTTAATTCTGCTGAATAGCCTATGTGGAAAACAATTTACTTATCCATTAAGAAAAAAAAAAAAAAAAAACCACCAAATGAAAAAACCCAAACAAAAAACCCCCAAGAACAACAACAAAAACTCCCCAACCCTGTTCCATTCTGTTTTGGTTTCTGGGGTTCTGTTGTCATTTTATCCTAAAGTGCTGTTTCCTCACATTTGCATCTACCAGCCTTTTTAATGTGATATTCCATTTAAACTGCCTTCTAATTGTATGTGCTGCCTTGGCAGAACATGACTGATGTACTAGTGTTAATTAGGGCTCCAGTCAGCAGCCTATGCCAGCTGGAAACTGAGAAACAAGCGTAAATTATTCTGTCATCAATCAGCTCAAAAATGTTTGAATCACTAATTAGTTTGCAATTTGGGTGACAGTTTATCTGACGCAGGCGGTGTCAGAAACTTCAGATCTTAGATGAATAATTTGCCAGCAACAAGCACATATTCCCTGCTTTTAAATACATGAAGGTTTATCTGCATCTTGAAAGGTGGCTCAGCAGTCTTCATTAACTTCCAACTGGGACTATGTAAATCAGGAATCAGTGTGAGGCACTTCAGTCTGTGGTGGCTTAGCAGATGATATTTAGAAAAAGAAAGCCTCTTTTCTCTCTTTTTTTTATTAATAATCCATAAACTGATAGACGAGAATGTTTGGGCTTTAACAGCTTAAAAAATCACAATGGTTAAAAAAAACCCCAAGGCAATCACCCCCTTTTACGTGAAAATTGGTTGTGCTGCATCTTGCTGTTTAACTGATTTAGTCTCCTTCACTGTCATGTGTCTGGAATGTTAAGCAGTAAGTGATTAGCCCTTGTCCTTTAAAGCAGGATCATTATTGGGGTTTTATTAAATGGCAGACTTGTGTTTCCATTTAAAGGATAAGGGGTGTGGGGGAGGGGAAACAAGAAATTGCTAACAGGAAGCAGAAAAGGTTACTAGTGTCTCTAAAGGAGAAACTATTCAACATTATAAAAGCAGTTGAGAGGGTCTTAACATCTATGTTATTCTTATCTGCAAGAGAGATAAGTTTAACATTTTGCAACACATACAACTATTTGGTGTCCCGTAGATAAAACAAAACTGTAAAAACAATTGAGAGAGACAGTATTACTGGGGAGAGAGACAGCAATTTGTCTTCTACCTACTCATCCATCCTTCTGGAACTGAAAGACAGCTTTGATATGGAAAGGTGCAACAAGAACAGGGAGGAGAGCTGTAAACTGACCATGGTGCCAAATACAAGAAGCAGGTGAGGATAAGATTCTGATGTTCACTGTGTCTGGCAAAGGGCATGCTCTCTGCATTCAGAGCTTTGACAAGGTGAGAGAAGCGGGGAATATGAGACTGTGTAATTACAATTAACTAGTGACACTTTTAGCACAGCACAACAGTAGCATGCATGAGGGTCCTGCTGCTTAGTAAGTGTTAACAAAAGGATTTGGAGTAAGAAGTCAATGACAGTTTGGTGACAGTCCTTTTCCCTCCTGTCCTAAGTCCCTCTGCTCTCAAGTTTTATTTGGTATAGCCAGAACAAATCATTCCCTGGTATGTCATATTTTTAACAACTTATCTATATTTGAACTTTGTCTACTTTGGTACAGTTTTCCCAATATATTAAACAGAGTTATGTAAAATAATTTTGTTTTCAGAAATTTCTAGGAAAATGAGTTTTCTGCTTTAGGGGAGAAAAAAGCACAACTAAAAAAACCATTTTGGTTCTGTATATGTCAAAAATTGTGCTTCTTGTGGCTGTTTCATTGAGAAATTCTACAAGTTACAGACAAAAATTTTAATGTTAGCAAAATACAGTCTACATGACACAGCAGTTGCACCATTTTAATGAAAAGAAAAAGGCAAGGCTGGTCAAATTGCAATATCCTTAAACAACTCCACATCACCAAAGATTGGGAGAAATTAGATGGAAATACAGTAGATGTGGTCTTTAGAAATCCCCTGGCTGGGGGATCACATGAGATATGACACACTGTTCCATGTGGTCTGTGTCCCATGAAAAAACCAGTACTGTACTGGGAAGGAGGCTGCAGAACCTTCAGGCTGTCCAGGGTAACCAGTCCTCACTCCTGTTGACCACCACTTCATCCCTCATAAAGCCTAAGTACCTTCCATGGATGGTTCCGGATTGCGCTCCTTATTAGCTGGGTGCCCAGGTTTCTGAGGGACTGGGAGACCCTGACTGCTGACTGTCCTACTTGCAATCAGGTGGGAGGGAGCTGCAAATACAGAAAGCCCTATGCTTTTACAGAAAACAATACGCAGCCTAGGAGATCCAGTTTTCGAGCTGTCGGATCAAGCACTCAACATGAATGGCCCTTTTGACTTTAATCCCTCTGTCTCAACTTGCTGTCAGAACAATGCTGGTGTTGGCAGTTAAGTTTCTTCCCTTTCATTCTGTTTTACTTATAGAATTTCTTTCCATAAGTTGCTAGGAAACATTAGCAACTGGGTACTTAAGAAAACAAAAGAAATGGTCAAGCCTCAGGGGAGGAGGGCATCTGGTTGCACTTCTCTTATCTAGGAGTTTCTCTCTGAAGGGAGAGACATCTCAAGAATTGGGCAGGTAAAGGACGGGTTAGGGCAGCTGCTGGCTCTCTCACGGCTTTGGAGGAGGATGGTTGGAGCTGCTGCTTGGGCAAGGGAATTCGCTGCTGCTGCCATGACCCAGCCCAGAGCTGCTTCTGCTGCGGGGTGAACCTCTGCTAGCTAGAGCAGCCACTGAATGAGGGCCTTATTAACACCCACTTCACTAAAAGAGGGACCTATCAGCACCTGCTCGGATGCCTGGGATCCTGAGCTTGCCTCTCCCTGTACAGCCAGGAGACAGGCCACCACTGCCCTGCTCCCGCTGCTTCTTTGGCATTGCTATGGGTTTCTCTCCTCTGCAGCTTCACACCTCCTGCCCTGCTGGGACATCCTGCAGTTCCAGCTACCACTGTGGAGCTTCTGATACATCTCATTCACCACCCCGAGATTCCTGCCATTCCAGGTTGGTGCTCCTCAGAGTTCTGCAGGGGCACCGACATCAGCTGCCTGAGGGGTTTGGGAAGTAAACCCTCTCCTCCATCCCCACCGGTCTTGGCCCAGCCGCCATTATGGTGTGCTCCACAGCGCCCCCTACAGCCGGGGGGAATCATAGCACCCGCCCTGCCACCGGGAGCCACCAGCGCCCCTGGGACTGGAACTGCACCGACAGGGAAAGTGCCTGTGGTCGAGAAGGGGTCACTGGGTTTGTGGTTCTGTTTGTTGTTAATGCCATAGTTGTCATTGTTTGTTTGCTTTGTTATATGTACCAGTAAAGAACGATTATTCCNTAAAGAACGATTATTCCTAAGCTCATATCTTTGCCTGAGAGCCCCTTAATTTCAAAATTACAATAATTCGGAGGGAGGGGGTTTACATTTTCCATTTCAAGGGAGGCTCCTGCCTTCCTTATCAGACACCTGTCTTTCAAACCAAGACAGCTGGAAAAATAAATTCCTGTTTGTCAAGCACTTTCATGAACTATATAAAAAGCACATACAGAAATTAATGAGTCTGGCTTTAGAGGAAAGTTTAAATAGTGGAAAATAAACAAAGGTTTGGACTGCACACTGCAGAATGAAGATAAAGCAAAACAATGAACGACTGCTTACTCTGCAGGCTCTCCTCTACACA
>VWZU01016804.1:24125-45826 GCA_013397095.1 Sterrhoptilus dennistouni | reverse complement strand
AAAAAAAAAAAAAAGCAATATGGGAATTTCTTTTAACAAAAACTTTTTGCTTGTTTCTTTGTTTTAGCAGTAAATACACTCAACACTTTTTATTTTTATGGAAAAAAGTTCATATTAATGATGGTTTTGCCTATAGGACTTTAAATGGCCCAGAAGAGAATTTGTTGTCAAAAGGTAAGCTGGACAGAGTGATAAACCCACAGAGGCAGACCTTCTCCAGAGCTGCCACCAGCTTAATGGTAAAGCAACACTAAATGCATTGCTACAGAAAAATTCAGCTGTCTTGTAAGAGTAGGTGATGGCTGGGTTGTATCTGGCAACAGCCCTCCTTCTTCTGCATCACATACCTTTCTTGCTATGTCCTACTTAATACAGGAAGAAATTATGCTTCTTTTGCACTTTCTTGACACTTCCCATCTTGCCTTCCACATCTCAGAAGAGATCTGAGGTAAATCAAGCACTGGAAGTCTGTTTCTTTTCTTTTTCTCACATTGCTTTTATTTCAAAAGGTCTATTCTTTATTCCTAAATGTAATTTAAACCCAACAGTGTTATAATAATAAGTAACACTGCTGGAACATAGAAATCTTTTTGAGACTGGACATGGACACATGGACAACTGTGGAGTTATTGTCCATGGACAACACCGTAATACTGTAATTTCTCCTCTTTTGACTGATTCTTCAACCTTAATACAGAATACTGAAAGTACATATATATGCATCTGCCTAGTCTGTAGAGACTTGTCAGAGTGTAAAACTGCAAACTCCATGAGATATCTAACACAAAACCCCCACCAAATCAGTTTAAGCTAGTACATATGGACTAAGTATCTATCACAGTATTGACAAAAGACTACAAAAATCACTGTCCTACTCTATGTACAGGGTCTCTATTCTCAGCCCTCTATCAACTAAATAGATGTGACAGATGACTGATGAGAAGAAAAACTGTTTCTTCTTCAAAAAGGAAAATGGCTGCTAATACTCAGAGAAAACATCTTGTATAAAGTTGCACTGGAAGGCTTTGGCAGCACTGGCAGCTGAGCAGCGATATAGTGAATCCTAGCTTAAGGCTTTAAGCTTTTGATAGGTCTTTTTATTTGCACAAAGTGCGGATAACTTCTACATGATCACGTTGTATTTCTGTTTAGATGATTATAGACATTTTCTAAGTCTAAGGCCAGCTTCTCTGAGTTTAACTTATCTTAAAGACAAATTATGTTTGTCTGTGTTAAGATCTTTGGACCAAGGGGAGGTGCTCTGTATTTAAATGCTCACTCAAGTCTAGAAAAATAAGAATGAGAGAGGGTTGTTTGGGGTTTTTTTTCTTTTTAATGTGCAAGCTGAGTCAGAAAATCCATAATTCTGTTGTTGTCAGAAGCTTGTCTCAAAAAAGGCATACTGTAATTGGAGGAAGGGTCTGAGTACTAGCTCTGTGTGGCTCAGCTGGAAGAAATCAATTCCCAGAGTCTACTCTGGTATCTCAAGACTTGTTGCCCAACTACACTATCATGACATCAAGGAATAAGAATGAGTGAAAATAATAGAAACAGATCGTTTAGTATCACAGAGAATAAATTCCTGCTATGTCTTTTCTTGATGCTTCCTTAGCAGTTCCTTTAAATACTACAAAGTATTTTAGAACTTCTTGGATTTTGTTTTTGGGCTTGGGTTTGTTTGATATTTTTCTATTCAATACAATTATGTTTATCATATGTTGCTATTGTGAAAGGATGAAACCTTTACTGTTTTACATCAGCTGGCATGCTTTGTCACTGTTGAGGGAGAGATGCGCCAGGAGAAGGGTTAGCTTTTGTTTGCCCATTACTGGCACTGATGTGACTAGTGAAGAGAACATCTCAAACAGTTTTTGAAACTATTTTTTCAGAATAGGGTAAGGTTTTTTTAAACCAAATATGTTACAAAGGGAGTACAACACATGGGCTTTTCTCTCCTTTTCTCTCTTGATTCTTTCCATTTCATACACCTTAATAGACAGAATCGATGAGAAAGAGAGATGAGGATGATAAAACTCTAGTGAATATCCTTAAAGGAAATTCGTTCAGAGACTGTTATGTAGACCTCATCACAGAAAACGAGCCAAGACAGGAAATATTTAGGGTAAAAATCATACTAATCCTAAGCAGATTGTTACCAGTGAAAGACTAGTGAAGACTGAAAAGGGGCCAAGGGTCTGGATGAGCTTTTGCTTATGTTTAGATGTTCTTAGAACCAGAGAACCAACTAGGTTGGAAAAGACCTCTAAGATCATCAAGTCCAACCTGTGACCAAGCACCACCTTGTCAACCAGACCATGGCACCAAGTGTCACATCCAGTTTTCCCTTTAAAAATCCAGGGAAAGTGACTTCACCACCTCCCTGAGCAGCCTTGAGCAGTTTCAGTGTCTAATTACTCTTTCTGTGAAGAAATATCTCCCAATTTCCATCCTGAACCTCTCCTGGCACAGTTTAAGACCATGTCCTCTTATCCTGTTGCTGGATGTCTGTGAGAAGAGGCTGGTTTAAACTCACCTGGTTAAAACCTCCTTTCATTAATTGTAGAGACCAGTAAGGTCCCCCTGAGCCTATTTTTTTCCAGGCTGAGCAACAACAGTTCCCTTGATGTCTGTCTTGCAGTGGGGGGCCCAGAAATGGACACAGCACTTGATGTGTGGCCTCACCAGGGCTGAGTTCAGGGGGGCAATCACTGCCCTGGTCCTGCTGGCCACACTGTTGCTGATACAGGCCAGGATGCCGTTGGCCTTCTTGGCCACCTGGGCACAAGCTGGCTCATGTTCAGCTGCTCCAGCACCTCCCGATCCTTTTCCACTGGGCAGCTTTCCAACCACTGTCCCCAGCCTGTAGCACTGTTCTGGGGCTATTGTGACCAAAGTGCACTGGCACTCCACCTTGTTGAACTTCATACCATTGGTCTTGGCACCTTGATCCAGCCTTTCCAGGATCCCTGGGGGACACCCCTAGTGACTCGATGACAACTAGATGCAGCATCATTCATCACTGGTGTCTGGGCCTGGGAACATTCAGCTTGAAGAGGAATGGAATAAGACCAGAGGAGTCTAGGGGTGGGATGCCAGGGTGAGGAGTAAAATCAATAGCCCAGCTGAAGTGCAACTGCACCAATGCATACAATTTGGGTAATAAACAGGAGGAGCTGGAGGCCACTGTGCAGTAGAAACCTGCATGCTGTGGAGGTCCTTGCTGGTCAGTGGGCAATGATAAGTATCTACAGAGTTGTTAAGCGGCTGGGTGATCCATAGCTCCCTACTGATTACAGGGTTCAGCGTGCTCCCAATGTGAACTGAAAGCCTTCTTGAAAGTCTGGTCTTCTCTGCTTCCTGATAATTTGCTGCTTATGGAGAGAAAGGTACTTAAGGCTATTTTTCCTTCCATCTCTCTCATCCTAGAGGGCAAGTTTCAGGGCATACTAACCACAGAACTAGTCTGCAAAATTTGATAAGTGGCCTGCCTCTTCAGACAATCTTGTACCACTGCTACCAAGTTCCTACGCCTGCCTGGTAGTAGTGGAGTGATGACTTCCTTTTAATTTTTCTTCAGCTATTTGAGGATAAAAGGAACTGTTCTGTGTCCCTGCCTGATGATGGCTTCTTCCAGATGAAGAGGGTTGCATGGCTAGTAACTGGTCTGTCTCCAGCTCCTTGAAGTTAGTGTGGAGCATTTTCATTTCAAGGAAGTCTTGAGATATCCTAAAGCACTTGTAAACTAAATATCATAGTGCTGAAGGTGTAGTTGTTTTGTTTTTATTTTCCAGGGATACAATGTATTTTAGAAAATATTTTCAGTGTCTCACACATTCTGTCTTCCTTCAATTGGACATTTATTAGCTATAATTATTCATAATTCACTAATACTTAACACAATATATTCCTGGAAACCTTTTAATCAACTGCCAACATGCCACTTTGGGCATGAAGGGTCAACATTTATGCCTGAAGTTCTTGCAGTCTTTATGATCTCTCCATCATCACTCATTCAGAACACTTTCTAGCAGATTTTCCTCACTTACCCTCATGCTACTTGGTTAGAGCGTTTAATGCCATAGGGGTGATCTTTCTAATATGCTCCTTCTCTGCCCTCTTTAAATTCTAATGCACATCCACTGGATCCTGATCAAGTAGATAAGAATTTTTGATTGTATGATCTTATACTTTACCTTGTGCAAAAACAAAAAAAAAGAAATCTCTGTCTTTAGTTCTCCCTCTAACCCTGCAGGTTTGAAATATTTGTAAGTTTTTAAATGAGAAATGGAGTTTTTCTGAACTACAGATATATTTCCAGTACTTGCTGTTAATCTAACTTGATGATACGGCTTCTTTATGACCAGCTGTTGTTTTATCAGCATGGTTATCAAAATCCTCTTCTCAAAATACTTCCAATGCAGTAGAAATTTGGGTTAGATTTGGGAATTTATTTATTGGACATGCTGGGAGGAGTTTATTACACTTTTCAACATGACAAGATTAAACCTAGGAGACTTAATATTGAGAAATTGCATTCAGTGCATGATTTGCGCATTGTTTTTGTCAGGAAAATACATACTATTTCAATTTCTGTACAGTCCACAGTACTTCCCCTAGAACAAGACAAACCTGAAAAATGTAGATATTTTCTGTTACAGGCACAATGTGAAAGTTCTTTTAGTACTTACCAGAGGCTCCTTAATGTCTTTCAGTACTGAGTCTTTCCATGAGCTATCATGAAAATTACAAATGTTCCTCTTTTTCTGTAATTCTGAGGTAGCATCATTGCTGATGACACTTTCCCTTCGCTACCTGCTGTGGCAGGGGATGAAGTGACTCAGCTTTGTAAAAACTTAACAGGTTCTCCATCCTCTGGACTTGTATCTCATCAGCAGGTAATGAAACCAAGATTATTCCTCCCACCTACTACTACCTCAACTGATATTAAAAGCTCAGTGTGGATTATTTTGGAAAATGTTAGGATAGTGTTATCTTCCTAAGAGTCCCATTCATGGCATCTTGTACATTATATAAAAGCAATTAGAAACTATTTTTCCGCTAGTTTAAAAAAAGCTTTTGTATCTTGACATATGTTGTTTCTGATTACATTCTACTATGCTAGAACTGCTTAAAAATACCTGGTGTTAGATGTAAATTCTCCTTATACAGACATAATATTTTTTTTCTCTTCATGCTGCTTTTATCCTTTTACTTTCAAAGGGGAAAGTAGGATTATGTAATAGAAATTTCTAAAACTGCATAGTTTATACATTTGTATCATTCTCCATGCTGTATTGTAGCCTGTTGACTTTTCCCAAGGCTCAACTGAGCAACTGTCACAGCGTTTTTAACATACTTAATGAGAAAGTCAAGAATGTAGTCTAATACTTTTTTCCTTGTGATTTTGTTAAATATGTCTTTAATCATTAAACAGATGATTGATGACTTCAGAAAAGATATGTGTTTTACACTAATACATACAATTTGGGCTGTACTTTTATTCTTGCATCCTATTTAGAAGGAAATAAAAACAAATGCAAAGATGAAAGATTAATCTTTTTTTTCTAGAACCAGATTGTCATAAACCTAGCCCACCTTAGCAGTAGTTTGGACACCATATGAAGGCCATATTAATCAGGTTTGAAAGCCATAATGGGGGAAGGAGGTACCTAGGCTGGCTTGATCAGTAAGGTGAACCATTCAGCAGCAAACTTCAGGTTTATGAAAATGAAATAATGAAGCTTGGAGTGAGAAGTTAAAATAATAGAAATTATAGAAATAGAACTGAGAATCCTTGCATGAGCATTGTATGTATTAGGGCCTTATAGAGAACCCAGAAAAGGATAGGAAAGCTGGTGAAGCCACAGAAATTCATAATAAAAGTCTGAAATTCTCAGAGCAGTACAATGGATTTTAAAAAAGGATTTGAGAGGATTTCTAGTAGCACTTCTGTGGATAAACTTCCTGCAGTATTTGAAAATCTTAATCTAATTTTCTGAAGTTGGATAAACAATGACCAGAATAAGATAGAATAATAGCCTATATTTTCACATATGATGATAAATACTAGATGAAAACACCAAGATGGACTAAATCCATAATAAGGAATAAGATGACGACATTCAAAATGGAAAAAGGGGACTTTTATTATTTTTTATGGAGACAATAAGATATAGTTCAGCCATAAAATATTACTACCTTCTCCATTGGAGCTTCAGCTATTTATCACAAGATTCTTTAAACTAGTTAGGATAAAATACTAGAAAACATAATGCTAGGATCCTTCCTGCAGTAAAGAAGGAGTAAATAGTGATATATTTACTTTTTGTAGTAGCAAAAACTTCATTCACCTAATGTCTGAGTGTTTTTTCAAATATTGTAACTTATTTCTCTGATAATAAAAATAATAAATTAAGAAAGTAATTGTAATGACTTGACCCTGGCTGGACACCAGACAGCCACCAAAGCTGCTCTATCCCTCAACTGAATGGGAGAGAAAATATAATGAAGAATTCGTGAGCTGAGATAAGGGCAGAGGGTCATCACTCACCAAATACTGTCATAGGCGAAACAGGCTGGAATTAGAGATATTAGTTGATTTTGTTAGTAACAAAATCAGAGTAGGATAATGAGAACTAAAAGCAGACCTCAAAAACACCTTCCTGCCCCCCCTGCCCCTCCAGTCCAACTGTACTTCCTTTCCCCAGTGGTGCAGAGAGGTGAGGAATGGGGGTTATGCTCAGTTCATCAGAAGTTTTTCACACTGTTCAGAGAGAGGAGTCCTTCCCCTTCTCCAGTGTGGTTTCCCTCCTACAAGAGAGAGTTCTTCATGAACTTTCCACTCTAAGTCCATCCCACTGGGAAACAGTTATCCACAAAATGCTCCAACGTGGAGCAGGGGTGCAGTCCTTCCAGGAAACCTACCTAGCAGGAGTTCCTCTCTCCTCTGGTCTGCAAGTCCCTGCCAGGAGCCTGCTCCAGCACAGGCCTCCCATGGGGTCACAGCCGCATCTCAGGCGTACACCTGCTCCAGCGTGGGTCTCGTCCACAGGCTGCAGGTGGATTTCTCCATCCCCGTGGGCCTCCAAGGGCTGTAGAGGCACAGTTGCCTCACCATGGGCTGTTTGCACCACAGCCTGCAGGGGAATTTCAGTTCTGGCTCAGCCCTGTAGCACCTCATGTCCCTCTTTCTCCACTGACCTTGGTGTCTGCACAGTTGTTCCTCTCACCTACTCTTCTCTGGCCACAATCAAAACTGCAATAATTTTCTTCTCCTTAAATTTGTTATCACAAAAGCATTACCACCATTTCTAATTGGCCCAGTCCTGGACAGTAGCACATCCATCATGGAGCCAACTGGCATTGGTTCTGCTGGACACAGAAGAAGCTTCTGGCAGCTTCTCACAGAAGTTATCCCTGCACTCACCCTGCTACAAAAAATCTGGCCATGAAAACTTAATACAATAATTTGTTATTCTTTTAATACTATTTTATTTGCCGTAATAATAAGCCTATACCAAACTTCCCTTCAGTTTTGGCTCAGATGGCCAACATATTTGTGCCTGCTCCCTCCCCAGTAGGCTATTAAAATCCATTAAAACGGATCTGATTGAAATGGAAGAAACTTTAAATATATCTTGGAGGGTTCATGTATTTGGAGTCAGAAGCACCAAGAGAAGAAACTGGATCTTGGTTCAAAATAAATACATGAGCAAAGCTGTAGCAATGTATGCTGGTCCCTAGGGTATAATTTCCTTTCCTCTTGTAACTGGGGTTGTAAATATATCAGAATATAACCTTACTTTCTTCTACACTGTGTTTATGTTTCTATCATCTCTGGAAGCAACTGTATTAAGGCTTCATAGAGGTTTTTTTCTCCACTGTGGGAAACTTTCTTTTTCCTACAGCTATGCCTGGATATTTAACTACAGGCAATAGCATAATGAGTCCAAGAAAATGGCTATTGAATTTCAGAAACACACTTAAGTACTACGCAGAGAAAATGTCTCTGCTGGGCTATGGTCTACTATTTCCAGAGTTCAAGGGGAAGAAAAATAATGAAGAATTGTACCTTTGATTATTGAAGAGCTGCAGCAAGTTTAATCCTTAAAGCTTGAAAGAGCTTTTTGTAAATCAGCCAATTTGTTGAAAAGCCCTACCATGAGTATTTACAGACAAATCACTATATGAAAATTACTGTGCCCCACTGAAATCCATAATGAAGTTATCACTGAAAAACTGTGGTCATTCAGCTATGCTGATGATTATTTCTAATGTGATCAAGTAGAGCTGGCCTGTGTAGAGCTTTATGCAGGCATTTGATTCAGATATTGAACACCCAATCTACTGAAACTATTGAAGACAGATGGCTATTATGTTTGGGTTTTGGGTTTTTTTTTTGGTGGATATCTTATAAGGGCAATATTGTACTAGGTCTAGTTTAATTTCTTATAGTTATATTGACATATTGGTCAGATGGGCAGTTTCGGCACTGCAAATGAGAATGCCTGCCAGTGTTTTCTCTAGTGTTATCTTTATTGCAGGTATGCAGCTCAGCCATTAGTCAAAAGTATAAAGGAACTCATTCTGACAGTAATGTGTGTTGACCTTATAAAACTAAAACATCTGTAGATTTCTGGAATCTTAACTTCGGATATGGAAAAAATCTCTCTGTGTTTATTTATCAATTTTTCAAAGGATTGTATGTTGACTAGATATTTCAGATTGACGTATAGGATATAAAACCTTTGCTGTCTTTTTTTAACAAAAAACCCAGAAAATCTAATTGAAGAAAAGAAGACATTTGTAGGTAGCCTACAAAGAAATCCCACTTGCAGGCAGAATTAATAGGCAGAATACTTTGTGCAGACAATTCCACCTGCTATATGTGCCAATACTTTCAGACGAAGCAAAGTGCTCCATTATGAAGCACTTTGGTAGAGCTCTACCAGAGCTCTACCATAATTGGTAGAGCTCTACCAGATTTCCATTGCTTTGCCTGTTTGCAAAAAACACTTGGCGGCAGGATGGTTTTCATTTAGTCTGTATGTTTCAAAAATAAAATATCATGTAATTTCTAGAAATGAGGGAAAATTCTTTCAGGTCATGTATTTTGTTTTGAGGTCACAAAGTGAATTGTAGGCTAGAATTACATGCAATTCTATAGCAGAGACTACTCAGCATTTCTCAGACTTCAGCCCAGAGAATCAAAAAATTTTCAAAGTGTTTTGTAAAAAAAACAAAGAACCGTGGTTTACTAGAGAGATAGGGCTGACAGTTCCCTACATATAGCTGCACATTCACATACTTTGTGGCAAATGCAGCAACTGCTTATTTAAAATACTGATAATCAGCAAGGTAAAAACTGTGGTTTTACTCACCTTAACTTAAGGCAGTTGAGAAACCTATATCATTAGACAAGTTTTGGCTTTACAGACACAAGTCCTTCATATATAATTTTTTGCATCATTGCCCATGTTTCTCTTTCTTTCTTTTTCTTTTTTTTTTAATTGCAAACTTCACTTTTGAAATATGCAGAGAAAAAAAATTTATGCCATGAGGTAAACAATTTATATGCCAATTATTTCAAAATAATCTAAAGGGTGTAACTGCCCAAGCTTCTTTCTGACTTCCTCATTTCAAAAATATTACCAATCCTACTCTAAGATGTCCAACTGAGAAATGGGAATCTTGTTATTAAATGTACAGTCATTTTAGGTATGTAATTTAAAACTATATGGCTAGCTTTTTCAGCATAATTAGCATTTTCTATCATTTAATAGATTCAGAGGATTGGATCACTGACCTCACAGCTGTGAATGCTCAGCACTTTGCAGATTATTCAATATGGTGTTAAAATGCCACTCATAAAATAGAAATGCACAATTAATATCTGCCTATGAGAACTTTAGTTTATAACTTGTCTGAATTAGCAAAGATGCTGCAGCAGTGACAGGACATCTTGGAAATATAAATACTGACACAGCACGGCTTTCAGAACACGATTGTCTTTAGTTTTCCTCTAGCCCTACCCACTAGCCCTATTCCACTAGCCCTTCCACAAGCTCTATTCAGTGGCACCCCCAAACTCCTGCAACAGATGAGAGAGAGATTCCATCAGCATCCTTTCTATTACTTGACAACTGGAGTAATATGCCCAAATCAAGCTTTTTCTTTATACTGAAGGAGAATGAGGTGAAAATAAATGTAGAGTTATTTAATAACTATGCTTGAATGACCAAAATTGAAAATACTCTTAATATTGATATTTCTTTACTTCTGTGTGCTCATAATCTCACCAATCATTCTTTCAGTGAGTACTTTATATGAAATTTTCTGAAGTTTTAAAAAGCATTCTAAAGCATTGTCTCCCCTGTCCTTTCTGACCCTAAAAATTGCATGATATTAAGGTGAGACATGAAAAGCATTGCCTTCACTAGAGCCAAGGGGCAGTAAAATAGCTATCACACCTGCTGTACTTGCTGGCAGGGAGGGTATCTTGGATCTGATATGGACTTCAGGAAAGGTGAGCAGGCACATTCCTTCCGGCTTTTTTGAGTCCTGTTACAACTACTCCAGCTTGTTTTTTTCAGTTCTACCACTCAACCATCGTTACTTTCTTCTTCGCGGCCAAGTTATTCTCAAATCCTGTGGATGCTCTCTTTGTTACAGGCCATCATACCCACTCTTTAACTCATAGTGTTTTCTTCAAAACAATCCCTACAGTTTTGAATTTTTTTCCCAAAAACTCTTATCTGTATTGTTGAGTCTCCTTCTGCTCTGTTCTGGCCAGCTAGCAGCACTGACTCTGCTTCTGAAGTTTTCCACAAAGTCTCCATCTCTATTTTCCTTGATGCCATTTCTTAGTCCTAGCACACTAAGCTAAAAGCCTTGAGTGTCTTGAAAAAATGGTAAATGCCTCAAGGATCTGTGGGTTTTGGGAAATCTCAGCTTCTGATATGGTAAAAAATCTCAGTGCATATTTACCAATTTTTTGAAGGCTTTAAAGGCTTATATGTTGACTAGGAAGGAAGGAAGGAAAGGAAGGAAGGAAAGGAAGGAAGGAAGGAAGGAAGGAAGGAAGGAAGGAAGGAAGGNAAGGAAGGAAGGAAGGAAGGAAGGAAGGAAGGAAGGAAGGAAGGAAGGAAGAAAAGAGGAAGGGAGGAGAGGAAGTAATACTTCTCCTTATTTGACCTAAAAGTTCATGTATTTGGAATACATTCTTCTGTCAGCTGTTTCATCCTTTGTCATTCCTCTCTTGTATTTCTATTTGAGGGGATAACATCAATCTGACTGCCAAAAATCCAGGAACCAAGGACCAAGTTTTCAGTGAAAGTTTCTATCTGTTTATATCAGTAATGAAAACTGCAATGGGTTAAGAATGTTAGAGTATCCCACTAAACATTTGTTTTAACAAACTATTAGCATCCTATATTATATAGTTTAATAAGCATTGAACTAATAAATTGTGTCTAATATTAATTTAATAAACACTTTACATACACTACTCTTTGGGGTTTTGTCCATTTTTGTTTATTTTCAGCACCACATTCTGAAATAAGGTTTTGTTTTTTTGCTTAATTGACCATTTTCCTCTAGTCTGACAGAACTATGGTTCTCTTAACATCAAACCTTCTGCTCTTTAATATTCCTTCATGTGTCATTCCAAAGCAGTCTCTGTGAATTGCAAACAATGGAAGTACCACAGCTTGAAAACCACAGCACTCTAACCTGTAGTTACTAAATTACCATTTTTTCACAGTGTAAGAACAAGAGTTTAGCTTTCATTAATACATGCTTGATTTCTTTCCATAGGTAGAATGGTTATATGACTTGAGAAATTAACATGTCTAAGTACAAATTCCCACAAAGCAATTCACAAATGACACAAAAGAAATATAAAGGTTCTCTGAGCAAGGTTCATCTAATTGTGATACGGATCTAACACTTACAATCCCCTTTTGACTGAGGCACTATGTTTTGCTGGATTGCAGAATAATGACTTGCCATGTAGAGTTTCCTTAGTCTGTATTAGGCTGTTTATAATTTTCTGTATGGTACATTGAAAATTGCTAACACTGAGCTATTTCTTCCTCCACCCTTCTTTCTCCAGTTTTGGATAGTGTCTTCAGCATATTTTATCTAGGAAGATTTTTCCAAAAGTAGTTCCTGAAATCTCTATCGGAAGAACCTAAAGTTATTTCTTCATTGAAAAATTCTAGATACAAATCAAATCTTTTGAGCTTTTTATAGCATACTTTGAAAAGAGTTTGAGGTAGCAAAATACATAAAATCAATACTCAGTATGCTAAGAAATAGCACAAGAGTATTTCACTTATCTTGCCTTAGGAGGCAAGTAATTGTTTCAGTACTCAAAGCATACACCTAGTGCATATTTACTTAGTAATTGAACACAGTGGATGAAGTCTTAATTTAACATGAGCATTAGATTCTCTTCATAGTTAACTTCTCTTGTGAAGGGTGTAAACCTTCTCCTGAATGATGTACATTCTATGTGTATTGGTTTGACTGTGATATTAACTTAGTGTAGAGAAAAAAACCATTAAAATGTCACCAAGTGGAAAATGCAAGCCTACCTGAATAATAATAATAATAATAATGTGGTTATTTTATAGGTGACTGGCACATATGTTTCATAGTCTCTCCTAATTTTTTAAATCCTTCTCATCTAATTTAGTGAGATGAATTGTGGAGAGTCACTTCCACTAAAGCTATCATTCTAATAATGAAATTTTCCTCAAGAGATGTTTTTGTCTACCATGTTGGGTTTTATTAACACACATGCATTTAGCTTTTAAATTATTTAATTATTATGCACTTCATAACACAAATGTAACCAGAGACTTCTACTGAAATCAAATAATAGCTTTTAGCCTCAGAAATAAATGGCAGTCTTTGATGTCTTCGGCCATAGCATAACACTTAGTCAAAAGTGTTTTTCATTCTTGCACCCATCAGAATTTTTTACAACTTTTGTTTTCTTCATTTAGACCTTAGAAAGCTGAGAGTTATGTACGTTTATGATGATGAATCCATCAAGTAAATTGCGGAGCACTGTCAGGATGTAAAGATATATTGAAAAAACAGTCTTTCAGATTGATCAGTCAATTCCTAGTCTCTGGGAATCATCACAGATGCTGGAAGGCCTGGTTGTAGGGCACCCATGTCCTCTATGACCTTGTTGATATTCCTTAGGTCATGGAGGAGTCACCACTTATTTTTCCCTCATTTTAGGATGACAAAGGACTTGTAGTTGGAACAGTATGTCCTTTTTCTAGTTGTTTTTCTAGTTGTTTTTGTACTAGAGACTCCACCACAACAAGTTTTTTCTCAGAGAGGGGCCATTGATATACCCATATGGGCTTGTCTATTTTCCAGGGTAACTTAAGTGTTGCGCTGTTCAATGGCCCCAACTAAAAATGTGTCTCTAGGCATAACCCCCATTGGGAGAGTATGTCCCTTCCCCATAGAACTATTGACGTTCTTACCACAAAAGGTCTTGTAGCGACTCGATCTTCTGGTCCTTTAATCTTGATTAGCTGGGCACTTGTGAGGCTGTTGCTGGAATACCTCCAATTCTTTTCATCCAGAGGTGGATGAGAGAGTCCAGCTGGGAGGCCACTCAAAGTGGGAGATGACTGTGACATCTATCCCAGTATCTACAAGTCCTGTGATGACAACCTGTTGCATATTAAGCTCTAAGATGCATGTCAATTGTGGTCGATCCCTGCCAATTACTTCTGTCCAGATTATTAGAAAGTCAGTCCAGTGTGGAAGAAGGATTGCTTTTGCAATCACCAGTCCTTCGGGAATAAAGCATGGTGGATCTGTGCACATGGCCAGTACTGTAATCTCTTGGCAGAATGTTACTGACAAGACTGGGAAGCATGAAAAACCCTTCAGTGCTCGTCCTGCAGCTCCCCAAAATAATCAACTTATGGGGCTGATCTGTGGGCCCAAATTGACCTACAGATATTGTGTAAGTGGAGAAGTCTGTTAACATTACTGGTTTGAATCTCGCCAGCTCCAGCACAGTACCTGGGGGCATAGTTGCTGGGAGCTTTGAGATGGTGTGCTCAAGCTCTGGACCACTTGGCCTTCAATGATCATGGGCATGGTTGGCTGAGGCATTTGTGTCATAGCACAGGGCCATTCCATTCTTGGTCAGGAGTTTCCCAACTAAGGCCCACTGTAGCTTTCCTGTTTGAAATAAGACTTGTTAGTTTGCTGGTAGTTTTTTCTGCATCCACAGATCCTAGAGAAGTGCCTCATTCCTCACTGGGGGCAGTCTTCTCTAAAGGGTCCTTGTTCCCCACATTGGTGGCATGGGCCCAGACCATGTTGTTGCGGTCCCTTTGGTACGGTTTGTATTGCCACCAAAGCCTCTGCCTCTCCTTGAGTGGCACAGGCCTGAGCTTGCAGGGTGGTCAAATGGTCTGGCATTCCAAGGCAGTCACAGGCCTCAATCATTTGTATCAGGGTTGGGTCAGGCTCAGGTGGCAGGGTACATAACATTTTCTTGCATTTGGGGTTTGCATTCGACACCCCTAATTTTTTCACCAACTCATCCTTTGTCTTCTCCCCTATGATTTGTCCTTTTATCACCTGCTTAAGGCAGTCAATAAATTTCATATATGGTTCGCTAAGCCCTTGCAATCTACAAAATCAAGATCTGGTGTACTAACATTGGTTACTTGTACTAGCACTTTCCTTGATGCATTTTTAATATCAAGTACTGGCCTATTGAGGTTCGCTGCTTGACCATCTGGCTGACTCTGAGCCCCTTCACCGCAAGATGGTCCATCATCAGTGCTGCCTGTGTCTGGTCCTCTGCATAATCAGTTAAAAATTGATTCAACAGCCTCTTTCACGCAGCTTCCCGGGGTGTAGTCTGTTGGGGACAGCAGTACAGTCATTATGTGTTTTAAGTCATAAGAGGTCAACACGAGTGGTGAAGGTAGCCCTGACTATAGTGTCAAAATAAGGTGAACCTCTCCCATAATCTTTAGCAATCAAATACCTTTTTCATTTCCCCATATGGTATCAGCTCTCATCTAAGATTTTCACCTCCCCTTCTATACCACACCTGAGCAACAATAAACTTGGACACCATCTCCCAGTCCCCCTCCTTTACTGCTAATCTCTGGACCTGCCCCCCACCCTCCCCCCATCATGGGTCTTCAGTGTCACTAGATCCAGGAAACTTGAAATCTTCTTCTTCAGAGGAAGAAGATTAGTAAGCAGACACAAGCACTAATTTAGCTTTATGGGTGGTGGAACAATGGTAATGGTGCTCAGTCACCTGCCTAAGCCTCAGCATGGCCTGCATGGGCTCCACTGTGTTGAGGGGCGAAGTTTCCAGAACCCTGATGGGCTGGGTGCCAGTTTCCCTGGAAGGGGTGTGGTCTAATGTAGACGGCATGTAGTTGGGGATGGAAAGGGTGGAACCTTGGGATAGAGTGGCAGTTTGGGTGGAGACAAGATGGCGGCTAGTAGGAGATGTCGGTGGCAAGATGGCGGTTGTTGATGGCATGTTGGAGAAAGAGGGATGAGGGGAACATGCTGGAACAGGTGGGACAGAGTGGGAAGGATCCAAGATGGCATGGCCTTTTCCATCTTGGGCCCTAGGTGGAGGAGCTGGAGGCGGACACAGTGGTGGAGGAATGGGGTGAATCATCGCTTCTTCCAAGCACAACGGCATTGTCGACCCCATATCTCCCTCCAGGGCAGTCCGAGGGGCGAGAAGGAGGAGGATAGAGGAGGGTGGAGGGACAATGGCTCATCTGCGTAGCATGGGATCCTTCCCTTGTCCCACTCCCAGGGTTATCAGGATCAGTGACTGTCCCATGTGGAAAGTGGTATTGGAATTAGGGCCACAGCACTTTTCTTCGGCTTTCAAAGTCTCAAGAATAGCTCAAAAGGTGGGGAGCATGTGGGGTGCTGTCAAATCTTTCTTAGTAGTTAAGTCATGTAATTTAACCCTCACTGAGTCCCAGAGCACCTTAGAAAGAATATTAAATTCCAAAGCATCTGGGATGTTGGTACAGACACATTTCACAATGTTTTTAAGTTCCTTTTTGCCCACCTTCTTTCCACAGACTGTCAATATAAAATTTAAACATTCATATATGTTCTTCTCTACCATGATAGTTTAGTGCCCATTGTGCAACAAGCACAACCCGGATGGGGTGGGATATGCCCCACTCCCTGTTAAGATAGGGTGATGGGTTAAACTATCCCCTCTCCACTTACCTGCCTCTTGCAGGGTCGGCTGGTCACTCCTCCAGTGGCCACCCACTGGGTCGATTGGTCTAAATCTGAGGGTCAACTGAAACTTGCCAAGTGACATGTCAGGCCTGATGACTGGATAGTCCACTGTGGAAAGTCCTACTGGCTGGCAATCCCAGCCGAACCGATCCTGACAGGTCCCTCAGTGTGAGTGTCCCTGTTCAGATGCCACTTGTCGCAGCAGTGTGTGTGACTTTAAGACTGGTCCAGCTAGGAATGTGTGTGGCAAAATAGGGGAATGGGTTAATCAGGTTGTCTGGAACAGAAGAACTTTAACGGCCAAATAACAAACTAGGGGAAGCTGCACAAGGTAGTACCTGGGAAAAGGAAAAATACAACAATATTTTAGGTAGGTCTGAGTGCAAGGGTCCAGTCAGAATTGTGAACTGGGAACATGACCATATTTGTAAGACATAACTGACCAATCATAAAAACATGACTTTATTTGGAATACTTTCATTAACATACAAACTCCCATGAACCTTTACTTCTCACCACAACTACAAAGGAGTTTCCCAGGGCTTTAGGTTTATAGTTGCTTCAGCTTGGCCAACTCCCACACTGCTTACCCCCCATTTCCCATAGCTAAAAATACATAACACACACTTAACACATATGTGCCTAATTGAAAAAAGATTAGAGAAAAAGCACAAAATGGTGAAAGGAAGAAGTCAGAGGACAAGATGTTATTTTTCTGGTGCTTTTCAGAGCATCTTTACCCTTTCTTTAGGCATAGTCTGCACTTCCTGGGCAGAGGGTTTTCCTGGAGCTATTGGTTACCAAACTTCATCCAAGGCAAATGAAGAGCATCAGTATGGGAATAGTCAGTCCTCCTTCCCTGACAGTTAGCATAAGGATAAGTTTGAGGAAGGAAAGTCTGACTGAGGAGAGAGAAGTAAAGGGCAGGAGAAAAATACGGGGAATTGACAGGGAAAGGCTCTGCAGTGACCTTTGAGCCAGACAAAAACAAAGGTCACTGAGAAGTCAAAAGTGAACATTTAGAGATTAAAAGATAGAGAAGAAGGTAGCTGGTTTCACAGCAAGACTTGCACCAATTTAATTCCCTATGTGTTTCTCAATGGCCATTTCTTCTGGCATTTGCTCCTCTTTGAAGAACTGGAGACTCTCTGGGAGAATGCTGCTGGACGTGCTGCATCAGTGAGGCATTGGGGCTAGCAGCAATTCTCATTTCTCAAAACAATCCCTTTACTCAGCCAGAAAGTCACATGCCAGGTTTTCATCTTGTCTTTGTATATTAGCCGTTGTTTCAGATCTTCTGATATCACAGCTTAAATAGGTAGGCTCTATGTGAAGGACATTCAACTTGGCAAAAGATAACAATCCTGCTATTCAACAAACTGCACTTCATTGCTTGGCAGAAACAGAGATTATTTGAAATGAAAGCCCATTGTTTGGCACATACTGGTTTTCAAATCTACCATACCTCTCTCTGTATTGTAGAGAATTCAAAATTATGATTTGTCATTTTGCACCTTATCATCAAAAACAAAGGGGAAAAAATAAACCCATATCAGGGTTTTTTTTAGTGATGTAAAAGGTTAGATTTTCTAATAGCTTTTGTCAAGTGATGTGGCTTATCGCTTGTCTACTAGAAGTTTCTTGGCTCTTCTTTTGCTATTAGTTTTAAAGTGTTTATCATCCTTCTGTTTAGTGATATTCCCCTCTGATTTCTTCAAAAACCCGCCCCCCCCCCCCACACACACACATTGTAGCTAAGGGATAAATCTTAGTGTCTAAGAAAATGGGAAGCTCACAGTCTACAGAAAAAATTACAAATAAACAAGACTAGAAACAAATTTCCCTCCTGTGCATCTTACTGAGACTGTAGCAGTATCTTCTATTCTTTATCAGTGTAAAACTAGCATTTTTGACAGTGATCTGAAGTAT
Source organism: Sterrhoptilus dennistouni (assembly GCA_013397095.1). Taxonomy (NCBI): domain Eukaryota; kingdom Metazoa; phylum Chordata; class Aves; order Passeriformes; family Zosteropidae; genus Sterrhoptilus; species Sterrhoptilus dennistouni. Next base: position 27,610 of record VWZU01016804.1, on the reverse strand, counting down.
CCCAAAGTTGGGAAGGACTTTTTGAACATACATACCTTGTGTTTATACTCATCTCCCAGTTTTTCCTAATATTGGGCCACAAAATATATCCTGTGTTACCATATGAATACAAGACAAAGATGATATCCAGAAGTCTCAGGCTAACTCTTGGTGTAGCTCTAAACTGGTTTTGTACTTGACTTGTATATTAAGTATATTAATTCTTGGCTTGCTCCCTGTTTTTTATCAGAAATTCTATACCAAACCTGAGCAATGCTTTTGGTAGAAAGTACATCTGAAACGACTGCACTTTTTGATAAACCTTCTTTTGAGTATTGGACATTTTTCCTATGAAAAGTCATTTTACTAATGAAGTGCTTCATAATATTTGAGGCTGGGTTGGTGCCCTCAAAGTTTAGTGAAAGGATTTGAGGGTAACAATGAGAAAGAAAGAGTACAAGGTGAGGAGAACAGTAAGTTTTTATCAGTATGTTCTAAGCCTGGAATTAATTGCTTGGAACTATTTAAAGGGAATCTTTTTACAGAACCTTAGACAGTTTGGAATTGAGTTTTCATCCTCACCATTAGTACCAGAAAGCAAAGCCTCACTTATCAATTTGTATGAAGTGAGAATGTTGTATTTCCTCCATACAGAAGTAGTTTGAACATTAAATTTGGCATTCTCTACTAGAGCTCTCTGCGTCCTAATACCAATTTGTTGTTCTGTTCAGCATGGGCTGTCACAACAATGTCAATATTTTCAGCTGTAAAATGCAATTGAGCCTGTGAAGTTTTTCCAAAATAATGTCATTCAAGCCAGATACTGTTTGTTTATGCATATCATAAACAAACAGTGTTTTCAGTCTGTTGGCCACCAGTGCTTTCATTCATTTTGGGATTCCTCCATTTATCTTTGTATTCTGTATGTAGAACATAATTCTGTGATATTTCTATATTGATCTTCAAGTGTGTATTGGCTGGAATTGGTTCAGCCAGGTTTTTTGAGTTAGTACAGTATATTCATCCTAGGATAGCAGAACAGTGGTAGGTGATATTTGTGTTATTGGTTTTCCCCCAACTGCCTTGGTTTACCATGCAAGTAAACAACCACTTTTTAGCTGTGACCAATAAACATTTTCCATATTTCCCCAAATACTACAATTTCAGAAATGGCTATCTTTCCTCAGAGCTAATGCTGGAGAGTGAATGGATGCAATCTCATGAGAAAAAATACAGCAAAAGTTGTTTGACACTAGAAGTTTTACTCTATAAACACAGAGAAAGAGTGTTGCAAGTACATGTGTTCTGGTTTACAAGACATCAACAAGTGTGGTCTTTAACATTGTTCTTGAGATTACTGTCTGTAAGAGACTCTAAAAGAATGTTTTTTCTTGTCTTTTATTTCAGAGAATCATTTAATGCCAAAATGCTTTGGGTTGGAAGGGACCATGAAGATCTTCTTTTTTCAACCCTCCTGACATGAACAGGGACATCTTCCACTACACCAGGTTGCCCAGAGCACCATCCAGCTTGGCCTGGGACAATTCCAGGGATAGAGTCCACAGCTTCTCCGGACAAGCCACTCCAGTTTCTTACCACCCTCATCATGAAAAACATTTTATTCAAAGTAGTTAACTTGAGCTATGCTAATGTGACAATCATTCTCAGCAATGTAAGAAAGGTTGCTGAGAACTTCTGGTTGAATACAAGGAATGTATTCTTTTGCTGTTCCCATGCCTGTCTAAGCTTTTTATTTAGCTTTTAATCAATGGAGATGAATTTTTAATTTTTTTTTCTCATCTGAATGGCCTCCAGAACACCATGTTCTGCAAATTACAAAGGCTCCCATCGTCCCATTGCAAAAAACATTGCCAAAGGTTTCTTTCTATTCCTGATTACAGCAACTCATTCTATTTCTATTCTATTATAAAGGCCCTCTGCCTTTGCAAGTGAACCACCTTCAGTTTCTTCGGTGGAATGATTATGCAGAAGCAGCATTCACAGCGCTACAGAGCCCAAAGGGGAAAACTGTGGCTTTGCCATCAGCCCTGAAAAGGGGCACTGCAGATAGTAATCATGCTATGTTTTATTGTTTGTCCTCTGTTTCGAGTGATTCCCTAGACACTAAGCACATCTCTCATGCAGCCTTGGCCCAGCTAGACCTGATGATGTAGGAACTCTCTGTCAACTCTCCTGACTCATTCCCTGGTAAAAGGTAACTCCAGTGCTCTTTTTCACTCACTGCTTCCTAGTTTACAGAGGAATATGAAGATTCCCTAAGGTATACTAGTTTCCTGTGAAAACCATTCTTCAGCACATAGATACATGACTTGAGTCAAAGATACACAGCACCAAGACAAAGCTTTTCTGCCTGCATCTGCTGTGTTTTTGACCCATACTTACAGCTAACCTGCCTGCATGAACACTCCTACCCCCAGAAAGGAATCTACCTTGTTGTGGCACAGGTTTGTTTCCTATCTGGAAGGAAATAGTCTACAGCTTGTCTGGGCTGTAACTCTGACTAGTTTTAAATCCTAGCAAAGGACAGCTGCTGCAAAGTGTGCTCATATTTCTTTGGTAAGAAGCAGCCAAATTTTACTATGATATATAATGCAAGGTGATATTTATTTTTTTTATTTTTTTTAACCTAAACTATTGTCATGGACTCTCACAATTTTATAATACACAGAAGTATATATTTTGGATGTGCCTCAGTGATATTAAAAGATGTTTAACTTATTTTTTCAAAATGTTTGCAAGAGGCAAGCAAGATATGTTGAGTTGAATTGAGGTTGATCAGGAGACATGTACAAAAACGCAGCCACAAGCAGGTTGGGATTATAAGGCTGCAAGTCCATTTTCTTTCAAGTAAGTTTGTGTGTATGCTCCATAACTAGGGCTAACAGCGGCAGATCTATAGTCTCCTTTGACTCGCTGTAAAACTGTGCCTGCCGTACAAAATGTAAAACACTTCAGAAAATACTTTTCAAGAAGAATCTTTTACTTTAGCTGTCTATGCATTTTTATTGAAACAGGTTTTTTTCACAAAAAATTGTGGCCAGCAATGTTAGTCCATCTCTTTTTAGAGTTAGTCTTTAAGATTTTTGTTCAAATACCCAAAAATCTTGTAGCAGTATGTATTGTTTAGTTGTAGGAAACTACCCTTTTTAATTAGGAATTTGGCTTCAAAATTATTTTAGTTGTAGCTAAGATGTATTACCAATTCAGCAGTTAACATGCAAAATATATGAGGTAGATCAGGAGATGGGTGTCCTGGGTTGTAGTGTAGGATGTACATAAAGTATTTATTCTATCACCATCTTCATGAACTGTTGAAACCAGCTGGGACAGTATTTCCCCAGGCCCCCTGCCTTTGGGCTGCCTTTTGCTAATGGCCCATCAACGCCTTGCCCATGACTCACAGGTAACTCCCTCCAGGAGTTACCTCTGTTTAATGGGCCATCAAGGACCCACTTCACAACTCCTCATCCCATTGTGAGATGCTC
>VWZU01016804.1:262-16614 GCA_013397095.1 Sterrhoptilus dennistouni | reverse complement strand
AGGTTGGATATTAGGAAAAAGTTTTTCACAGAAAGAGTGATTAAATACTGAAATAGTCTGCCTGGGGAAGTGGTGGAGTCACCATCCCTGGATGTGTTTAAAAAAAGACTAGATGTGGCACTCGATGCCATGACCTAGTTGAGATGTTGGGCTGGGTTGGACTCGATGATCTTGAAGGTCTCTTCCGACCTACACATTCTGTGATTCTGTGAAAATTTTTGTTCTCTGGCCTCTCCCCATTAAATTCTCTGGGCAAACAACAGTAGAAGAAGGAGATCTTCCTTCTAGTCATGTTGTTCCATTTGCCCATGTTCTGCATTTTATGCTCACAGAAATTCTAGTAATGCCTGAAAAAACTGTTGTCTCAGACTGATCAACTGCACAAGGAAAAGGGACAGAACAGCAGGGAAATGATGACATATGGAAAATCTGTTGAGTTGTCTATTGAAAAAATTCCACGGGTCTAGGTTTCCCACTGGTCTAGGTTATCTTTTATTGGCATTAATGGCACTTCGCAGACAAGCTTCCTTGGAAAAATTACATACCTTTGTGTCCAGATGCATGACCATATGAGAAATTATCATGCTCGTAGTGGAACAGTAGGTTTTCCAAAGACAGCACATTCTACCTCTTGGTAAGAAAAGACATCTTTCATCTCTACAGTTAAGACAAGCCTGATCTATGGGAATTCAGCATTATAGTCTTGCTGAAATGAAAGTGCCATGGGTTATATCAGTACATTTTTAATAAAATTCTGTTACATTGCTCAATCTATGCCCTTAATTTAAACTTGAGATTAATTCCCCAAGACACATTATGGTACCATATTAATACTTGAAAATGTCTTATAAATGTTTATTTTGTATTTGGCATAACTATTGTACTGCTATAGAAAATGCTTCTATTGACCTTTAGAATACAAATTTGTTGGATTATCATGACTGACATATTCAGAATTACTCATTCTTGCCAAACATAGCATAACACCTTCTTAACATTCCCTTTTCTTTCCAACTGCTTACACTTTCATTACATAAAATATAGCTGTATTCTATACCCCCTCTCATTGCCAAACATATTCTTCTCAGAGTTCAAGAAGATTTACATGTGGAGCTAAATGTTTCAGTGATTGCTCTGTTGGATTTCATTATACTAGTGTAGTTAATCAAAGCAAGTCCAGCCTTGCAACCATGATTCATTGTGCGTTTTTTTGAACTTAGTCATTTATACTGAATGAATATACACATTACCACCAGAGTACCAGATTTCCTTTAACAGCCTGCATGACACTGCACTGTAGTGCCTTAGCAAACTGCTTATGCCATGTGCACTCTTCAGCTGCTTCTTTCTTTTTTCTTTTTTTTTTTTTTTCCCTTTTTGAGGAATTAATTGAAAGCCATTCTCCTTACCAGGGGAATGAGGGACTCGCTGGGTGTGTAGCCAGTGCTAGGGAAATGTTGTGGTCCTAATGACTGCAATTTCACTATACACAGGGATATTTTCAGATCTACACACTTTGTCTATGCAGCTGGGTGGTCTGCACAGTAGTCATTAATGAGAAATCCCCAAATAATCATGACATGCTCAAGTTTGGCTGATGTCTGTTCAACCACATGCTTAATAGTGGAGTTCAGTTACAGGCAAGAGAACCACTGTGTTTGGTACAGCTGAGAAAAGATTTTGTGGCTTCTCTTTCCTTCTCTTGGACAATCTAATCTTGGTTTTGCCACTCCTGTTGAGAGGTAAAATTCTTTTACCCTCCAAGAACCCCTGGAGGTAAAGATTTAAGGTAATAGCCTATGTTAGCTAATACTTTCTAACTATTTTGCAGAGTTTTATGCTGCCTAGCATCTGTATTTAATGTGCTGGCAGATTTGAGTTAAAGCCTCAGCAATCTCTTCTAAATGCTATAAATCAAACACACAGAGCTATTTAGCTGCCTAGAGGTGAAGATGGGTGTTTAGTAAGATTTATCTAAATGCCTAAACAGGTCAGGTACTTAATTCCCACTGAAATCAAATGACAGTACTTCAAATACCTCTGTAAATCAAGATGCTTGTACTTCTGCCAACAATGGATTTTTGAAATGTGTTAATACTAGCACCTGCTGTTGTCATACTTTTATTCTCTGTCTGGACTGAACACATGTGACAAGTCACATGCTTTTAGTACAATGTGGGGAAAAGCAGTACAAGCAAAACCAGTTTTGGGAAGTGTCTAGATAAAATTCAGGCACAGCTGACTATGGTATCGTTGTATTCCTAATCTCTGTTTATGCACAGCAGGCTCTGTGGTGTTCACCATTTCCAATATGGGCAAAACACACTGGCTGTTAGGTATAAGGTGTGACTGAATGAGAAGTCAGTCCGTGTAAAGAGAACAATGGTGATTGTCCACTTTGCATCAGTCGCTTAGTAAATGTGGCAGGAAGGGAAAAAATACTAATATTGTAGATAATTCAGTAGGTTACTGTTCTGTGAAAACTGATGCCAACTTTTAAGCTCAATTTCTGTAATTTTGCATCCAGTAGGTTAAAAGGATATAAATTAATTGAATACTGTTATGTAAGATTTCCTTGCTTAGAAGAAGGATCTTCTGCTTATGTAAAGCCACCACAGCAGCTCCTCTGACACAGCTCATTTTTAGCCGTTGTCATAGAAGAAGCATATTACAAAGTGAGAAGTGATTTTCACCTCCTCAAGCAACCCTGAGGACAATGGTTAGACAACACAGCATAGAACAAAATCAATTTTGAGGACTACTATTGGATGGCTGTTGCTACTGTCATCAGCCTAGTTTGCTACTGCCTAGGAAGTACTTTTTGTCCTAACAAAAGGTACCCAACAGCATCAAACAATTACAAAAAAGAGGACGTAGACAAATAATATGCAAATATTTGCCCCTGGGATTGTCTTTGTGTCCTCAGCGTCACTTATCTGCCCTACCAATAGCATATTATTAATTCATTTGCCTGTCTAAAAATGAGATTGTATATTGTGTTTGCTATGTGATGACAATCCCCTTTTGTGTTTGCTTTCTACAGACATTTGAATGATTGCTTTTTACTGGCACAAATGGTCATAGATTATATGCTCCCCTATCACATGCAGGGGTATTCACTAAAAACTAAATATCATAGTCACATGTGTAAGTATTTCTTTCAGAAGTATATGCTTGTTCTACTGCCTGAATAGAAAGAATACCTTGTGACTTACCTGGCTCATCACAACTAATCAGTCCAACCAAGTTGACAAATACTTGCATATTGGTTTTGGATTAATCTACATGGTTACTTTAAAAAAAATCAAATAACAAATTATTCTGGAAAACTATGAGTTATTTGCAAAAAGAAGGCAACATGTGTCTGATGAAATATTCATTGCGAATTATTCACCAATCTCAAACTGTAGTAAGTGTTAAGATAAAAGTTCTGTAACTCATCAAACACTCAACAAAATTCATCAAGCATGCTGCATATTTTTTTTTTCGGTCATGGCATTTCTGCCTATGAAAATGTAGTCATGAATTTGCAAGATTCTACATATTTTATGTTTATTTCTCGAATTAACAATTATTCAGCAGTTAAAGCAAATCTATATTTCCAATAGATCTGTAGTGTTCTGTTTTATTGCTTTACTTCAAAGACATATTAGGGTTTCACATAGATTAATGCTTCTTAGAACACATAGCTTAATTCCTTCCCAGTGCATATGATTCCAACAACAGAGGGGATGATCTAGCATTCCTGATATAAAGTAAAAAAAAATGCAAGTAGGAGGACGTAGTATATAAATATTAATTTATCTTAACCATCCTTGTAATTTTATAGGATTAATTTACTCACATGTAGAAGTTTTGCTATCTCTATTGAGCCCTGATTTCAGGGAGTGCAATGTCCTCATACAAGGTGTTGGGCTACTTGCTTCTGGTGAAACTTTCCCCAATGTACTAGGACTTGTATATAAAAATATACCTGCAGAGATAATCCTTATTGCAAGCACCTTAACTGCATTGTGATAAGTAGAATACATATTTTTGGCACTTTTTTTTTTAATATCTAAATAGTGGAATATAAAACTGTTAACTTTTCAGACCTAAACCATTATTCAATTAGATTGTTTCACCACAAAAAGTCTGACTACATAATTTTCTGATTTCTTTATAGGAAGTAATTGTATCTTATGGTAGACTAGAAAAGGATTTATTGGGGGATAGATAGCCTTCTTACATGGGTTTCTTGAGAGAAGAAATCCAGCAGATCACTTTAAAGATTGCTTTTTTAATAAGAAATCCTGCACATAGTTACATTCTGATAGGAAATACAGCATGGATTTACAGCACCATTTTTTGGAAAACACAAAAATTTTTACTGCTTTACTTCCATTATTGGTGACTAGTAAATAAAATGTGATACCAAAAATGAAAATACATATTTTTAGAGCATTTAATTGTGAATATACAGACTGCAAATTAAGAAGAGGCAGGAAAAAAATTCCTCTATTTTTTCTTTTTTTCTTTTTTTTTTTTTTATATATATAGATAGTGTGGGAAAAAAATGCCTATCTAAACATTTTGGAAGATGCTTAAAGCGTGTACACAAACCCTACAGCAACAGTTAGTAAGTTACCAGATGGAGATACAAGAAGGCAGCTGATAAGTATTGATCTGTTGTGTTGAGTGCTTTGTTATTGGTCATTTGTGTCTGTTGAAAATGTTCTAACATTTTACTGTCAATGACAACAGGATCCTGGACTTGGGATCACTCCAGCACTGTTAGCATTTTCTAGGATAGATGCAGGCCACATTTCTAGATACATCCAGAACCACTAAATGTAAAAAAGCATCTTTCTTAGCCAACATAGTTAAGTGTTAGTTCCCAGTACAGTATATTCAGGCACTTGAGCACAGGGTGTGTTGGTCTCTTATTCACTCATTCATTCAGATGTATTTATTTAATTAATTAATGTCCTCTATAAAAATCAAATGCTTACAAAGTGCATGAGGAGACCTCAGGTGGGGTGAATCATCTTTATCTTATTCCACCCTCAGTAACCTGCTATTTGACTCGTGACAAGAGAAATAAGCCCGACTTATCAAAATCGGACATTTGAAAATAGGTATCTAATGGTACAGAAATATGTCTTACTAATTTTGGATTCAAGTTACATGTACATATATGAATGATCACTTCAGATAAACTAAATTTTCACTAAGACTGACTGTAACTTAAGAAAATGTTATTTTAAGATAAAAGTAGGCTAAGCACCACCTGTATTCTCTGGTTCACTATGTGAAACGGGAAGCATGTCAGAATACACCTCAGGGTATTAAAAACAACATATCCTCCCATCAACTGCATGCCAGCATATAACAAAAGGCTTACTGCTAAGACTACATCAGGACTGAAATGAACAGGAAAATCCCTTTAAAATGATTAGAGGTTTTAATAATGAAGTTTTAAAAATTAACCTAACTTAAGGACAGACAAGCCATGTCTATGTTATAAGCTTTATTATGTGAAAAGTCTTCTGAGCACTATTTGCATGCACAAAATTGTTGAGTTTTCTGCCACTTTAAAGGCTACATTTTAAAAGTCAAGTTTATACAGGAGGGAAGACTATAAAACAACCGGAGCAATGGAAGGATAAGAAGAGATGAACGGCTCTCCTAAACAGTGTGTTTAGGAAAAAGGGGAATTTCTAGAGCTGCAGTGTTTTGTTTGTAGGCAGTATGGTTCCTGGGTATTGCCAGAAAAAAAGCCACTTCGAGGTTGAATGACTCAGTTGCATGGCTGTGAAGACTAGCCTAGGCTACGCATGATAAAGTGGGAACAGCGGAATTTAATGCAACGCCAGCAGGTGAGTGCCTCCTTGGGAGGTCCTCACAGATGACCCCCCCATCTGAAAACCTTCTGTATATGTTTTATGTGAGTCATTTGAAAAATTCATCTGACTTAATAATCAGCACCTTCTTAAGTCCTTTCTTGAAATGGGTCAAGGGATACAGGAAATAAAGAATGCCAGACAGTGAATAAATAAAGAAGGCAGAGAAGGAATTAGTTAATGCAATTATATGCTTTGGTTATTTTATCAAAAAACTAACCCAACAATCATGCAAAGCCAAAACTCCCAAGAATACCTTGCATTTCTTTATTTATGGCTTAGCTTTACTTGTTTCTTACAGAAATAATCTGTGTAGCATTAATATTACTATTAGTTTATTATTTCATTTTTCCAAAAAAGCACATTTTTTCTCTCTGACCCAGGGGAAAGTATGCTTAAAGGTAAGCTATTTTGGCAGTGTTTAGTTCTTTCCATCATATTCTTCTGCTGTGCTTACATGTGTAAACTGCAAAATTATTTTAGCAGTGTAAATTTTTTCTTAGTTCTAATAAAAGACAAAAGTGTCACCCCTGTTACGTAAATTTCCATGTCCAGCTATGCAGGAGCCACTCTGGAAGGCACTCCCATGCTACCTGAACTGGGACTGAAGCCCCTTCACAGCTACACCCCCACACTCCCACAGCCAGAAGAGGTTTCCTAGCCCCAGACTTCCACAGCAGTCTCAGACATCTTGATCCTTAAAATAATTTAACCATGTGCAATAACTATATAAAAAACCAAGAGCTTGAGATGGGTGCCTCTGAATAGACCCTGAACAAAGGATCCTCTGGGGCTTTTATACCCTCACAGTCTAAGGAAAGGAAAATCCAGGACTCATCTGCTGCTGCTGTGTCTTGGTGTCCACGCACTTGGCCAGCCCCATGGGCCAGGCCCCAGAGCCCTTTGTTATGGAAAAGGGTCAGCAGTCTCCAGGGCTCTCCCCCACCAGAGCTCAATCTGCAGCTCCTACTGTAGCTGCACCCAGAGCTATCTCCACTGAGCATATTCCTTAAAAGCCACCAACCTCCTCCACCCTACACACTTTATCCTAGGCTCCATTAAGCTGGGTTTAATTTTTATTTACTTATTTTTCTCCAAATCTCTTTGGCCCTGTGTATCTGCATTATCTTCAATGAACATCTTCAGTAAACAGGACATTTAAGTGTATTTGTGTTGTTCTGGCTTGTTGCAGTTGTTTAACTGATTGGATCACATGCTACTTTGATCATTTAAAAGAGAAAAGGTCTTTACAGCAAAATATGCTGGAATGTTTTGCAGCAGCAGACTAAGGAGAGAGTTGTATTTATTTTGTTTATTTTCTCAATAATGTATCAGTTTTCAAACACCTTGGAGATTGCAGAATCCTTCCCCCACTAGACCTTCTGATCATCTTGACTTTGAAAGTTCAGGGTTAATCCCTTCCATTGCATAAAGAATTATTTTTTCCTTATGATGAAGAATCTTCTGAGGTTAATTTGAAAGTGCACTTGAGTTAGGGCCTGCCATGGAGTACTTCACACATGAGCTTGAACCCTTAAATATCTTGGTTTGTTCCTAGTCTAGGATAAGACAATTGTATTAGTGATACCTACAGACAAGATTGGTTCTTTCTGTCTTCTTGACAGTTCTTAACTTTGGACTGATCTTCAGGTTTCAATATGAATGTATTGTTCATCTGATGAAGGCTGCAACAATTATAGTACCTTGAAAATTCTGCCTTAATGGTAGAAATAAATATAGTGATTGTTTTGATGAAATCCATGCATGCTTAGTGTAAAACAACAGATCAGAATACTAAAGACTGGTTGTTCTATTTCATATAAGGATTTCTTTATGTCTCAATATGTGGGAATTGAAATTGGATTAGAACTGATTTGGGCTGCCTACTGTAAATGAGCATGCTAGTAGCAGAGGGAAGTGAGGTTAGTCACCTTTGCTCCCGCCTCATCCCAAATACTAGACATAGTTACTCTTTTTGCTGTTTTTTTTAATAGTCATATCCGATAAAGTTCCAATTATTGGTAGGTGACATGATACCACATTTCCAACATGAGTTTTCTAATGAAAATCCTATTAGTTTTGGTTTTAGAAAATTAGTCCACAATCCAGAAGAAGTGAAGTTTTACGGTCAAATATTGAAAAAAGGGAAGCTGAAAAACTACATGAACCGTGCACACTTTCTCTCACATGCACATGGGCATTTGCTCACCTGCCTGTTGCTTGCAGCTCCAGTAACATGGACAGGCACTTTTAATCAGATGTCAATTTTTGCATATGTTACTAGGAACCCCTGCTATGAAATTCTGAATGCACAAACATGGTTGGTTATACTGTTTGTATATGGATGTTCAACTAACATCAGTAATGAATCACTTGAGTTTTCTTTTGTGTTGATTCTCTAGAATGTTTTGGGTGAGCTTCATATCTAAGCACAGTGTATCTGAACACGCTAATAAATCCAGATGGTAGATTTTTACACCAGTTTTGCTTAACTAGAAGTAGCTGCTCAAGACAGAGTCAGAGAGTGAATACTTGTGGAATTAGGCCCTGTATATAAAGTGTTCTTTCTCAGGGTTTTCAACAGCATTAATTAATTCTCATCATTCTGCTCTGTAGCTAAAAATTTACTATCTCCATTTTATAGATGGATAAAATTAGTCATATAAAGGTTAAGTGATTTGTGCAGGGTCATGTAGTAACTCTGTGGCAGGTCTGAGAACAGAATTAGAAATCACAACCTGTGTTATCTCAGGCTAATGACAAGTCCACATGCCCCATGTTATCTTTTCATAAATGACACACACTCAGACAAGGGCTGACAATAAATTAAGTATTTAAGAGATTCTTTATATAGCTCTTCATATTGTGTGTATCATAAAGGGGTTCAGATGCACCTGATGAAACATTTGATTCTCTGAGTTGAGAAATAGCCTTGTTGAATTAGTAAAATGCATAATTTGGTATACAGTTCATTTTGCATGGGCAAAATGAACTATATACAAAATATTCAGTTGATCCTAGTGCTTGTTAAAAAAGTGTGTATAAGACCGTAGGGAAGAACAAGTCAACTAGATTAGAAGAGTGAAAACAACTCCCATGGGAGCATCTGAAATTAAATCCTTCCTTCCGTCTTTAAGAGACCATAAATGCCTCGTGTAGGCTGAAAACTAGAAATTCTTGCAGAGTCTACAGTGAGATTTTCCAAATTTCTGAAAGAATGCAAATAGTCAAGAAAATCTTCCATTGCTGCAAGACATCATTTCCTACAGTTGCCGTCAATGCTGAAGCTAACACAACTCTCTCTGTCTGTCTCATCTATATAATTTAGCAGTAATTGTATAGCTCTGGGATAGACATTACACTTCTTCTTGCTTCTGCTTGTTACTAAATAAAAAACGTGTCAGTGTTAAATGACATGGTCTTGACTGGACTTGTGGTGGTGGGGTGGGGAAACCATGACATTGAAGGCATTCATTTATGAAGAGGGGAAATTATGTTTGCCAGTTTCAGGTAAAGCTTATTGTTCCAACCTTGGGAGAATAGACAAGATACAGATCCCTAATAACTTGGCAATTTAAAGTAAAACAAAATGCGAGGGCAGCAAAAACAGGAAGGAAAATGTTACTGCTTTAAAATAATTTAAATTATACTTAAATGCAATTAAAATTAATTATATAAGAAACTGGCTGAGTTACTAATTAGAAATAAAGTGTCAGATAGTATTATTGCAGAAGTTAGTAGTCAGAGGTCAGTGATGTGTTTTTCTAGCTTGCATTCTGATGGCACCCAAAAAAGTCTTTAAGGTAAGAACTGAGTTACCATTTTTGGGGTTTTTTTCTGATGTGTATTGTACTAGGCATAAGGAAAACACACAGTAAGAGCAGTCCCTGCCCAAAAGACCTTATAGTCAAAAACAGTTAGTGGGATAATAAAAAGGTGAAGTAGTAAGTAGTATCTCAGTGGTTTCATTTCCTTCACTTTTAATTTATTGTCATTTTTATTACAGTAATCGGGAATGAGGAAGTTTAAAATGGCTGAAGGAGATGAAGAACCAGCAGAAAAATTATTAGAAAGGAAAGAGGACACCAGAGTGGAGGTGCAGCAGGACTGCTGAAAGTCAGGATAGCAGAGAAAGGATGGAATTTAGCTGCCAAGCAGGGACCAGATGAAGCCAGGTAAGTATTTTAGAGTGGATGTGGGAAAGAGGCTTCCCTATGAAATTTAAAAAGGGCAGGGACTCTCAGAAGACTCCAAGACTTCTTTCTTTTGTGCTATACTGTCCTAGTGATGAACACCACTAAATTTTAACACCACTTAGAAACTCCAGATTAGTTTTGGTGCTGATATTTTGGTTTTCCTGGTTACAAACTACTTCTGACCTTTCAGCATATAAACCTGCCCCCAAATTGCCTGCTTCCATTATTTTTAGTGATTGCAGAGATACTGTATTGTTGGGGTGATTTTATTTTATCAAGTGGATTTGATCAAAAATGTTCGTGGGAAAATGGAGTATGCTGGTGGGAAGGGAGGTGTGCAGTTAATATATTGATGTGAGGCCTGTAAGATCAGAGATAAAGCACAACCATTACCTTCTCATACCTTTGCATTACTAGCCATTACTGAATGATATGGTGCCAAAAGGCTGTTAGAGAAGGCTAATGCCTATACAGCTGGTGTAATGAAGAAATGGGGGATTTAGGCACAGGAAACCACAGCTCCAACAGAAGGAGCTGAAAAGATATAGATAAGATTAGTGACATATGTAAAGGCACAGATAATGTGTGACAGAGTCTGCCCAGCTGAATAGGCTGAAGCCAGCAGTAATAGGAAGTCCGTGTTCTCCCTAATCCTCCCAGATAAGCTGTTCCATCCAGAATTATCAGCCAACAATCTTCAGGGTATCAGGCTGAAAATGAAGTTTCAGACTGCTTTGATTCCTCATCCATAAATGAGAAAGTGCCTGAAGGATCTTTATTTATTCTCGCTCCCTCCGAAACACTCTTCAAAAAGTGCCAATATTACTAGCAACAGATGCATAAAGCCTCGCTTACTTTGATTGACAGAACATAATATAAAGCAACTCTCACTTGACATTTCAGTTTCATAAGGCTTCAAGCAAGTGTATGTGCGTGTATAACTTTAAAACTTCACAAGGAAAGGAAAGGGGATATACACAAACTCCAAGAAAACGTTTTCTGAGTAGAGTACATTTCCCTTGTTTCAAGATCTTGTATGACAAGTAATTTCAGTGTATTGTTTCAGTCCTGTGCTTATTAAATGCCTGAAATATTTGCACTGTTGGTTTTTGTAAACTTTCAAAATAATTGATATATATGTCCCCAGGAAATATGTTTAAACTGAAAAGTTAAAAGAGTTTAGAAAAAACTTTCAAAATATGAATCAGCATGAAAAGGAATATGGATTAATATCTTTTTTCAAACAGATTAGAATTATCAAAAAGGTAAAGGAAGAATTTTTGTTGGCTTTTGTGTTTCTGTTCTATACAGGGATGAAGGGAAAATGCTGGAATCCACCTGTAGGGTGCCTCTTTTTCTGATGTTATTACTGTAGTCGACTCCCCTGAGGAAGTATTCTGGGCAATGGTTATGAGAAATATTTGCACTGTGTCCTCATTAGTTTTTATGCTTTAATATTTTTCTATTTTTACACATGGTTTGCCTGGAGCTTCCAGTGACAATAGGTTCTAAATACATGAACACTTCAGAACACTGACAAAGCTTGGGGATTAAACAATTTGTACCTGGAGAGAAAGGAAACTACTTGAAAGAATCTATAACCCTCAACCGTTTATGATAGGATGCATCTGCTCTTCTTAATGAGGAAGGCTTTTTACCTCTGAAAGAAAGAAAAAAACAAAAACCTTCTGTGTGTAAGTTTTGTTGGGAAAAAGAACAGAACCACGATCAAAGGGAACTGGCATGTTTCTTACTTTTTACTTACAATAGGAAACCAAGATAAATAAAATACGACTAGCGGAAGAACATTAGAAAATGGAATTTTTTCCTGAATATTAACAGGAAACTTCAAAGAAAGAGTGAAGAAATGTAGATGAAGCATTCCAACTTTTCTTTCCTCTAGTTTCATTTCCCCTACAAAAAGCTGTAAATTACCTTTCTCCAAACCTTAAAATGTGCTGTTTGCACCTGTTAATCAATTGTCAAAAAAAGCTACTAATTTTTGCAAAGCAACTAATATTTCAGAATACTAATTATAAGATAAAATAATAAACAACTAGTCTTTTCAGAAATAATTATGATTTTCAGATACTGCAAGACTTTTTAAGGCATCAGCTTTTCCAATGCTACTAGGACAATTTTTCTATTTCCTCTTGTTCTTGCTTGATGCTATTTAATGTAACAAAGATAAGTGATTGAAATGTTCTGTGCTATTTCCTACAGGGGAAAGAGTAAAATTGAAGGAGATTTCTTTTTAATACTAATTTTAAATTTTCAGGAGCTTTGTGAGCTTTGAGAACATTAAATATGTTCCTGATTGGTTCTCCATAGTGTTTTGCATTTTCCTTTTTAATTTTTTCTATTGGCATGAATGTAAAGAATTTCTCTTTACCATGTCTATTGGTTAACCTGTGCCGAAGAGTGGTAGCAATCACCCACAGGAATACACTCATTAAAATCAATGCCCCTGTGACTGAATGCAGGGACTTCAACCCAAGAAAACTCCTACCCAAGGAACCTTGCAGGAAAATCCGGGAATAGGGGAATGAACCTCAGCTAATGCAGAATTAGAAAGGGAAAGCAGTAAAAGTTAGAAGAAAGGTAGGTTTGGAAATGAATACTTCATCTTCAAATGAAGACCAAATGTGTCTTTCTTGTCTTTTCTTCCTTATTGTCCTTCACTACTGGGCCATTTGTATCTTTTCTGAATTCTTAAAACTGACAACCTAGAAAACAGGATACCTATGGCCAACTTTTCATTGCAATATATTGTAGAAAACCAGAAATATAGTTTTATCTCTGCACTCTTAACTGTAAGGGAGTAGGAAAACTGTCCTAGACTGTCCTGTTAGAAACTGACTTCTGTTTGCTGAAGGATAGTAAAAATAAAAAATAAACTAGTATTTACAGTGTTGAGTATCCAGTTGAACACTGCAGAACAGTGGTGGGGAGTAATGCCCACGTCCATGCTCGCAGTCATAAGACTCAAATGCAAGTCCCACCAAGGTCAGTAGGGATTGTCCTTACTCAAAAGACCTTGGAACTGAAACCTTTTGATACATCTTTAGCGATCTTACCAATTCAATTAGTGAACTTCAACAGATGTTGGCTTTTTTAATTTACAGGTGGCAGCCATTGTGAGTGGGCTAAAGACAAGCCTGTAGGCATTGCTTAATAATTTTCCTCAGCTGCAGATGATTCTCTGTACATTGCAGCTATATGTTTGACTGTGGATATAGAAAAATGCCTTCAAGTATTGTATTTAAGTGAATAGCATTCCTCAGCCATGCTTTAGGACGAATTTCAAGTGGCTGAGAGAAAAAGCAGAATTGGAAGACAACTTTTTGTGTATCAGCAAGTCCTCACTTTGCCCATACATCACACGTGAGGGAGGGCAAAACAAACAAAAAAAAGAGATTAAGGGGAAAAGGATAGATCCTGTTGATTTCAAACAGCCTATTGAAGACATTATTTTGAGGACAAACAGGACATCAAAAGGATTAATAAATCTATTTGGTTTCTCAAAGCCTTATGGCAAGGCTGTTTCCTTCTCCTATGTGGGTAGGTTAGACAATGAGGTGAAAGCTTGTAAACCTCCACTTGTTTGTACTGCTCAAATTTAGTTAATGTAACTGATGTCCCCAATGTCTTCTGCACAATGCAAAACACTTTCTGGAAGTGCTGACATGCTGGCAAAACCTGTACTCCAAAAACAAAACGAAATGAAAAGCAGAAAACAAACAAACAAACAAACAAGAACAAAAACAAAAAAACCCAAACAAACAAAAAACACAACCAAAAAACAAACCCAATCTACCAAAGAGGAGCTCAACAAAGAGCTAAAGAGTTAAATAATTTGAAATGCCATACAAAGTGCTCCTACAGTTTTAAAATGTTAATCAGTTTTGAAAGTGTAAGTCATCCCCTGCTGATAAAGAAAATGAACACAGGAACCGAGGAAAAAATGGAGTTTCTGAATTAAGAATCTGTGTGGCTTTTCATCAACACTGGGTAGGCAATCCAAAGACTCAAGCCTGTAATCTAACAGACTGATATACAACTCTGCAGTTTGCATTATATATGCATTCAGAACCATGATGCCTACCTGTGTTTCTGTGGTAGCCTTTTTTGCTATGCTGGGGATGACAAAAGAGAGCACTGAGACATTTAGAGGTCTTTCTGAAAGCCCCTGAACTCAATGATTGCTTTCATTGCAAATTACCATTATTCTAACATAAATAGTCCTAAGGGAACGATCACCTGCTTCACATTCTTTGCTCCAATTTAGCTCAAGTGGAGTAGGAGACAAAGAAAACAGGAAGTTGTTACTGCTGTGTGGGTATTTGCACAGAGGGATTCTGGATTCCCATCCTGCCACAGATGCTTCTGTGCAGAATGAAGGGCAGATCTCTAAATTACGTAAGGTTTACCTTGCAATACAGGTGAAAAGTGATTTTGTCATTATTTTGTTTGGGTTTCCCTCTTTGTTTTTTTGGTGTTCAGTCTGACTTTGTCTTCGTATTTTTAGTTTTTAGAGCTTAATTTGACAAGGTACAGCATGAGGACAGAGGATGATTAATTTTGAAGAACCAAGATGATGAGAACCCCATTTAGGGGGAAAGTCTTCACTATAAGAAGTGCATGGCATAGTTTTTTTTTGCAGATCAGCTATTATAACAGAGGTGGAAGAGAGATAAAAAATCAGCAAATGTACAGCATATTTTTCCTCTTTCGCTGCAATAAAAAAAAATGCCTTAAACTTCTAGCACAAAGACAAAAATACACAAAACAGACTCTTCTAATTTTAAACTGGCATTTGCTTTTTGCTTGTTTATTTTAAATATGTTGTGTTTTATAAATTCAAAACTTGTAAGCTCAGAGCGGGATGCCTCTCATGGCCCCAAGCAAACATCTCTGATTTTAACATCCTATTATGCATGGATGAAAAGCTAAGCTAATAACTAATTTTCACCCTCACAACACAGCCATCTCTGACAAGATTAAAAGCAATTGTTTCTAAGGGATGTTTACTAACATTATCTCAAAGTGGACAAGTGGGCAAGTCAGGAGGCAAAGTGCGATCCTGCATTAGAACATTAAAACTAGGCAATTTTGGCACTGCACATACGAAAATATACCACGTTCAAATGAGAAAAAAAGACATAGGCAGAGACCTAATCATATTAATGAACTAAAAGTAACAGACGAAAAGACTATAAAGGAAGTGCGTAAACAATTTATAAATGAGCATTTAGTTCCATGCTGTCTGTGAATATTGCACAATCTTTCTTCATCTTCATGCCCACACTGGATGCATTGTGTATCACCACACTATATATGAGAGTGTGTGTAACAATAATATAACAGAGAATAAGTGGTATCTCTTTTCTTCTGCATTCATATGAGCTCATACACAGAAATTTACCTCCTTATAGTGAAATAATGTGAATATTTTTCATCTTGCTAAATAGAACCACTTAAGGAGCTCCCAACAGAAACAGAAATGTTGTATCTGGTCATATAAAGCATTCCTTTATTCAACTTCTTAGCAACTGCTGTGGGTGCATGGCCTTTCAGCTTAAAGAAAATACCTATCTGTTTGTGGTCACTAAAGACACTATGGTACTTTCTATGGAGATGCTTATGAATGTCAGTGTCAAATTAAATTGTAGCTTGGGTATCGAGGTCTACCTAAACTTCCCCATGTGGTTTGTCTGAGGTTGTTCTCTGCTTCCTTTTCTCTGCAGGACGGCCATGCAGTGCAGCTCTGAGTGGCCTAACAATTACCTCATTTTATCTTGTGCTGTATGCAACTGCATCTCAGTGGACAAATTAAAGATTAATTATACTCATCCAGGTTTTTCTAGTTTTGTTTTGTTTTGTTTGGTTTGGGTGTTGGGTTTTTTTGCTGGCTTGCCTCTGGGGAGACTGCCTGGCCACCAGTCCGTGTCTGGCACGGGGCAGGCAGTCAGCAGGGGAACACCAAAGACACTGAACCCCACAGACACTCTTCAGTCAGATGGCGAAAGTCTCCAGCAATGGATTACACTGGGACACTGGACTGGGCCAAAGGTCTCTCAGCAGGCGGCCTTGGGGAGGAGCCAGAGCCATTAAAAGCAGCTGCACCCCAAGGTACTGGGGCTGTTCTGTCGCTTGCCTTTTGACTCTTTGGGGGCTTTTCGAACTTGCCTTTGCAGTCCTGCCTTTTGGCTCTCACTCACCCTCACGTCTCTCCTGTCTCCCTGTTGCCTCCCTCCAGCGCCCTGCCTGTTCG
>VWZU01016741.1:0-18907 GCA_013397095.1 Sterrhoptilus dennistouni | reverse complement strand
TTGTCATCTTCCTCCTCACATAGCAGAGACCTGCTGAAAATACTGATGCATTCACAACAGATCCATGAGTGTCACTTGCTTTCACCCCTGCTGCATCTCATTGTCAGGGCTTTGTGAAGGGTAAATCCCCTCTCCCAGTGGTAAAACCACCAGGACAAGGTTATGGAGACGCTATCCCATCAAGACTCTCCTGGAATTCTTCAAGCTTTGTTTGACCTCTTGGCTGTAGAATAATGCAGTCCTATAAGCAGCTTTGCTCACAACTGTCTGAGATCACTGAAAATACATATTTTGTGTTTCTGGAGAGATCTCTGTGTATCTGCCTTCTGTTTTTAGCACATTCATCCCCCCTCTGTCCATCACATCGTGATGATGAGCTACACCCAAGGAGTGACTGAGCAAAGTGTGCAGATCAAGGAGTTCTGGCAAAAACCTTAGGAGTTTGAACTGACTACTGCCAAAAAGAGAGACAGGGAACGAGTTTATTCCACAGAGAAATGCCCTGTCCAGACTCAGCTGTGGCAGTGCAGTTTGCTCTAAACAAATGCATGGCAGTGAGAGTCTCACCATATCCAGGGTGCTGCAGAATCCTGGTTTTGTGCCAGCAATCTGCACATCACAGGAGCATTTCTAATATCTGTGTTTAAGGCCAGCTGATAGGGAGCTCTGGGCACCCTGATCAGGTGGAAGGTGTCCCTGCCCACAGCCCTGTTGTGCCCTTGGCAAAGAAGGAACCTGCCCAGGGCTCCCACTTGGCAAATCCATCTCAGCATCCTGGGGACAGGAGTAGTGTGAGGAGAAATGTATTTTCTCCTTGGCCATCTGCATTTAAATTGATTCTTTATATGAAAGAGCACAGGCCAACCCAGAAAACAAAAAAATTATCCTATAGTTGATGTGGATAGAATGGATTTTAAGGGCTTGTTTATCTGTTGTTGCAGTTTGGTTTGGTTGGGTTTTTTTAAGTTTGCTGTAGGGGAATTTATAGCAAATGGATAATATTGTACAAAAATAAGAACTGAGGAGTAAAGAAAAAGAAATTGCTATTTTTATGCTTTGTGAAGTTGACTAAGTTATAGATATTGTACATGAACTATATTTATATCAAATTTATAGAGAGCTTTCTCACAGAACAGGGTAGTGAAGGGAAGGGAAAATCAATATCACAATAAGGTCAGAGCATGAGAGAATAACTGAATTGTCCAGAAAATAAAGCCACACAGGGATCTCAAAAACTCAAAAACTGGGATATCAAAACTATTCAAAATACCATTCACAAAGTATCAGTCCCTTGTGGGCACTTTAAATGATCCAAGCTTACTTTGTCTAAAATACAGCTTTTATAGAGAAAATACAAGAACCAGGGGAAAAACTTTCCTTGGATCCTTTAACAACAAAGTCTGAAAATACAATGTTATTGAAATTCTTTTTATGTATACTTCAGAAATGAAATCATTTTGGGTTTCTTTAAAGAAAAAGATTGTGTAGATTTTATCTGACTTAGTGCAATCATATTTATATCATAATTTTCTGGTTTGTAACAATATCTTTGTAAATATTCTGTTCTCTTTCAATATAAATACTTCTATTTCAGGGGGTCACAATTTGATCTGAGTGCAAATTACTTTAAGCAGTGGGGGGCCAAGCCATAGATATGTATTCAGATTTGGACACAGCTACCAAAGTGGAATATTTAAATGTTCAGAGAGAGTTTTCATGTTGTCATGGAGCTGGAGATCAAAAACCAATCAAACACACACAAATTCCACATTGCACTTTCAGAAGGAGACACCAAGAGAGAGAAAGAAGGAAAGAGAAAAAGATGAAATAATGTTTGTGTGCATTTCTTAGCCAGAGTTTCTCTCTAATACCACAGTGCTCAGTTTGAGCTTCTCTTGCACATGCTCAGCAAGGAAAATCTGATTTTTATCATTTTAGTCCAATGTTGTTGTTTTCTTCCTACTTGGGGAATGCAAATATCCAACCCTTATGTATTCAAGGGGTTTGCCTGCATATCCCTCTGGATTCTCTCCACAGACCTTTGCAGAAATCTCAAAGAACTGCTGAAAGTCACACTAGGAAAGTTACCAAGGCTGGGGGGGATGAGAGAAGAGCAACAGATCAGTTAATTATCATTCCAGTGGTAAAAAACCTAATAGGAATTCCTAGTCCTTGGCCAGTGGGGAATCCTCAGGGGGAACTTGCAGCTGCCTGGTGATGGGAAAAACATGGATTGATTAATTAATGCCCTTTTGCATTAATTTTGCATTAATTGATATTGCAGCAATCCAGGCATCTATGATTTATATCTCCCTTCTGTGGTATCATTCTGTATCAGATATATGTGCAGCTCTCATGGATAGTGGGAAGCAAAGGAACTTCCACCCTAACCCTACTGGAAAATCCCCAAATGACCCCAAAATGTATTCAGAGTGGTTTCCACTCTTGAAAAATATTTAGTTCTCGGTGTCTGGTTTCTGGAAGGAATTACCAGGAGTGTCCCAGAGAATCTCTCTTTAGTGGTAGGCTGATGGACCAGATCTTGTCACTTATTGTGAGACTCTAATGTGGAATTTAAAATTTTCAAATACAGAGATAAAGAGAAAAACTCAAACAAAGGAAAAGCAGTGCTTAATATAGGATAAACCCCAAATTCAGAGATATTATTGTATTAACCAATACTGCTAAAGCATTATTTCTATTCTTCTCATCAAGAAGGAATGGAAGTAAATCCTGCAAAGGGAGCAGCCTGGGATCTCTGGGAATGGGTCTCTAACTCCATGGTGGAACTCAGAGGTGACGAAGAGGAAGCAAAGACAAAGGTTTTTATGAAAACAGCACCTATTAGGAACATCAATGTGTCAAAGCAGAACAAGAGAATTTCTTCCAAGGGTGAAAGGAAAAAGTTTTGCCTAAAAAAGTGTGAGAGAAAAGCACCATGAGGTAGAAGAGAGTGGATTTGGAAATTATTTACCACTTTAAGTGATTTCAGCAAACCAGCCTTTTAGCTTGATCTGTTGTGAGTATTTGAAGCTAAATGTTTTGTGCAGGAGATGCAAACAGGTTGATTAAGCATATTCTCATCCTCCCACCATGCACCCTGTGCTTCCCTGAGACAGACACCCTGTGATGGGGAGTTGCTACAGTGCCAGGTAATAGATGGGGAATTGTTTCAGGCCCTGGTGTGAGTGGTGTGTGATTATGATCCAGGTTAGCAATCACAGAAATTGCTGCGGAGAGTCATCTGCAGCTCAACCATTCCCCGAGCTGTTCGCTGAAATTGGGGGATTTGTGTCCTCCAGCAAGGCGTAAGTTATAAAGGAGTTATTTATAACGAACTGCTGCAGATGGGGCTTCTTTCTCTAACTCTTTCACATGGATTATGGCTTGTGAAGACAGGGAAGGAGGGTTATGCTGGAGTGTTCTGTAAGTCACTGTCTGCCTGTGACACATGGCACAATTTCTTGTTGGAAGCAGATGTCAGCAGAGCAGCAGCCCAGTGCCAACAAGGAATTTTTTGTGTGCTTGCATCACATAATTACTAACTTTACATCTACTTGCACTTTATTTTGACAGTTAGGAAGCTGGACAAGAGAAGGCTGTGGAGGAACTGTGGCTTCATTGCTTCAGAGATGGGGATTGAGGAGTGTGTGCTTCTCTCTTCGCACCTCTCCCAAGTTCAGTTTAAACTGAACTGGCACTGAACTAACAGGTTTGCTGGAGGTTTTCATCACAGATGGGCTTGAGTGTCTGCTGTAAATTGGAGTAGGTTAAATGTATTAGAAATTAAGTAGCTATTTCCTCGGGAATGTCTATGTTCTTTCTGCAAAGTTTAATTTCAATAGTTTAGAAAATACGGAATCATTGGTTTTGTGCAATATTTATGGTAGTGAAGAAAGGAGAGAGAAAAAGCCAAACCCTGAGAACATTATGGAAATCACTCTTTGCAGATATTACGGTCTTTACCTTCTATACCAAACTCTACTTGCATGACCTAATGTTATTATAATAATTAAAGCAAACCCTCCCCAAAGATTAAATGTTATGTGGCTCAGTCTCTTCCTGAGGAGACTGGTAACTGGGAGCTTTCATTGTACATATTTCACAAGTTAACATCCCAAATCCCAGCTCCTAATAAGCCATCCTTTTTATCATGTGATTTTCTCATTGTGTGTATGTGGTATTTAATTCCTCCTTAATTCCTATTTGTCTTCTTGATGAAATGAGAAGTTACACAGCAACTTAGAGGCTGATTCTCTCCCTCCCTTCTGGCAGATGCAGTGACTAAATAAAGGGACTTGGTCTTTTTCTGTGCTGAGGGATATCCTTATCAAACAAACCAGTCCAGCAAAATGAAATGCACCTTGAGTACTCTGTCAAAATCTGTCTGAACCAAAGACTTTGCAGGTTGAGAACTTCCATTTTCTTCATCTTTTAAGCTGTAATATCTCAGGGAATGGAAATATGGCAGTGCTATGACCAAGGCAATCAGCCTGAGCTCCAGAACCAGATTCTTCTCTGAAATATTCAGTTTGAATTCTAGGCCAGGCAAGAATAGAAGTAAAGCAAATATTTGCATGAAATCTGAGTTGTACTTGGGCTACGTAATTTTTTTTGCAAATATTTAAATCATCTGAATTTTGACTTTGTTTAAATACAAAATTCCTTCACTTTCATTCTTATTTGCAGAATTAAAAAAAACCCAAACCAGATATTTTAACATATTTCCCTTTTCTTTAAACGGGTGGTAGAAATAGAGCAAAGAAAGCCAAGCTTTCTCCTGGAAGATAACAATGTGCAGTGCAAATACTGTCAAATTTGGAGGTCAGTGTTTAAAGTGCTGTGCCCTGTGGGAAAATATGCTTGGTGGTGTTGGTAGGTGGAAGTAATTTGTTCGAGCTGGAATGTGGCCACAGTGGTATAAATCAAAGATAACCTGGTAGACCATAAACAGCCTTTTTGTAACTGTGGAGTGTATTTTTGACACTGGTATGCTGTGAATAGGCAGCTTAATTGTCCTTTTGGATATTCCCAAAGGAAAGGGGGTAAAATGTGAGATTAAATGTTTCTTTCTCTGTTTAGGAAAATAAACTGGCTTATCCACAGCAAAGCTTCACTGGAAATGTGGAAATATAGGAACCACAATACTTTTAGGTTTTCAACTTGTCATTATGTTCTTAAGTGTATCTGCACTGTCTCAGGACAGTTTGTACTGTTTATTATTTATTCATTTAATACCCCAAGTGAATTGGAGGCTAGATGACAGCAGCCTCTTTGTTTAAATCTAGTGGAGAAAAAAATTAGGTAGGCAATTAGTCACAGCCACATTTTTTCCGTTTCTGCCTGGTTTTTGCTGCAAGAGGAGCATTAATTGTCCATACAGAGATTATTTTTTGAATGAAGGCTGCTCTTGGTGTGAGGTCAGCTCACAGCTGGTTTTAACAAATTATAGTTAATAAGTCAACTTAAACAAGATTCACAGTCATAAAACCGGTCAGCTGAAGAATTTATTTCTGATGTAAACAGTCTTTGTTGGTTCTCTATCTAAATGTTTAAACATTTTTAAAAAATAATTTCTGTAAACAAAATTTATTTTAACAAATTGTCCTTTGTGTTAATAGGTTTTAAAATAACTCTGTTTATCTGATTTGGGTGTGAAATGACTTTCAAATGGAATGTTTTATAGATTTCATAAAATGTGGTTTTGGTTTTGTTTTAATGGGGCAAAATATTTTAGTCATCAATAGAAGAATGATACTTGGGTGATAAAGAACGGCTTCTCACTATGTTCATATGTTTCACAATAGCCATAAATGAAATTTAACTCACCAAAGGCCAAATCCTCAGGAAAGGGCAATAAATAATTAATTACTCACAGATAGGAACATTTCAGGAAGTTGAGGTTTCTGATACTGCCACAGACATGGAAAGAAGGAAAAAGTGGAAGAACTATAATTCTTCGAGAAGTTTGAAAGCTCCTTGACTAATTTATAATGGCTTATTTGGCAAGATTCTTCATGATTTTTAAAAAACCTGAAATTCCTGTTATGTTTCTGGAATGCAGACTGATTCACACAGAAAAAAAAACCTGAAGTTCCATTAGTGTGTGATGCATGTAGAAGTTCTTGTTTTCAAAACACTATGGAAAGCCTTGGATTGTGCTTGGCCTTCTGGAATTCCAGACTCATCCCATAATCCTATCCTCTTTTAAATGCTGTGACATTGCTGAAACACCTGAAATACCAGATATTTTTAGCTGCTCAAAATTATGGCATCTTAGATCAAAGACTGTTGGATGGCCTTAACAACCTTATATTTTTTTTAAGCATTTACCCCCCTTTCCTCTAATCCTCAGGATTTGTCTCCAGAGGTGCTGCCAGCAGCTGGGTGGGAGCCAGCTCTTGATCAGAAGCCTTGGGGTAGAATTTCTGTGTCCAAAACCTGAGGGTGCTGTGCCCAAATCCTGGCTCAGGTAAGGCAGAGGTGTCTGTGTTCCCTTATCTGTTGCTCTATTCTGGCACACAAAGAGCTTGAATTGCTTTTGAAAGTGAACTCCTTCAAAAGTAATGCCACACAAGGTATAAATTAAGGGCTTTTGGAAATGAGGCTTGGGGGTTTTCTTCTGAAAGAAATATTTTTGTGGGATCTATAATGATGCGGTTTTTATAAAAAAAAAAAAAAAAAAAAAAAAAAAAAAAAAAAAAAAAACAACCCACCTAAATATCATATGACAGTGTTTCACAAATCTTTTACATATGTTGTGGAAAATGTATGTTTTAGTGTGATGCTGTTGTCAGAGGAATGTGTTTGCCCAGCAGGTTCAGTCCAAGGTGGATGGAGAGTTTGGATCTAGGTTGTGGGGGCATAAATTCTCTGTCCTGGTGGTGTAAAGACAGACTTTGATTTTTCCATCTCCTTGAGGTAGCAGAGTTGTGTCTGATAGCAATGATGAGTTTAATGAAATCTGATGTTATCTCATGGTGTCCTAAGTTAGAAGTGTAAAGTACAAAGGGCTATGTGAAAAGAAAAAAAATCAGTGAATAATATAACTGGCTGAACTGAAAAGACCAATTTTTTGATTTATTCCTAATTTCTATTATATTTCAGTTTGCATTCTTTAGAATACATCAGGACGGTGTTCCTAAGTACGATGAATTTGGGAAAGAAATTTACTTGGGTGTGGTGTGGTGTGAGGCTTTTGGTCATTTGACAGAATTCTTTCTTTTGGATCTTGAAAATTGTGTTTCCGATTACTCTTTGAGAAACTAGAAATTATGGCTATGCAGGAAAAAACTGTGACTGTGGAGGTGAGAGAACAGAAATAATATTGACTTATAAATAGAGATCTTTTGATTTGATTAAGATGTTAGAAACTGGGGGAGAATGACTTCATTGAATTAAAGGCAAAAATTGGTTCAAGAATGAAACTTATTCTAACTTCAAATACATCCATATTTTCAGCTATCTAGTTTTTGATAACATAATTTTCCTTCAAGTACTAATGACTTTTGAATCTAGATTGTGACTGGAACCAATTTGTTAAGGGAAATAATATTGTTCAACAATGATATAATGATAGTATATTAATAAATCAGATATTAAATAGTCTGTATTTGTAGTGTAGGCCAAGTAAGGAAGGATATTTGCATATGTCATTTAGATGAAGAAAGGGGGGGAAAAAAATTAAATCAGAATTGGTTGCTCCTTCTATCAGTGACTGGCCAAT
The DNA here is from genome assembly GCA_013397095.1 of Sterrhoptilus dennistouni. NCBI lineage: Eukaryota > Metazoa > Chordata > Aves > Passeriformes > Zosteropidae > Sterrhoptilus > Sterrhoptilus dennistouni. The sequence continues at coordinate 11,181 of VWZU01016741.1, read as the reverse complement.
ACATCTGGAAGAGTGTACTGTTAAATGTATATATGTTAAATACATATATAGATAAAGTTATAGAAATGAGAATAAAAAAGCTTATAAGTGGAGTCATCCTTTAAGTAGAAGAACAATAAAGAGATACAGAGAGAAAACTAACAAGAAGAAAATAATTTCCTACATAAAAGAAAATATCCTGTACATTTGTTGTACCAAAATCAAATGCTTTCATGAAATTAGCACAAAAATGAAATATTCCAGTAGCAAGATGTTGATCTTCACTGATAATTAGTTTTGAATTTGAAAGGATATCTCAAATTTTCATCATAATGGTTTGCCTAGTGAAAGCTTATGAAGGTGGTGGAAAGTATCAATGTGCAAAAGGTATCTAAATATCTTCCTTTCTTCAATAAAAACTAATTTTAGTTGAGTTACTTGCAGGTCTTTAACTTCAGAGAGAATGGTGAATGATGATTTTCTTTGAAAAAGAGGCCACTTTTAAGTCCTTAAAAATTTTCTTCTGAAATCAGATCTATGTAGGAAGAGTCATATCAACACCAAATTTCATTATGCAACTAGAGCAGAAAATCACATAAAAGGATCATTATCATTAAGTAAGAATGGCTTGGCAAAAAAAGTTCACTCTGATAATCAGAGAATTGGGTCAATTGTGTCTCGTAGATTTGTTGATTTCCTTTACTCCTTCTGGTCCCAAAGAGAAAAAAGGGAAAAAATGCTGTTTTCTGTTTAATACAATCCACATTGACTGTCTGTAGAGAAAGCCAATGCCATGTGAAAACAAATAGCTACTAATCAAAAAACAAAACACAAACTGTATTCTCTTTGGAGATGTCGAAATAATGTTCTCTTGATTCAGTGAAATGATGAGCTTTTCACTTCTCTGTTTGCAAATAATTAAGGCATTTGCCTCTTTTTCCAAATGTGGAGGTGCAGAATGGGGAAAGCCAGATACTGTTATAGGAATATTTACTATTGATTAAAACAAAGCAGTGTGAGATCCCAAGGTTTTTAGCAGGGCTGTGTCCCTCTAGATAAAATCATATAATCTGGTTTTATAAGTCTCTTCACGTTTAAATATCGGCATATATATCACACACAGGTTTGTGCGTCTATAAATATACACTATTGAAATAGTACGTTTTTCTAATTCCTTCCTTCCTTCCTTCCTTCCTTCCTTCCTTCCTTCCTTTATGACATATTTATCTCTTCTCACTTTTCCTATGACACTGCAGAAATTTGCATTCTCTTTGCATAGTGGGGTGTAGAACAATCAGCTGAGAACTCTGTTTCATATTCTGCAGAATTAACCTAATTCCCTCTGCAAGCATCGTATCCTGCATCACTGCAGGAGTTTCTAGCTTCTCGTGTGTAACAGGGAAGTCCATATTTTGTTTTCAGTCTGCACTTGAATCTAATTTTCCTTTGCTCTGGTTCAGTTTTAAGACAGAATGACTAACAGCTTTCTGTTTACCTTCCCGCACCTAACCTGAGCACCTCATGAGAATTCTTGCACTTGAAAACGTGTTGTGTGTGCTGGTGAGTGGAAGTTGTAATAGGGATAAAAGAGAATTAACTCACTGGAGCTACCAAGAAGGAAATATTTTGGTTGCTGGGCCTTTTTTATTGGCAATAATCTGTCACTTAGGCCTGTTCCAGAATTCATGGGATGTTTAAAGCTCTGGCTCAGGGAGTGCCTTCAGGCACAGGCAGGCAGAGGCACCAGAACTGGCTTCTGTGGTTTTTTTAGATATTTTCTTTATGGTTGTGCTCTGCTCATGTGGATCCCCTGAACTCCTCATCTTGCTGACTGCTGCTCTGGTGATGGATGGTTGCAACCTGTCATCAGTGTGCTGTGAGAAGCTATTTTAGTGTTATATATCATTAGGGACCCTTCTCTCAAGATAGGTTACTATTATATATCGTTAAAATGATGGCCAGTAGGAACACGCATCCCGGAGAGGGAATCTTAGGATTTTATGGGGAAAAAAATCCTAGTTTACAGGTGAGTTGGGACAAAAAGAAATACAATAGGTGGGAGTTGTAATATAAATAAGATTAAAAATAACTGCTATTTTTCATATAAATTGTGTCTAAAAGGAGTATCTAGATCATAAAACCAAACTCCTGTACAGCAGAAAATGTCTATAACTGAGGGTTTTATGCATAAGACCCACTGTGCTGCAACTCATTGAATTATAACAGGGATGGACAGAATGTGCAGAGCCAAGTCTAAGGATCATTTGGAAATGAAAGGGCACTGTGAAATTTTTCAGAATCTAACTAACTGCAGGACCCCCATTATGAACCTGCCTGTGAGGTTATATTACAGCTGCAGAACTTCCCCAGTGTCTCAGAAATAAACAATTTAAGTGATGACAATCTTATGAGTACTGAGAGGAAGTTGTGGCTTCTGCCCATCAGAGCTCCCAGACATACGGAAAGTGCAAGGACCTGCGCACACACGTGCAATTCCCATGGAATTTGCCAGGAATTAGCTGAAGTTACCCGGGAACAGGGTTGGACATGGTGTGTTTGCTGTAACCTTGTTACCACAGCAGTCTCTCAGCTTTTCCTGACAGTGAGGGTTTTGTAATTTACAGAACCACCATCACCTTTCCAATGAAAACACATCTCCTGCTGTGGGTCCAAAAAATGGGTTGCACCTCAAAATTAATAAAAATGAGGACTATAGATGAATATGGCTGAAGATGTGGGGTGGGATGAGCCTCTCCCCACAGCACTGATGATGTGCTGCAGTGGGTGAGGCTGCTGGAAGCTCCTGCCCTCTCCTGCTCCCCTTCTCTCTATTTGCAGCAGAATATTTACCTACAAGTCGAATTGTTTAAAAAAACCAAGACAGCAGCACTATTTCTATGCATAGAGATTGTTGGTTTATATCTGCTGAAAGCATTAGGCCTCATTGCTTTCCTATTATCTCTGTTAGATATTGGTAGATCTCCTGCATCCTCAGTGTTCTGTGATTCTAAAGTCCATAATGCATGCATTACAGAACTGAGGTTTCTTTTTGTTTGCTTCCGTACATACTCTAGAGATGGCCTTTTAAATCTAAAATTACATAAACATTTGTGTCCTTACATAATGCTGCTGAAACTGTTTCAATTCAAAGAGCTTAGATTTTTTTAAATTAATTTTAGAATTTTTTTTCAGCTAGTTTCTGTTGTTTTTCCTTAATTCAGTTTTACACGTTGCTCAAATATTCACAGTCTTGCTTAAAATAACCCAAATAACCCAAATAAATATTGGGGCTTTTTTTAATACTACCTTAACTTGTGTGATTCACTTGCTTTAGGGCAGCTGTTCCTGATTTACAGAACTCGTGCTAAGATTAGGAGGGGAAAAACTTGCCAAGGTAAAGTAACAACAAGAAGAAAAGCTGTGGTATTTTCAATTAGACTTATCAAAATATTCAAAACTCCCTTAACAAAAAATATCTCTGTATCTCATCTCTGAAGAGCATTAGATAAGAGTAAAAAAAATGCTGGTTTTTTCTGGATATGAATGCTGAGTTTCAAACAGTTTATAGACTTTGGAGAAGCATATACAGGAGAAACAGGATGGCAGAAACTCCTGCTCAGGAGTTGCATCTGCTCTGGCTTTGTGAGCATGTTCTCATAATATGGCGTGTCAACACCATCTGCTGAGGAGGGACTGACTGAGACTGGCCTGTGCTGGCTCCACATAAAACTCAGATTTTTGCCTCCACATCAAACCCAGCTTGTTTCCAGCAGTGTTGGGAGGGCAAGAGCTTGGCCAGGGTGTCCCAGGCAGCTCAGCTCAGCTCAGCTCAGCTCAGGTGCATTCCCAGGGGAGTGGGAAGGGTCCTGGGTCTTCAGACTCCCCTGCACACACAAGAGTTCTCGGGGGAATGGACTGGCTGCAGTTATTTCTGTTGATGGTCTATTAATTAAAGCTTAATATATCACACCTTCATATGTAAGAACCAGGTTGGGCCAACCCCAGATTTTAGGAATTACATTTTTTAGAAAAATTCTATTTATTCTGTACATGTGTTCTCTCTATATAATAAATAATGTACCTATTGCTTGATAGGTTTTGGACCATTTACAGATTTGTCATTTCTAGCTTAGTGACACATTTCTTCTTTTTGTGGCTCAGCCTACCTTGAGCTTGTGCTTGTAATCTTCTTATTAACATTAATCTGAATTTTTCTTGAAAGGATATTTTCATTGTGAATAAGAATATTGTATTTACTAAAATATAGTATTTCCTGTGTCATTTTCACTTTGTCCAAAGATTGCTTTGCCTGGTGAAATTAAAAATTGGTTTTGTCTCTCAAAGCCTTTTCTCTGGGGGCACACATGTTCTGAATGGAATAAAAGGCAAGGTGAAGAGTTAAACAATAAAATTATACTGATTGAAGATAAGATGTTATTTACATGTGCTTTACGCCAGGTTGACAGGAAGGCTTCAATGTCAAACCTTCACAAGAGTCTAAAAAAAAACGTGGTCCTTAGAAAGCACCTTCCATTAACCTTCCTAACTAACACATTTCATACTTATATATAGTTATATATTATAATTTCACAATCAGTGAAGACAAAAAAATGTTTCAAAATGTGGAAAGAAAACCTTGATTTCCCTCAAAAGAAAGGAGTATTTTTACAAGTTTCTGTCAGGTGTATAACCTTATGAATACTGAAAATACTATGTAAGTAAATGTGATTGTCTGGTAGTTTGTACAAGCCTTGACAATTATTAAGTGTAAATAATTATGGGAAAAGAGAGAGTCCTTTGATTACTGTTATCTAACTCATTTAACATACACTGAACTGCATATTTTCTTCTTTTTTGCTAGATCTAATAATATGATGTTTTGCTTTTGAAAGTCACTGATAGTGGCAAAGGTAAATATTTTTTGAACAGTACTTGGCAGCTTGGAAGATGGGTATCTTTAACTTACTGCTATTTGTGGTGAATGTTCTTGCACTCCAGTTGAGTATCTCATGTGTCAGTCCATCTCACTTCTCTACCTTGAGCGTTTCCCAGGAGGGTTTCACACACACTTTATTTCTGCTTATTTCAGGATGAACAGGGATTCTTCCTAATAGCTTCTCCTGTTAGAGCTGCTCTGCTCCTCATAAATGATTAAACACATTTTTAGCCCTGACTTAGGAACAGAAGACTGCTTAGACTGTTCAAGAAGTTGAACCCTGAGCATTGCCAGTGTGCATGGGTCTGATTCATGGCACACCTGGAATTTGCAATAGAAAAATGTAATGAATGAGGTCAGCAGTGGTATTTGTCACTTCACTGCTGTTGGACTTTTAGTGTATGTGTTCTATGCATTTGTGGCTGTATTTCCTTTTAAATTATGACACAATAAACATCCTCATAGAAATTTTCAGCACCTACCTGACAATAAAAAATCCACGTGGTCTATGCTTTTCGTAGGCATGAGTGTTCCAAAGGAGCATAAAACTGCAATAGCTGAACAGCTGGACTCATCTGAGGGTGCCTGTATCCTGAGCATCAGTTTAGGTTTATTCTTATCATTTTCTGTGTTGTTTGCCATCTGGATTAAAATTGATATTAAATATTTGGATGTAGTCTCAAATCCTCTTACATTTTCTGAACAACATATTACACGATCTATTAATGCCACCACTGAATACAATTACACTTGGATTCAGACAATCTCATTTGCTTTATTTGCCTGTCGCAAGTGCAGCCAGTGTTTGGCCTTTTGGCTGCTGACTATAAACCTGTGTCAATTTAGAACTTAGATTCCAGTCAGGATTGGAAAAAAAATGATAAGTTTCTGAATTTATATCTTTTCTTGCCACTCAAACAGACACAGCACCCTAAAAAAGTAAAATATTTTGTCAACGATAATGTGCTGGCCACAGTGGCTCATCACCTCTGCCTGACTGACACTGTTTATATCTAGTAAGTTTGTCAGGAAAACAGCAATTTCTATGGGCTTTAGAGTTAAATGCAGCAGGATTCCTGCCTTTCTTGTCTCTTAGCTTGTCTCTCCTTCTTAACCATCTTAATCATGACCATAAAGCAGAGCTTTAGTACAAGTATAGAAGCCAAAGGGAAGAATGCTGGGAATGTACTATTTGCACAGCAGAGTCGTGTATGCTTGCAGCTAAAAAGGCTTCAGGGTTGGTTGGTGTGACCCAGAAGAATGGGAACAGTGATGAGAATGTTCTTAGCTGGGGTAAAGAGTGAGAAAAATGAAGAAACAGCGTCCTTGGGTGGGGTTTGGAGTAACCTGGTCAAGTGGAAGGGGAAGGTGTCCCTGCCCTCGGCAGGATTGCTTCAACCTCGGGGGTTGAAAAAAGATGATCTTAATGTCCCTTCTAATCCAAACCATTCTGTGATTCTGTGAACCTTCCCTTTAACAAGTAAAGTATCAGGCAGTTATTAAAATAAGAGGTATAATTTCCTTAAAGTTGTTCTACCAGTTATGTATATCGATCTTTTCCGTGCAACAGCAATGCAATGTGAGTTTGAAGTAAGTAGAAATTAGGATGTTAATGCTGTAATCTTGCTGGAACCTGTGATATTGAAGTCAGGTCACTTTTGAACTCAGTTCAGTGTCTGACAGAGTGGGATATGCTGGTATTGTCAATATCCTACAGTTTGATCCTGGTTTGAAGTACTTTCAGAGATGCACCAGGGTTTATTAATAAAGATTCACTTGTTCTTTTATTGATCAGTGGTACAGATCACACCACCACCATGAATTTTCTTGTTAAGCACTAAGCCACCTACATCTAAGCACTGCTTAATGAAAGGACTCTCCTGAGTCACAGATCTAGAGAAAAAAAGAGATTAAAAGAGTGAGGGACCAAGGAAACCAATAAAACTGGTTTTACCTCCTACAACTAGGTGTACTTGGATACTGAAATCCTGAGTTTTAGTGTCTGAAGGGAGGGAAAAATCAAGGTGGGAGGACCACAGTTTAGGGGATAAAGATTTGGCTGACCATGTGCTGTGCTTTGGACATCATGTTAGCACAGTGATGTAAAACTGGGATGTATAAATTGTAATGCAAGTGTCTCTCTGAACACCTTCCTTGACCCCATGTACATCTCTGACCTTAAAATAATCTCTGTGAGCTTGATACTTGTGCAGGAACTAAATCATCTGAGAGAATATCTATGGTGGGGGAGTGATAAAAATTGCTTTACACTCAGAGGGGAAGCCAAACTCCTCAGTCTGTGCCCAGCAGCCCTTCAGGGCGTGAGAGGCTCCCAAGGAGTGGAAAGCAGCAAGGCAGAGGTTCTTTTTCTGACCTGTACAGCTGCAGCTGTTTGTTGTGGTTCTCTTTACTTGAAGAGTAAATGTTTTTTCTTTTTTTTTTTTTTTCCTCTTCGAGGGGAGGAATGTCAGAATTGAGCTGTTTGAGTCCTTAGTGCTGTTTATTGTGGGCTCCAGGTCCCAGCTTGCCCACAGGCCATGGCTGCTGCTGGTGCCTCAGCATAGCTCTGGTGTTTTGGAACTTGTACAGCACTCCTGAGCAATTGTAGTTAAAACAGAAAAATATCCTGAGTTTGAACACAAAAAGATAAAACAGGAGGTGTTGCCTGGCTTTGAGATTTTTGCATATCACAGATAAAAATTTTTCATGCTGGGCAATATTGAGGAGACTGTACTGCTAAACATCTCTCATATTTAGCACAGCAAGTGCCATTATTACTGAAAATACAACCACTGTAAGGAGAGCATCAAGAATGACAGCTTTTGTTGTGGTCATGTAAGTTTAGGAAAAAACCCTCAAATTTTCTCAATAATTTTACTTCTCCCACTACATCCCAATGCCATGACTAGGGCAGTGGAGAAGGGAAGCTGCAGTTAGTGATTTTAATTTATCTTTTTAATTTAAATGTTGTATCCTGCTTTTTCCTAACTAATAATAATAATAAAATAAAGTAGGGTTTGGAGCAGAATTGAAATCTAAATTTTAAGCTGTGAATTTGTAAATACTTTTACAAATATTTTGGCATTTATATTGAACCACCTTGGCTGAAGGACAAGGCAGAAATTAGTGTCTCTTGAAGGGAAGGCAGCATTACTACCTGTTGATCTTGTCTGCTTTAAGCCATATCTGTTAATAGAAAATTTTAATAATTTGGGATTTCTAGAAGTGTTGCCCATTTTTATGTATTATCTTTGTGGAGCACTGGAAAACTTGCCTCACAATGCATCCAGCAAAACCCCAATCTTTGACCATTGCAGGCCAGAAGGTGATAACAACAAGAAAATCCAGCTCCTGGATTTGCACAGGCCTACTGAAGCAGCCTGAGGAATTCTTGTGACTCTGTGCTGATTTACAGACACCATATTTAGCACCTTTTCAAATGCAGATTATAGGAGCACCTATTTTCCTAGTCAGTGATTCCATGACAATGTCCAGAGCAAATCTAATCAAGCTGCAAAACAAGGACCCAACACTGCTTGTGGGAGCTGGCAAAGCATCCATCTAGAGATTTTCAGATCCAGTAAGTGCACTGAGGCATAATAAAGAAATTGATTGGGTTTTTTTTGACTGTTCTATCACGGGGGCTCTGATCAAAGAGCCCCCGTGATAGAACAGATCCAGCAATTTTTCATCCCCTGTGTCAATGCTTTGATCTCCAATGAGTAAATGCAAAAAAGAGTCTGATGGCACATCAAAAGTGCAGCTGCTTCGTATCTTGGGCTGCAGGGCAGTCTGGCAGAGATCTGCTCTGAGCTCCCTGGCACTCAAGAACAGAATAGAATCACCATGTTGGAAAAGATCTTTAAGATCATCCAGCCCAACCCACGCCCTAACACCTCAAAAAAACCATGGCACCAGTGCCACTTCCAATCCTTTTTTAAGCACATCCAGGGACGGTGACTCCACCACCTCCCCAAGCAAACCATTCCAGTACTTTGTCACTCTTTCAGTAAAAAAAAAACTTCTCTGAGGCTTCCTTGCACTTACCCCTGCTGGCCACTCTCCCTCCTGGGAGCAGCACAGCCCCTGCCAGCTGTGCCTTGCCTTCCATCAGCCCTGGAAACAGCTATTCTGCCTAATTCTGCATTGCTGCTCTGCTTCCCCTCATAAAAACAGCGTGTATGTGGAATTTATGGCTGTCTATTTCTTTGGTGTGCCCTTCCAGTTTGAGGGCACGTGGGTGTTGTGCTCTGTAAGTAAATATTTGAGAAGTGGAGCAGCCAAAGGAGGTCAGATTTAAACATACACATGCTTTCACTGAGGTTTCAGTCAGTTTCTCTGGGGAAAATAAAGGCAGAATTTCCTCAGGATCTAGTTCTCCATGGCTTAACAAACTAAAACCAGACATTCTCACATCTTTGTGAACCAAAGTAGTACTTAAATGGTTGGATATTCAGACCATGGTCTCTAGATCAATCACTGATGTGTAATTCATTTAGATTTCCTCTCCAGTCACCATATAGAGAAGGACAATTTAGCAATCCTACATTATTCATATAATCTAACGTAGACATTTAAACTTCCTGAAAAGTTAAAAAATGCAATAGAGTTTCTAAGAAATGTTAATATGCAGGAGCCAAGAGTTCTGCACTGCTGTGGTTTGAAGGTAACTGTAGTTTCCCTCTTGTAATTGGTACTTTCTAGGGGAGAAACTTTCATTGAGACTGGCTTTCGGTTAGCTAGTGAGTAAAAATAACTTATAAGGCCCCGTGTCTTCTTTTATTTCTTTTTTTTTTTTTTCCCCTCCAAGGAAATTTTGCCAAAGAGTGCTCTTTCTTCAGAGCACTCTTACATTTAAGACAGTAAAACTAATACAGATTAAGTCTCTGAATGCATCTTCCCTTTATTTTACCCTCATTATATTCTGTTTCTGGGTGTAAAAATATCAGTTCACAAGATCTTAGCTGCGGTTGAACAGGGTTGGGACTTTAATTTCACTGGAGGTTTGGCTTCCATTTCCTCTCACCACCTCACATTTCCAAAGGCCACCAGTTTTACTCTGCTCTGGACTCCAATTTTTGGGCAGAGAAATCAGATATTTATTTCCTCATGAGCCTGTTTACAGGTAAATCTTCCCGTGGTTTTGAGTCTATTTTCTCTTCAGTTCTGAAGGCAGAAAGATTGCTGCAGAAATGGATGGAGGATGTCAAAATCCTCTTAAAGACAAAGAAAACTCTGGGTTTATTTTATTTACCTTAATAGTATTTCTCTGATTCACCTTGCATACTGGGTAATACTTAAACCACAGATGTGACAGGCTGCAAATTCCTACAAAGTACAGGAAAATAATGATGTTCAAGAAAGCACTCTTTGATAATTGTATTTTAAAATTCAAGCCACAGACTGTGATTCTGATATTTTTGGTCATTAGTGGAGCAGATTAAAAACAAAACAAAAACATGCACCTGGGAAAGGTAATGAAATATTCTGTTTGATCTGACAANTTAAAATGACAGCACTTCTCAAAAAAAAAAAAATAAATCGTGTTGTTCATAAGAAAGGTTAAAATCTGGTTTGATGTGTGCTCTGGGCTTTCCAGCACATTCTGTTTTTCATATTGAAAATTAGTAGAACTCAGGAAAAAGGTAGTTTTTATGGCGTTTTACATTTCACCCAAAATGCTGAGCCAAAAAGCCTCTCTAAACTCCCAGCCCCAACTCCTACTTTTACAGCACATAGTCCTGCTTGCATAAAAGACCCCACAATTTGGACAAATAACAGAAAGTCAATGTTGCTGCTGCCTTTTGGACCTTTCAGTGTTTCCCTGGGGTTTTTTGGTAGCTGAAAATAAAATTGTTGGATTGCATGCCTTCCTTACTTTTGTGTTAATCACAAGAGGAAAAAAATACCTGCTTTCAATAAGACAGTCTTTTAATATTTTCAGAGAATAAAAGAAGAGATTGTGTGAATGAGGTACTCACTCCTTGATCTTCCTCATGCAGTCTCTATTCCAATAATGAATTCTCTGCTTACATTACATGTATCCTCTCAGCCTGTGCAGTTTCTTGGCTTTTCTGAATTAAGAGTTTGTTTATTTCATCGTAAATAAGAACTATTTTGTCTTTTTTTGTCCCTTTCCTAATGTGTGCTTTGCTTCTCTGGGTTTTCTCCTAGAATTCCTTGCCAATCAGACAGATCAAAGCTGACTTTATCACTATGAGTTTGGTGATGAAGATCAACTTTAGTTTCTTCTTTTTATTTTTATT
>VWZU01016722.1:32505-54158 GCA_013397095.1 Sterrhoptilus dennistouni | reverse complement strand
GGGGGGTAAAACTGTGCTACCTTGTTCTGCATCAGAAGTACTGCCTTTGAAGAAGCCTACAAAAATGCTGTGACAGAACTGAAAACTGGAAAATATGTTCAATGCAATGCTGCCACCAAATTCCCAGTTAGTAAACTCAGCCTTTCAATATTGCTTCAGGGTTTTCCACAGAATCTTTAAATTTCAGTTTGGGCTGCTGAATAATTATACCCATATCTGCAAGAAGTGGTGTGTGATGTCCACCTGTAAGACTTAGCTTGCTTTCTCACCCAAAGTAATTTTGAAAGGGGGCAGAGAAACATCTCGTGAAAAAAAACCAAAACTGATTTTTGCATGAGTTTCAGAAGTGTTTATAGCTTCTTCATGGAAAGTATCTGGCAGTATGCAGCATTTGTAGAGGCAATATTAGACTTAGTCTGATTTTGGCATTACTACTAATTTATTCAAAATTATATAGTCACCATCAACTGTCTACATAGACTGGCTCCTAGTACAGTCACAACCTGTTATGGGAGAACCATGTCAAGTTGTACTCACTGCATGGAGTCCACAAAATGATTCACATTGCCCTAATTATAGATAAAAACTTACAGGCTGTGACTTGATAGTGTATCACTACATTCAGCAAGTTAGCTTTTTACCAATTTTAGTTTTTACCCTTTGTTATCTGAGCCCAAACATCTCTGTCAGGGAGGTTTGTATGAGATGTAAAGTATGACCCCCAATGAAGCATGAACAACTATGCTTAAACTAGAAACCAGTTTTTGCTTGTTGATCTGGTTTCTTCCACATGAATTAGAAAGTATTCTCTAGGTAGCTAGTTTTCTGAGCTTCCTATTGTATATGCATGTATATTGGCACATATAATGCATACATGCAAATAAATTCAGAAACTTATCAGCTTTGCAGTTGCTCTTTGGAAAAAAATACTACCCTGGTCATTCCATCTATTGTTATGTTAACAATTCATGTTCGCTGCATCAAGTAGTCTTGTAATTTTACAGGAAACAGAGAAAAGGAGAAGAATTGAAGAAGCCTACAAAAATGCTGTGACAGAGCTGAAGAAAAAGTCCCACTTTGGAGGGCCAGACTATGAGGTACAAATTCTACTTTTGAAATTTTTTAAAACACTACGGCTTTTTAGGATGAGTTGACCCTGGCTGGATACCAGGTGCCCAGAAAGCCACTCTACTACTCCCCTCAGGTGGACAGGAGGGAGAGAATATAATGGGAGTCTTCTGGGTTGAGATAAGGACAAGGAAAGGTCACTCACCAGTTGCTGACAGAGGCAAAACAGACTCAACTTGGGGAAATAGAGCTTAATTACTAATCAAATCTCAAAATCATCTTTCCCCTAAACCTTTCTTCTTCCTGGATTTAACTTAACTTCCAAATTTTCTGCCTTCTACCCCTCAACTGTGCAGAGAGAAAAGGGATGGGGATTGTGGTCAGTTCATCTCACACTGTCTCTGCCACTCTTTCCTCCTCACAGGGAGCACTCCTTACACTCTTGCCCTTCCCATGGACTGCAGTTCTTTGTGAACTGTTCCCAAGTCCTTCCCATGGGATGCAGTCCTTCAGGAACAGGCTGTTCCAGCATGGAATCACAGTCCTGCCAGTAGGATCAGGTCATTATTTGGGCATCCACCTGCTCCAGTGTGGGTTCCTCAGTGGGTTGGAGGTGGATCTCTGCTCTTCCATGGACCCTCCATGGGCTGCAGGGGCACAGCTGCCTCACCATGGTCTGCACCAGGGGCTGCAGGGGAGTCTCAGCTCCAGCTTGTGGAGCAGCACCTCCTGCCCCTCCTTCACTGACCTGAGCTCTTCCTCTCACGTACTCTCACTCCACTCTTCTCCAGCTGTAGTTCCATGGGGGGTGTTTTTCCCCCGTGTTAAATACATTATCCCAGAGATGCTGCCACAGTCACTGATGGGCTTGGCCTTGGGCAATGGCAACAAGCAGGTCCATCCTAGAGCCAGCTGGCACTGTCTTAGTTGGACTTGGGAGAAGTTTCTATCAGCTTCTCACAGAAGCCACCTCTGTAGCCACTTCAGCTACCAAAACCTAGCTACACTAATCTGGTACACTTTTAAGATTGGGTTGTTTTTTAAAGGGGGAAAGTGAAGTTACACAAGCCAGTGCAAGTGTGATTTACAAGTGTGTTCATGCCATATTTACTTTTTCACCTTGGAAACTGAAACTGTATGAAGAATCTCAGTCCTTAATTTTGGAAGTGGAAGTATATCTTCCTTTGACTATTTCCTTTTGTCTGAAATATGTTTCTTACAGATATTTCTGTTGATTTTTTGTTATTTTCTAATACATATGGTATCACTTACATGCAATTGTATTTTCCCTTTTTATTTGTTCAGATGTAGAGATTAGTAAAGCAAAAATATGAAAACTCTGAAAGCAGAGGCAGTCCTAGAAGGTGAAATTTAGCTGGTTTTTGATTTGTCACTGCTACTTGAAATATCATGTTTTCAAATTCAGATTTTAAGTTCCTTTCTTCATTTCATCTCATGAAATGAGATGCGCATTTCATCAGCATTCTCCTCAGTGAGGTATTTAGTTCTATCCTAAGATGCATAAACAAACTTTTGAAGAGTAATTGTAGAATGGTTTAGGTTGGAAGGGACATTAAAGATCATCTAGTTCCAATCTCCCTGCCTTGGGCAGGACTCCTCCCACTAGACCAGGTTGTTCAATACCCTAATCCAGTCTGGCCTTGAACACTTTCACAGGTGGAGCAAACACACTAATACAAGCTAATGCACCTAATAAAGTAAGTTTGACCCTTTCATAGACATGATTCAAACACATTTCTACTTTCAAGTCGTGGCTTGAGAAATAGTACTGTGAAGATATTTAAGATACTTGATGTTAGATTAATTGTTGTCACTGAGACTGTGGAAGAATAAAATAAATAAAAGTTCGACTTTGTCTACTTGGTTGTGAATCCAGCTGCTTCTTCCAGGTGTCACTGCTTATGCAGAGTTTGGCTTGGTTTTTTGGGTTTTTTTATTTTATTTTGCAGGACTGGGTTGTTTTACAATACAGTAAAAGCAGTAAATCTAATTTTATTAAATTACAATTTTCATTAGTAGTCTATGGTTTTCAACCTTGACTTAACTGTACCTGCTGTTTAACTGTTGTTTCCAAGAATTTTCAATAGCGATCCCTAAAAGTTTGTCTTCCCTCGTTGTATGTTTGAGCACATACCTGATTATCAGTGCCTTAAGGCACTGAAATACTTGGAAGGAGTCTAACTACACAGTTCTGTTAATAGATGTAATTTACTGACACTGTAAACATTTTCAAGAGAAGACATTTATTAGTTAAACCCTAAATTTGTTGCCAAAGCATAGTGACACTATTACTCAGTTTCCTGGTTTTTTTTCTTATTTATGCAACTATCATTAAATTGTTGTTAGAGGGAGACACTTCCTTTAATAAGTAAAGGTTTTTAGAGAACTTGTCATCTAAGAATATTGGTGAAAATATTTGAGATCTGTAGAAGAAATTCGTTTCCATCAGTTACATATAAAATATAAATACGTATTTCTAATGTAAAATTGAAGTGGAACTTTTATGTCTCCAGAATTTTTAACTATTTTTTTTTCTTAATGCTCCAGGAGGGTCCTAATAGCCTGATTAATGAAGAAGAATTCTTTGATGCTGTTGAAGCTGCTCTTGATAGACAGGATAAAATGGAAGAACAGGTACTAAAACTTGAAAAAAGTCTTAATGATGAGCACTTCCTGAAGGATTTCTGTGACTTACAGTCCGTCCTGATTGTTGCTTAACACTAATTTTGAGAAAATAACTTCATAGCTTGTCTGGAAAAGAATAGTATAAGTGCAAAGTTTATTGGATGTCTCTAATGTTTATTGGATGTTTCTAATTCCTAAATAAATGTCCTGTATGAAAATACCTATATGTGGCTGCTGCCCTGTTAAAATAAAAAATATCAAATACTACAGCTGTCTCTCAAAATCAAGTAATTGGCTGGAAGTTTTACTTTAGTGATATATGGCATAGGAAAGACAGTTCTGTCTGGCTGCTTCATTGGCTCATTTCTTGAATACACTTCAGTGACAAGTATCAAAAAGGGATAAGATGCATTCTAGAAAATATATAGAGTATGAGGAAGTTTAGCAGCATATAAAATGAGATGGAGTAGCAAAGTTGTGCATCCTTTGTTTTAAAAGAGTTTATGCTTAGTAATATAGTGAATAAAAATGACTTGAGAATTAAAAGACTTTCTAGTGGACCTGTAGTACCCAACAGTGTTTCCCTATGTTGGGATCTCTTAGCAGAGTACAAGTTTTGAGTAACTGTGATGGTACTATGTGGATCTCTAGTGCTGCCAGTGTGTTTTCCTTGCCTCATAAATACACCTTGAAGTTTAGATGAATTCAGCCTTCAGGCCCACTCACTGAGAATTCCAGTGGGATGACAGCTTCATGCCTGTCAGGGACAGCATTAGTTGTTGTAGTCACTATGTAGATTGAGCATGACTCACTTTGTTTCACAGTCCACCCCGTCGCAGCTGACTAATAATAATTAAACCTATGTTGTTGCAGTCCCAAAGTGAAAAGGTCAGATTATACTGGCCAATATCCTTACCTCCCGGAGATGCATATTCTGCTGTGGGGACTCATCGATTTGTGCAAACGGTGAGATATTTATCCTGATCTTCCAAGAACAGTGAGCTGCTCTGTGCTGTTTCTATGTAATATTTTGTATGGGTAGGTGAGATATTTTTGGTGTTTCTAGTAACTTCCAGTGGCCTACTCATTTTCAAAAAAAGTAGCTGGAACTGAAAGAGGACTGCTTTTTGTCTTGACTGAAAAATACTGATTAGAGAACCTATTTAGAATGTTCTTGTACGAGGCTTGTCAGGCAGAAAAAAAGGAAAAATCTCAATTGGCTAACTCCAGTGTTTTCAAGATACCTTCACCCAGATTCATTGAATGGCTTTTATTTAAAAAAAAAAGAAAAAAAAAAAAATCCAGTTGGTTGTATCAGAATCAGTTGACTTGTTTTTTAATGTTACTGGAAACACTATGCTCCTGTCAGGGCTACACTGGGAGCATAATATATAATAGGTGCATGAAACCAGCATTTGCTGCTGTGCTCGCTGCTTATGGTGCTTTTGTTTTCCTTTTCTTCATTATCTTGTTGCTTGCAAGTTGGTACTGAACGCTCTGTTGTGCCTTTGTTCTAATTACTTGGTTTTTTCTTTGTCTGTCTATGGTAGCCCTATAGTCGCTCTTCCTCCATGTCTTCCATTGATCTAGTCAGTGCCTCTGATGATGTTCACAGATTCAGCGCCCAGGTACTGTATTGATGTCTCAAGTGGGGGTTGCATATCTTTGCTCTATTTCATATTTCATCCTCTTCTCTAGAACCTGGGTTATGTCTTTTTTCTTTTTTTTTTCTTTTTTTTTTTGTTACATCAATCACTGCTTGCTTTAAACTAGTACATTGAGACAAACAAAGGAGTTGTCTATTCCTGTACTAAATGGTTGTCTTTCTTCACATCCAGCTTGCATGCATACCACTTGTGCAGAGGCCCAAATCTTGTTGAAACTATTTGGTTTACTTCAGAAGCTTTAATAAAAATGCCTGCAGTTTGAAAATTTTGTATCTCTAGTTATAATGGAAGTAGAATAACGTGTTTTACAAAGGCTGGAGATGATCTTTGCTTCAGATAGAACAGTTTTTCTTGCTTTTAAATCAAAAGTTTGATTTTGTCTGAAGTGTTTATTTGTGATGATATCAATAAGTTGAATCTTACGGTTCACTATTACCATTTTTTACTTCTATGACTAGTTTGATTACCAAAAGGCCATTAAACAAGTTGACCAACAAGACTGTGGGTATGACAAATCATTTTGAAGGGTTTATGTATATTTACTTGTCCTTAAGAAATGAAGTCTGACATCCTAAATATGTCAGTGTCACCATAATGACATATTCCAGTAATGTACAAAATTACTTTAGGTGCATACTAGGAAGATGATAGTTTAGAGTAGAATTAGATAAGTGTTTGCTTTTTAGTCTCCAAAACAGTAGTTCAGATATGTTATTCATGTTGTTTCTTTCCTTATGTAGTCCATATGTGATTGTGAATATGGAGCTTCCTTCTGGGATCTGCTTTTCTGTAGTTTTTTTTATTTGCAAAAGCTCCAACCAATCTATTTTTTTCCAAACAGGAATGATTTGGTTTGTTTTTTTAACGGAGTCTGGAACTGTATTATCTGCAGACTTTACTACCAGCTTCATAAGCAGGAACAACACTTAAGGACTTGCCTAGTGGACTAAAATTCCAAGACCTTTGGCAGTCATTTTTATTTCTGAAATCTGAACTTACTGCAAGGGAAAAAGTGTACAAGTCCTATTGCACAACAGTGGTAGGCTCATCTACCTGTACTCCAGTAGCTGAGTTGTTTTCTAAGTTGTTTTTTCTTTGGGAGGAGGGGTAATGAGGTGAGTGAATAATAAATAATAGAAAGCAAGTTTGATTGCCAAGATGGGAACTAGTACTCTGTCAGGTTTTGGGTGCAGAGATTAGGGTTCAGCATAAGGGAAACTCATATTTGCCAGTTGCAGGTGTCCTCATTTTCACCTCTTTTGTGCCTGTGATAACATTTCTGCATTCATCTGATAAACCTGAATTGTAGAGCACCTGTGACAGGAGAACTGATCACATAAAACCAAACCTGAGGTGGATCAGGTCTTTATCACAATAATGCAAATTGTGATTTAGTATCAGGATCAAATGGACTGCAGTAAAATTGCTCTTTTTCGCCTCCTGCATGGATTATAGTACATAAAAGTTACTATGGAGTGCCTCCTAATCCAGTTTCAAGTTAATGGACTCACTACAGAAAGTATGAATATCCCCATATGCAGTTCCACCCTCCAAGTATTTTCCCTAAAACAAATTTTTGCCAGACTAACAAGTCATTCTACCTTCTCCAGCGTTTCAGTTTTATTTTTTCAGTTTTTTTTTTCTCTGAACAGCAGAGAGCATGATGAAAATAGCAGGCCTTTTCTATTTCAAGCCAATTTTAACAGGTTTTTTTTATACAATCCATACCTGCTATGGACTGTATTAAAAAAACTATTAAAAATTGGCCTCCATCCCCAGACTGACAATTTGGCTTAGGAAGGCAAGCTAATATCTTGATTCTTAATAAATGTGACTTTTTCCCTAGACTTCATGTGAATAAAGGGAATTCTGGTATCAGTAAAAGGACAAGTAGCAACTTGCAACCCTGTTTTTAAGACTGAGAAGCGTAAACGTATTCTGATGGGAGCTGTTTCTTCAGCATTCCTCTAGAAAGGCATTGATGTCTCTGCCAGTTGAGTGGGAGCTCAGATCACTTTCTTTTAAAGACCTATCAGCTTTATAATAGATTCTGAGCTCTTTGTAGGCCCTTTAAAGGTGGAAAGTTCAGTTCAAGGCTGTGTGGTGCACAGGTTGCAAGTATTTTTGCAGACCATTCTTGTAGCCAGCTGGGAACCCAGTGAGCATCTCAGGTGGGAGAGAATCGTTCAGTCCTGACTTTGCCTCTGAAATGGGTGCAGTTGACAGATGGTGACCAGTGCATGGACTAAACAGAGTTTGTACAGACAAATTGCACAAGCAGGCTGTGTAAATGCTGCAATTCCTGGAGAATTAGGAGTCTCTAATGCTGAGGATGCCTCCTTCTCTTCTTTCCTTGATATTTCCATCATCCCTTTGCATTTAGCACATAAAGCAAAAAGTATCAAAACACAAAAGTAAATATATAAAGCATAGCTTTGTCCTTAATAAATTAAGAGGTGGAATAGAAAATATTAAGGGCCTGAAGGTATGGCAAGGATTCCTTTCTTAAAGAAGTGTGACCTAGAGCTAATAAATTGAATACTTAAACAGCCCACATTCTTACCTGGTTTGTGTTGTACTGTTGTTGTTTCACTTGGGAAAAAAGAAATTTTTGTAGGAAAAATTCTAGTAACAAAAGCTGGCTTGTCTAGAAGCTGAAACATAAATCTTGGTGGTGCTTTTTGTTCACTGAAACTCAAAACCAAAGCACTCAAAAATCTGGATTGATAACTTTTCCTTGTCTAGAGAAGTCTATGCTTAGTTCCTCTAAGACAAACTAGGATTTCCATTAAATGGATTTTGTTTTTCCATGTGGTACTTTTAGAGTTTTATTTGATACAATTACCTTTTTTTCTTTCTGGTCTTAAGTGTATTGCCTGTTGAGTACATAGTACAAACAAAATTACTGCCTTAAATTAACCGTAAATAACATCTTTCAATTCCGTATCATAATAAAAAAAAGATTAATTATTATTAATTTTGCTTTCCACTTGTTTTCATATTTGCCGAAATATGTTTTACATATTTTACTGCACACTAGGCTTCAGGTTTTTTTGCAAAAGCACCCTAGGGTTCAGGTTGTCATCATTTTGTGATTGGACACTACTTCAACTAATCTTTGTGTGGGTTAACTAATTAATTTTTTGAACTGCTTTTCCTTTAAAAAAAAAAGAGGCATTTACAGTATACAGTATATATTTACAGAGGCATTCAGGAAAATGCTGTGAGTTCATGTAGACTTGCTTTGACAAGTTTTAGTAGTCATCTACTTTTGGGTGGAAAAAAGTTATTTAAGTGTTTTGAGTATTTGAAGCATTATACAGCAATGAATATCCTAAGATTTTGCTTCTGTTTTTATTTGGGGTGTTTGGAAAAGGGTGGGGAACCTAAGAAACAGAATAATATATTAGATCTAAAATAAGCATTATCTTCCTGTCCCAGTATCCATTTTCATGCATATTGCATGGAATAAAAAATGAGATCTAGCTTGATAAAATGACACAGCTTGATAAATGATGTAGCTTGATAAAAATATAGCAAATTTGTTGGGGAAAAAAAAGCTTCTATCAAAATAAGTTTTGAATGAGCATTTTGTAATTATAGAATCTTTGTACCATCATAATCCTTTGAGTGTAGGCATTTCTGGGTTTTTTTCTAGCTGTCAACTGTGCAAAGATGCCACTGAAATGGAGCAGGAATGCTTTGCTTGTTAGTTTTCCTCACTTCTCTTCCAATAGGACTTTTGATATACATTTGCTTTTCAGAGCTTGTCAGTCTTCCTCCTTAACCCCCCTGTCTTTGTTGAGCTTTTTAAATGCTCTCAGTGAATATCTTATAGTGCATTGCAGTTCCATTTAGAGATACTCGTAGTTCCTATCTGCTGAAATAAAGAACTGTTTTAGGTAGAAGTGGTGAGGTTTGTCAGTTTAAAGATACAAAGGCAGGATAGGAAGTGCCCACAAAGAATGAAGTTGGAAGTTGAATCAAGATTTTGGCTTTTGTTTACAAAGGCCAGCATTATTTGTTTGTTCCTAACCCAACAGAGAGCTCTCTCGTTCAAATTTAGCTCCTGCACAATAAATGAAGTATTAACTTGTGACTTCCAATGCTGTACTGTATCGCCACAAAAAGATGGAAGGAATGAGTTAAAAATGCCCAATTTTTTTTCTTTTACAGGTGGAAGAGATGGTACAAAACCACATGACATATTCCTTGCAAGATGTAGGAGGAGATGCCAATTGGCAGCTAGTGGTAGAAGAAGGAGAAATGAAGGTAAATGCTTCGGATTTGGTTAATTTGTATAAGATGATACATTGTGAAGACAGATACTTCCAGTGTACATTTGGCAGTGTTATCTTTACTGCTGGATTCCATGATCTTAAGGGTCTTTTCCAACCTAAATCATTCTATGGTTTATGGAAATATTATCCATCAGCAAGTTATGCTGTTGAAACTTCTCTCTGGGAATAGCATTGTTTTGGTTGGGGCGAGGATCCGTGAGAGCTGTGGCTTCTAATATATTTATTCATACGACATTCTGTGTGACCCTTGCAATAGATTCATCTTTGCAGATTCCTTTCTTGTTCCCTCCTACTTAAAGCTTGATATCAAAGTAATGTGTAAATTCCATGTACAAAAATAACAACAGTAACAAGCTACAGTGTTGGCTGCTCCACTGTGCTTATGAATCCATGTGGATAGTGATAAACAAGCTAGGTTAATAATTTTTGGAGTAGGAGCTTTAAAGTACTGGTATTTTAATGTGAATTGCAATATAAGAATGTCTTCAATGGGTGTTACCAGAGAACATTTTCATGGCAAATTTTTTTAACTGATTAAATTTAAACACTCAAAGCATGAACTGTTTTGTCAGTTTCTGTTGTACGTTTCTTTCTTTGTGTTTGGCTGTAGGTATACAGACGAGAAGTGGAAGAGAATGGAATAGTATTAGATCCTTTGAAAGCAACGCATGTCGTTAAAGGTGTAACAGGGCATGAAGTTTGCCACTACTTCTGGAACGTTGATGTTCGTAATGACTGGGAAAGTAAGGCATTGGTTCTTCAGCTTTGCAGGTTTATCAGCAAGAATCGTATTTATAGCATTGTCCTGTTGTTTGTGACTGTTCACTGATGGATTTTTTTTTTTCCCTCACCCCTTTTAGCAACAATTGAAAATTTCCATGTTGTGGAAAATTTAGCTGATAACGCAATCATCATTTACCAGACACATAAGGTAATAACACTTCATCTGCATACTTGCTGAGACGTCTGAAGCATGTGTGTTACAATGTTATTCTGAATAGTTTACTGGCTTAACAACTTAAAATACTGTTCTGGACAATATTCCAGAGCAAGTTCTCTATTAAACTGTAACTTCCATCAATTTTTCAAACTTTTTTTGAGAACATAATTGTTCGTGCATGTGTCTGATAGAGCTTGTAGCAGCAAGTGAGGCCTGCTTTTAATCTCACTATTGTATCACTGCCAGCAAGGCCAGTCATCCAAAGCAAACAGAAGAAATAAATCACCACTGACTGCAAGGAAGAAACCTACACCACTCTATCAGATGATTTTTGCAAAAATGCAGGTTACTGTTCACCACAATTAGTTGACATACTACCTCATAATGCAAGTGTTTTTAATAGTTGGTACATTTGTTCTTGTACATTGTTTTTTCCCCCAAAATGGTTCTGTTGTCAATTTATAAAAATATTCATTTGAATTATAACCCAACAACTGAAATGTAAAGATCTAAAAAAATTATATTACTAAAATGTACATATTCATCCTTAGTCTTGCATTTTTCTAAGTACTAGTATATTCAAATGTTAAAACAAATATTTTTCTGTGACAGTTTTACCAGTACTGTGGTTACATTAAAACTTCTTTAATAGAGGACTCATAATTTCCAGTAAGACAGTTGTGTCATCTATATTGGTTGTGGTAAAAGCCAGAACTTTTTTCTCCTGTTGAGTGTCAGGAAAATAATTTCTGTATGTTTTCTTACTTAGTCACACATTTCACTTCTGAAACTTTCTCTTGAATAATACCTGTTTTCTCTATCTGTCTTTTTGAAGTAATAATTGTTTTAAATACATCCCTCTTCTCTCTTTTTCTCTGGAGACAGAAGTAACTGTAGATGTATTCCTATACAGCTAACCATTAGTTCAGTTTGTGGCTTACAAGTATTAACTATAATATGCAAACTTGAGGTTGAGGGTACAGGAGGGTAACTGCCTCTTCCTATTCTTTTAACTGAAAAAATCTTTGCAGTTGGGCATTCTGTATTTCAAAGTCCTTAATGTTTTGCCTTAATTTTTTTTCATATAAAGTGTAGTCAACCTGAAATTTCTGTTGCCTATTTACAACAGCTACGTTCTCTTTCAGTATTCAGAATAAAATTACTAACTTGAAGATGATCTTTAACTTAATGATATAACAGACCTGGTTTGCTTTGCTTGGTTTTTAGTTTTAACTAAGGATGGTAGTTAAACCTGGAAAAGCTTATATTCATGTGTTTATCTGCAGAGAGTGTGGCCAGCCTCTCAAAGGGACGTGCTGTATTTGTCTGCCATCAGAAAAATACCAGCATTCAGTGAAAATGATCCAGAAACATGGATTGTGTGCAATTTCTCTGTAGAACATGACAGTGCTCCTGTAAGTATTACTTTGAGACTGTGAAGTTCTGCTTTTAAGGTGGTTTTTCTGTTCCATGGTAATGGATTTGCAGTGCTAGTGTGAGGGAGATGGAGGGTTTTTACAAAAAAACAGTTGATTTAAACCAGGTGATAAAATTACTTGATGGAGACATTTGTAGCCAAAAGCTTTTCTGCCTTATCTCTCAGTTGGCAGATCTAAGGTGTTACAGCAGAATGAAAGCAAAATTTCTGGACATGTGAAAACATTTTAAAGAATTGAGATTATTTTGTATGGGATCAAATCAATATCTCTTCAGTATTTTTGAATATAAGAGTAGTTTTGTATAGTTATAGATAATGTTAAGCCTCTGTTTTACACAGTTTTGCCTTGGTTCTACCAGATAATAATGATTGTTTTCCTTGGATTGCTATTCCATAGCCTGCTTTCAAGGGAAAAGTTAACTTGATATTTGTAAATGCTGATACATTATTCTTTAAATGTTTCTTTACTGGTTTGTCACAACAGTTAAAGTAATTCACTTATAATGTGTTAAGCAAGCAGAAACTTTAGATTCAAACATTTTAGATCCTGTCCCTATCCACCATGAGTCTTTCACTTTACTCACTTTCATGTTGCATCCATGTAAGTGCTAAGATGTAGACACTCAAAATTACGGCTTCTAAAGTGTCTTGGACTTCATGATGAAAAAATGTGCATGCTCAACTGTGTTGAAACAAATTCAGTTTAAGGTTTACAATGTTTCATATTTTTGGCAGCTGAACAATCGGTGTGTCCGTGCCAAAATAAATATTGCTATGATTTGTCAGACGTTAGTAAGCCCACCAGAGGGCAACAAGGAAATAAGCAGGGACAACATTCTGTGCAAGATTACATATGTAGCTAATGGTACGTATAAAACTTTTCAGTATTACATTCATGGTAGATGTTAATTTGGGGGGTTTGAATACTGGCACCAAAAGGAAAAGAAAAAAGGCTTGATGCCTTTTCCCTTTTCTATTAAATCTATATATAGATTTATAGCATCACCTTGGTGTTGATCACATTCAAAAGGTCTCAAATTAAGGTGCTACATGAACTGGTGAACGGGTCATTCATTATGTGGTACTCTGGGAGGAATAAATGGAAGAGCTGTGTAGCTCAGTCCTAAGTACATAACCTTGGGCTGGAGGAAGGTGGGCAGAAATGTCTGCAGCTGGAATGAGGTGGGATACCTTTTAGTTCAGTAATGGTATATTGGGTTTTTTCATCTACTACTGTAATTTTTTTCCTCCCAATTCACCTCATTAGGCTGAAAATCTGCTGATAGTAAAGATACAGTTCTCATCCCCTGATGCCAAGAAGGAGTAAATACGTTTTGTATGAAGATGCTTGCAAGCTGTATAATCTAATCTGCATTTCTTAATTTGTTTTGTTGGGTTTTTTTTAACCTGATAGAATCCTTTTTATTGACTGAAAAATTGTCAAAGCCAAGTTGTATTGTTGCTGTACCCAGTATTTAGCAATGTGTTGTAGTTGGAGATGTATACTATTTTCTCTCCCAGAGCTACAAACACTTTGAGGGTTGCTCAGTCTGCTTTTTACTTTTTTCTTGAGTTTCCAAATTACTTAAAAAGTATATTTTCACTGCTAAATTCTGAACTCTGACTATATGCAAAGTGATAGCTTTTTCAGCAACATGAAACATTCCCCTGTGAATGAAAATGTAATTTAAAATCAGCTCAAATTTTGCTTAAATGCTTTATAATCATTTGCAGGATGTTGCCTATGTGGCAGTTCTGCAGGCAAATGCAATAATTGTTGAAAAGTAAAACTGACTCTGCTTTCTTTGAAATAAGAAGTCTCTCAAGCCTCTTTCTCTTTGGTTTCTTGGAAGCCCATAGAGAATATCCTTTTCTATTTGGGCATTTTCCCAAGACTCACTATATAGCATATTTAATGTTTGCTAAATAATGGCATCATAGATCTGGACTGAGCTTGAGTATTACAAATAGAAAGTGCTACAGCACAAGCCTAGGGGAAAAAAAAACAATCTGCTGACGGTTATTCTTTGTTGTTACTTCAAGAAGAGTTGCAGGAGTAATGAACTAAAATTTACTTTTTCAGCATTTAGTGGAGTTGCTTTATTTCAGTGTCTGTGTGTCTGTTTTCCTCTAGTGAACCCGGGAGGATGGGCACCAGCATCAGTGTTACGGGCAGTGGCTAAACGGGAATATCCAAAGTTCTTAAAGCGTTTTACATCCTATGTGCAAGAGAAAACAGCAGGAAAGCCTATTTTATTCTAGTACTAGCAGGTATACATGCTTCTAAAATTCTCGATTCACCATTTTAAAAGCCAAATGGAAGGGTAAAATCTAGAAATATCTTTTGTGATTAGCGTGGCTTCAGTGCTTGCTTTAGTGTGCAATATACTTTTTTTAAAACCATCATATAATTTGCATGTACAGGCTGCACAAGTTAGCAAGCATTAGTTTTAGTTAGCAAGCAAAAGTAGATTTTTATGCATTAGTTTTAGTTAGCAAGCAAAAGTAGACTTTTATGGGTCTTGCAAGTTTTTGCATACAAGTCCAATTTACAAAGAAGTAAAAAGGTCTGAAGTACTGGGGTTTTTCAACTGTCGCAGGCATTTTGCATGTGTTCTGAAAAAATACATACTGAAGTTACTCTAGAGCTTCATGAGGTTTTTATAACTGAAATTCTTGTTAGAACTGTGTATTTCATAGAAAATACTTCATATATTTCTATTTCATAGAAAGTACATTTCAGTTTTCTTTTATAATGCAGAATAGTTTTGACCTAGGATTTTTATTAATGGAACTTCACTGACAGACCAACATGAATTACTAGACTATTTAGAACTCTGTGATTTAAGTTTTTAGCCTTTCTGATGAACCTAGGAAAGAAAAGGGATTTCCAGAGGCTTTCTGAAGTCAATGGATATATTTTTAATGGTATAAGTTATTGGCTAATCTAAAGTTGTTTGAACAGTTAGGTGGTGATATGATATTAGAAGAGGATTCCTTGATCTATTTGAGTCTCTTAGTGTTAAATAAGCCTTAACTGATTTTTGTTAGTTTTAACTCCTGCTATATATTTCATTTTCTATAAGGGTCATGTCAAATCACAGAATTATGTTTATTGTGCTGGTGTTACATAGTGTTAGCATCATCCAGTCACATCTGAAGATGAGTCTCTATCACTTGTTCTATGTGTGACATAGGTTACTTCTATTTTTGGATTCTATTTACTGTGTCACACTCTAAGTCTTAGTTGTTTCACTGTGCTGTGACAGGCATCTGTGTAATGTTTCACAATTTTAAATTTAAATTGTTAGAGAACTAGTATAGGTAAAGCATAAAACCACAGCTTCACAAGCCAGCAGTTAACCCATGATCATACCAGTCCTGATGATACTTAAGATGTTTAACAAGTTCGTTTTACCAGCAGTATACAAACTTTTCAGTGGTGTGTTCTTTTCTTTGCTTACCTGCAGCAATCAGAACAAGACTGGGTGAGCATTCCACATTGGAGAAGTGACCATGCATAGAGCACTCCATGCTGGAACGAAGGATCTACAGTCTTTTTATGGCCCAGGTTCTAGGCTTTGTATGCTGAAGTGAAGAAGTGTTGCAACACCATGGGGCTGAATATTTAAAAATAGCTCTCTCCTGCTAACTTTCTTGATGAATCAGTGTGTAATTATAAATACATGTATTGATAACATGTATATGGCTCTATTTTTATTTGCTTGCTTTAGAAGAAGAGCGCGTACAACTTTGAATCACCTACATGGGCTACTGTGTTAATTTGAAACAAGTTGTGGAATTTCATTGTCAACCTTCCTGAGATACTTCTGCAGTTTTTGTGCATGTGTAAAAAGCACAAGAGACAAATGCACATATAGCATACTGTATGTGCTTTATATGCACAAAAATCTGTGTAGTGTTTTGGGGGTGTTGAGAGGAGTGGCTTCAGTAAAACCTAGGTAACTTGTTGGTAGGTTTTGTTTTGCTTTGTATAATCACAGTTCATTGCTGCTGGTTTCTATAATGAATCATCTTGTTACATAAAATGCCACTTAATATCTGAGGGCTGTCAATATCCTTATGACTTTGCCTTTTCTATTGTCTTACTCTTATGACGATCTTCAGTTCTGAAGGAGTAAGTGTGTGAAAAGCTTTATTTTTTTTCCAGATATCTTTATATTTCTATTGTATTTTTTAGTTATGTAATATGTGCTGCGGAATTTTTGTTATTAAACATGATCCAGAAATATCTAGAAAGATTCTGTATGAGAGGGCAAGAGACTGCCTAAAACCTAGGGGACATCTGTCCATGCTATCTGCATGGACTGCTTTCTTGGATAATATCCAGGGCTTTCCCAAAGCTGTGAGAAGGTACACTATAATATTTATTGAAGTAATTTGGATTACCTAAAACAACATTCCCCGTCTATATTGAGGATGAGTACATTATTTTCAGATCCTGCATGTGTTTTCCTCATCTCAATAAAGCTGTGCTGCAAGGTTCATGTGGAAAATTATTTGCCTTTTGATCAAAAACCCATCAGAGCTACAAGAATGCATAGTTTTTTACTGGAAAGTTCCCTTTATCTGCTGTGAAAAGGTAAATGTCAGATGTTTGCCTGCCTTTGATTCTGGAGATACTTATTAGGAGAGGACTGTGTCAGACTAGTACTGACTGTGAGGTCTTTTATCCATGTCCTGTAGTTGGAAACGCTTCAGAGACTGCTCAGTGTTTCACTAAAACTGTGTATCTTGAGAAAAAAAGTTTCAGATATATTTTCTTTGAAAGAAAGCTGAAAGTCAAATTTATCTGATATAGTGTGCTAGGTGCCTGAAAAGAGATATAATACAGTAACTTAGTGAAGATTTGGTAAAAGATTCAATGTGATCTGCACAGTGTTGAAAAGCTTCTCTGGTCATCTTCTCTGTAGAGATGAAACCATACCTAACAGATGGTTCCACGCGCATGCAGATTCCATGCTCCATAACTCTTCCCTTTTTATTTGCCTTTCTCTAATGGTGTGCATGGAATATGCCTTATTACAGAGTTATTCTGTTCATTTGAATATGTAGAAAAGTGCCTATATGGTAATGTCAGTAAGGCAAATAAGATGAAAATTTGTACATCTTTACTGTATCACCAGTGAGCATTTTATATACCAACGTTAAAAAACAAAATCTTATACCTCAAATGTACTTCATCTTTTTACAATCAACCAAGCAGTGGTACATTCCACCATAGCCACTGATGGGAACTTTAAAAAAAAAACTTCCAAAATATGAAGAGTTTAACTCCTTATTTGCCATTTCTGGTAATTGTTGGAACACGGGCAAGTTTATTAATTTAATAGGATAGCTTTATTTTACAAAGGTATGGAAAGTTTACAAAGCAGTATATAAACTTATATCATTAGTTGCATTTGCACTAAATGTGATGTACTTTTGCGATTTATTCTGTAAATAAAATGACACTACAGATACTATTTGTAAAGAGTATGTTTTACTTTTAGATAAAGGCACTAGTACTTCACTGTAGCTAGCCCTGCCCAATCAGATTTGTAAGAGGCTTTTTAAAGACTATGGAAGGAGTTACATGACTGAGAAATCATTATTAATGGACCTCTGAAAAAATAATTTCAAAAGGCAGTAGGCCTCTCAGATTGTCCTTGTGTGAGTAGCCATTAGAGCCTTTCTTCTGGAAGGAATGTTGCTTTCATGGTTTTATACAATTTTACCCTGTCTCTTGAGCCCATCCCTCTTGTCAGTCACTGCCAGGTCTGTGCACTCAGAGTTAATTTCTTCCTGTTCACAGATCGAGTGTTAATGCAGCTGTGGTGGTCTTTGCAGAAGCAGCTTCTGGCTCTAGAATGGTTGTTTTATAAGCTGAACCAGTTCAAAAGGCTGAAAATGCAGCAATCATCAGATATTGTTCTCTGGATATCTTCATCTGTTTGGAGAATTTGGATGTTGCCAAACTAGATCTGAAGGATGTGACTTGTAGAACTTGTACTGGGAATGAGGATTAGATGGTTGTTGTTATTCTGTCTGAGAACCTGAAAATCTTTGACAAATTCATATGTGAAAAATGTGATGCACTTTGAAAAAAACCTTACCTTTTACTTAATTGGGCTGAGCTGGCTTATCTGAAGTTGTGCAGATTCTCTTTAATCAGATTGTCCACCTGTATTTTTGTCAAGTTGTACAGATAATGCTGTATTTGAATTGCCACTGTTCATTTACAGACTTAAAACATGAATCATATTTTTGAGTACCTTGAGTGTGTAGAGTTGTAACTGTTCTATAATAGCTTTATGATCCTAATGATAAGTTTTAAAAATTAAAAGAAGTTGGCTCTTACATGTTACAATCACAAATTTAAAATAAGTATTTAAAAATTAAAACTATTAAAAATTATGAAGAAAAAAATCTTGGCTTCTTGTTATTTTTAACTTTCTAATGTTTGGAGAAACTTAAAATATTTTACCTTTTAACCGACTTTTAAATCATTAATGAAGTTATATACAATATTCTAGTGCATGGAAAACATTTAACAGGAAAGCAGTTTACTTGTATTACTCAGAGGGATGTTAAAAGGTGCTCCTGGGTATAGTGTAGTGATAATACAGAGCACTTCCAGAGTATGTCAGCTCTTGATTTGTACAGAATAACAAGATTCTGGGAACTTCCATGAAGTCTGGGAAGAACAGCAATCCAGGACTAAGATGTGCCAAAGGGTAAACTTACGGCTTTTCCAAAGTAAGAATAATTTTTAGTAACTGAGAATGACCTTCCATGAGCAAGTTTTCTTAATATTAGAAATAGGTGGTGCCAAATGGATCAAAAACAACCTTACCTTTATTTGTTACATAGTGATTTCTACTTCTTTATATGGCAATCAGTAAAATTGTGTGCAAGACTGGAGGAAGAGTCTGAAGTAACAAAGCCATTACTTGAACAGAAACAAAACTCACCTTAAGCTCCAGCTGTATCAGCCTCTTGTAATAAGTTGCAAAAATTAGAGTCTGTAACCTCTGACCTTAGAGAATGCAGCTATTTTACCTGGTAAAAAGAAATCCCCCCACCCACCAAAAAAAAATTTAAAAAAGGTCATATTTCACATTCAAGGTCCCATAACTTATGTGCATCATTTAAAAATTACACACTTTCCAGTGAGGAGAGGTTGAGCATTTCTGTGTAACTACAACATAATTTGAACCTTTGATGAATTATAATTAGGGCCCTGCCATGCAATTTACTGGTGTGTATTACTACTACTAATCACCTTCAGTCTCCACCTTTTATAAGCTAAGTTTTACAGGAGAAAAATGCATTTTGTTAGAAGAAGGGGACGCTGAGCATTAGCAACCTAAAAGTGTCCTCAGCTGCAGCCATTGCTGCAGTCTCTCTGCACACCTGCCTCTCCTATGCATGAACTACAGCCAGCATAAGGAAGCCTGGTACTGTGGATTGCTGCAGTTTTCTGGATTTAAACTTATTTTCCTTGAAAATAATAACTTTTTTATTATTTATTAATTTGGGTCAATCTGTAGTCAAACCTACTGTCATCCACAAGACATCCTAGATTTATGTGAGCCACAGAATGTACACGTCTGTAGCAAGTGATTCTTGATTAATGCTGAGAGTGGCAAAATATGACAACAGCCCTGAGGATTCCCATTTTTTGGGACAGAACTGAACCGTGGAGCAGCCCAGCACATGCAGCTCCTAGGAAGTTGTGCCCTGTTCAAGGAATTCCAGCTCACAGGCCCAGGACTGGTGTGCTGTCTCAGTGAGGGCAAGTCATGCCCAAGTATGAATAGAATTGTAGGTGTGTTTATACCCTCCAGAAAATACTTGTGTCTGGGTAAGGAGCAGTCACTGCTGCCCTGCTGGAAATCACTGCTCTGCCTCCAGCCTGAGGCTGCTCAGGGACCTCCCAGTCCAGTCCTGGAGGCTTCCCCGTGCCCCACGGAGCCCGTGGCAGGGGGGTGTTAGCACTGATCCAGCTGAAAATGCAGCTCTTTGTTAAAAATATTCTGAAGCTTTTACTGCCTTTAGTTGTTTCATAAAGCACTTGGGGTGCTGGAGAGTGGCAGCGTTTCTGACAGAGGCTGGTACACTTGAGCAGTGGGTAAAATGTTTGTCCCTCTGTAAAGAACCTGAGAAATTTAAATGAGCTCCTTTGTGTTTCCTGACTTTTTTTTTTTTTATTGAACTGTATTTTAAAACTCTCAAGCTTAATTCAAACACTGAATTAATTACCACTGCAATACTAGGGTAACTAACCATCCTACTATCAAAAGAACTGCTAAGCAAAAATATCAGTAATTCAACCAGCAGCTGCTAATATTTTTTGTAATAAATTTTTAATGAAAAATTGTGAATAAATGATTAATAAAAAGCACTTAACACTTCAATACTCAATACAGCTGTCAGCTGTGAGAAATCTAATAAAAAAGTACCTTGTAATTAGCTTTCTTATTAAGACTATCCTAACCAATTCCAGTGAAAATAATGGAACACTGTTAGAAGACATGAAAAACAGTTGAAAATGTTAATATTACTAGATTTTCTTCCACTTTTAACTTTGGTGGTATCAGAAAAAACAGTTTCCCTAACAAGTAGCTGTTCCTGTCACATATGCTTTGGTGAAGTTAGCTTGGTACAGTTAGTTGCTCTATTACACAACAGTTTCTGTATTTGTGCTTCTGTGAAACTGCATCTCCTGCACTAAAGGTTATTAACTTAATCTATTACTGAAAAGAAAAATTTTGGACAACTAAGTAGGATACACAAATGGTACTCTGAAAAAACATAAGACAGCAGTGGGATTTGGGTACACAGAGGGATGAATTCCAGTAACTCTGACATTTTTAGGGGTGTTAGGAAATAGGCTTTTTCAGGTATCTCCCATGCATTAGAAGGAAAACTATCAGTATTAACATGCACTTATTTTTTCAACAGTGCTAATTTAAAGTGTCCACTTCTGTTCATATTAGCAAGTGAAGGAAAAAAACACTCGACAATTCCAACTGACCAAACTGATATATAATACTTTATTCCCTTCTCCCTGTCCTGATCTGCCCACAAAAAGCAGAAAACCACCCTTTTCCAAAACACAAACCGCCCAGATCTTCCATCACATTAATCTTTTGGGGTCAATTTTCTCCAGGTGCACCAGAGGTTTCAGCTGCTCAGCAAAGTTCCTCATGTCATCCGACACAACGTCCTGCCCCGCGGGCGCCACCACGTTGAGCTCCACCAGGTAGGAGAGGGAGAGCGGCTCGATGCTCTCGGTGTTTCCCGGCATCAGGATGCGGAAAATCTTGTACACCACGATCTTCATGATGCCCTTGCGGAACACGTGCCCCTTGGCCACGAACTCGTGGTCCATGCGGAACCCCATCTCCACCAGGAAATCCGTCAGGTTGTCGGAGGTGGCGATGTCCACGCAGTTCCTCACCAGGGCGTGCCTGTTCTTGTCGCCGATCTCGGGCTGCCCCAGGTACCGCAGGTGCCAGGGCATGCCGGCCTTGTCCATGGAGCGCCGTGCGCGCAGCACGAAGGGGCTGGCCTGCTGCCCCTTCAGC
>VWZU01016722.1:15324-31773 GCA_013397095.1 Sterrhoptilus dennistouni | reverse complement strand
GATAGATAGATAGATAGATAGATAGATAGATAGATAGATAGATAGATAGATAGATAGATATCCTCGTGTTGAGGGTGGCCGAGCTCTGGAATGGGCTGCCCAGGGAGGCTGTGGAGTGTCTCTCTCTGGAACCATTCAAAACCCACCTGGAAATGTTCCTGTGTCCCCTGCTCTGGGTGGCCCTGACTCAGCAGGGGGGTTGGGCTGGGTCATCTACAAAAGTCCCTCCCAGCCCTTAGGATTGTGTGATGCTGTATTTCTGTCTTTTACTCTAGTTTGCTGAAAGCAGGGAATCAGGAGCTGACCCATGAAAGGCTGGCTCTGTGACCATCAAACCTCTGCACTATTTTTGTTTCAACAAATCAGCATTTGTTGGCTCTAAGTTGTACAGCTTTTCTGCTAATTGGTACTGAAAGCTCCGTTTGCTAATTGTGTCTCTTGCTTCTCCAAGAGAAGAGCCCTTTCAGTCTGTGATTCTTCCCTCCCTTTGGGTCAGGGTTTTGTGGTCAGTAAGGCAATGGTCAGGGCATCCCCTGCTGGAATTACTTTTCTTCAGGTACTGCCCAGCCCTGCTGACTTCACTCCTGGCAGCTCTCATCCAGAGACTCCATTCTTGATTTTCCACAAGATGAGCCAAACATGCAACTTTCACAGTGCGATTGCTTAATCATAACTGTTCAGCTACATCTGCTGATTAACAACTGAAAAAAAAAAAGTCCCCAAAAATTGCGAAGTTTGGTTCAAATATTGAGGATCTCAAATCCTGAGGGCCCCAAATCTCACAGGGCTCCCTGCCAGCCTCACCCCAGCACAGGGAGCAGAGTGGGAGGCCAGTGGGCAGGACCATCAGGGATCATCCTGGCTGCACCCACACCCCTCCCCAGGGAGAGGTGGCACATGCAGTTAATTCTGTGTAAAATCTCCATCAGAAGTGTTCCAATCTGTCTCTCACAGCAGCAGCAAAGGGGCCAATGCTCTGGGGTGTTGTGGGTCAGGCTTCAGCTCCTGCAGCAGTTTGGGTTAAGAATTGTAACACGTATGATCCACTGGTTTGGAAAAGCAGAAATCTCACCTGGGCATGGAAGGGTGTGCACCACTTCTGGGCAGAAGAGCCTCTGTTTTCAAAAAGTGATGGAAATGCCCAAGATGTACTAGCTGGATTTGCTCCTGTCAACACCCAAAACAGAGTTATAAATGTGACCTTTCTCTTAGCAGTCTCTTGTGTAACAAACCTTGTGTGTTCTATAGAACATGAGCAGATTATCTGCCTTTCCTTTATCAGTATCTACACAGCCCTGGTACCCCCTGCCACCCCCCCCAGAAAAATTATATAAATACTGATACAATCCAAAGACCTGCAAATGAGAAATGGCACCATCGTGCCCTCCCAGGGCAGTGATGGTTTGTATCACCCCTGATGTCCAGAGGTATTTTGGGGTACTGGCAAGCAGGGGTGACCTGAGAGGTGCAGTGCAGTCCATGAGGGGAATGTATTTATATGGGAGGGAACCCCAGGGAGCTGCCACAGTGGTCACACGTTGTACAGACTCCCCAGATGGCAGATAAGAGGTCTGTGTTGAAATAAAGTAGGAAAATAGTCAACAAAAGGTTTGAGGAATGGTCTTAAAAGCATTCCTAAGCTACAAGGAGCAGAAAATAGGTTTTCTTTTATATATGGATCAGCTTTAGTTAGGATGATCATCAGTTAGCATGCAAAAAAGTAATATTGGGAAAGATATATAAGAAAAGTAAAAATTAGTAAAAAAATCTGTTATAGCATTTAAAAAAGGAGTAATTTCTAAGGTTCATTTCTCTCTTTGGTGATACAAATTTTCTGTCTAGCTGAGGTGCATAATAGTGTTACTACAGATGCCTCATAAAACCTAAGAAGATGTTAATTTTCTGTCTTGAAGTAAAAATTCTCTCAAATTCCACAGCTGCAGCTACCCTCAGTAGTTTTGCTCCACAGTCTGAGAAGCTGTGCCATAGTGCAATCCAGAAAATAAACATTATCCCAAAGTGACCATCCCCCTGTAGTTCTAGAAAAAAATAGGTGAGCAAATGTGGCCCCACAGACACAGCACCTCCAAGTACCCTCACCAGCAGTGTAAAATAAAATGTAATCCTGCAGCTGCTGGTCACTGTGGGCTTGGAAGATCTGTGGTGCACCTGCATACCTTAAAGGTAACCTAAAGAACCTTTTTCTGCAGCTGTTGGAGATGAAATGCAGCAGGTGCCAACAACAGGTGGTCAGAGAGGGAGGAGGTGGAGAGAAACAAAGATAGAAATGAAAGGTGAACATGTTATTCCCAGCCACCCACCTACATTCTGTTCAACTCCCTTGAAAACCCACCTCACTCACCTGGAGTCTGTGTCAGGAAATGGGATGCCCATGTGGGGCCAGGCCTGTATCTCAGCTCTGTCCCATGTCAAGTTCTCAGAGCAGAGCTCTGCAGGGAAACCTCAGGTGAAATGAGTGACCCAGCCATGATCACTTTGAAATAACACCAGCAGAAGGGAGGCTCAGCTAGATGTAAACTGGATGAAAGGTTAGTAAAACTCAGATTTTTTTCCTCACTCATGTCACATACTTGATGTCCAAATCTAATTTTGTTATATCTGTTAATCAAAAATGCTTTCATATTAACATGCAGCACTCTGCATTCACTCATGGTAAATTAACAGCAAAAAGTCTTCCACCCCACAAATCTGTGTGTGTGCTTCTTGAAATTAGTGCAATGAATCACACAATCATTTAGGCTGGAAAACATCTCGAAAGTCATCAGTCCAGCCTATGACTGAACAACACCTTGTCAGCTGGACCATGGCAGTGAGTGCTGCATCCACTTTTTTCTTAAAAAAATGCTTTTTCATCATCACCTCTGCTGATGATGATTCCACCACCTTCCTGGGCAGCCCATACCAATGCTGGACAACCTTTCCAGTGAAGAAATTCTTCCAAATATCCAGCCAGAATCTTCCCAGGTGCAGCTTGAGGCCATTTCCTCTTGTCCTGTCACTTGTCACCTGTGAGAGGAGACCAAGCTGTACCTTTCTACAAACTCCTTTCAGGCACTTGTAGAGGGTGACAAATTCTCTCCTGAGCCTGTGGACTAACTTTAAAGCACTTGTATAAGATGCAAGTGGTTAGAAAATTCAAACCTAAATTTCACCTGGAGTCTCATGGGACTAATATCTCATACAGCATGAGTAAGTACATTTTAAAGAGACTCAAACCTTCTTTCAACTTCTTTTGCCAGGAATTAAAAGAAGCAAAAAGGAGCAAAGTCTCCTGAAGCCTCAGTTTTCTACTTTGGCAGACTTGCAACTTTCCAAAGCCCATTTGTCAATGATATTTTCTGGGGTTTAGAGGACAGTCTAAGTCCTGGTATTAAGTACTTTAATTAGTATATAAAGTCATTACTTTGTATTCATCTCTTTGCTTGCCTTTTGGAAAAGGAGATTTTTTACTGAATGAAATAAGTAGACTTGTGGGGAGAAAGCCTTGGCAAAGAGTGAAATGCTCACCCATTCAGCAGGATCAGAGAGAAAAGCAGAATGAGAAAGCTTATGGGCCAAGAGAAAGACAGGAAGATTGCTGCCTGTTTTTTGTCATGGCAGAACATTCTTGACACGTGGAAAATGAATTTGTTGCTGATTTAAAATAATGGGAAGTTGATGGAAGACAGAAGGACAAACACTAGGATAACTTTGTTGCCCCTTCATTCCTTGCCTGCAGGCTCCTCTACCTAGAATCCTAANTTTAATTAGTATATAAAGTCATTATTTTGTATTCCTCTCTTTGTTTGCATTTTGGAAGAGGGGATTTTTCATTGGATGAAGTAAGTAGACTTGTGGGGAGAAAGCCTTGGGAGAGTGAAATGCTCACCCATTCAGCAGGATCAGAGAGAAAAGCAGAATGAGAAAGCTTATGGGCCAAGAGAAAGACAGGAAGATTGCTGCCTGTTTTTTGTCATGGCAGAACATTCTTGACATGTGGAAAATGAATTTGTTGCTGATTTAAAATAATGGGAAGTTGATGGAAGACAGAAGGACAAACACTAGGATAACTTTCTTGCCCCTTCATTCCTTGCCTGCAGGCTCCTCTACCTAGAATCCTAAAATCATTAAGGTTAGAAAAGACCTCAAACCTCATCCAGCCCAAGGGTTAACCCAACCCTGCCAGGTGCACATGACCCCTGTCCCTGAGTGCCACATCTCCACCTTCTCTAACATGGCCAGGGGCAGTGATTCCAGCACTGGGCAGTGCAGGGCAGTCTGTCCAAGGCTTCTCTGCCCTTCCAGTGAAGAACTTTTTCCTCATATCCCTCCCCTGCTGTAACTGGAGACCATTTCCTCTTCTCCTTGTGCTTATTAGCTGGGAGAGAAGACCAACCCCATGTGGCTCCAGCCTCCTGTCAGGCAGTTGTAGAGAGCAGTGGTGTCATCCCTTGGCCTCCTTTTTTCCAGACTGGACACCCCCAGTTCCCTCAGCCACTCCTTGTGCTCCAGACCCTCTGTAAGCTCCATTGCTCTTCTCTGGACTCACTCCAGTACCTCAATGTCTTTCCCACAGTGAGGGAAAATTACTCCACTCAGTTATGTAACAGGCAATTTGCATCATGATTTCATTACATAATTTGCATTTTGAAAAGTTGTTGAGATAATGTCAAGGTTGGAATGACTCGTTAAGTGATTTTGTGTGTTAACAGATAATTCAAGGGCTGAGTTGTATGTCAATAGATGAGGGGCCATCATAAATCAAGGGATGACATTAAGTTACAGCACAGACAGAGAAAGCCATAATAAAACATCAGGTAATTAATTACTTAGTATGAGCCCTGGTGGAATGCACATTATGATTTATTCTTCCCCACCCTGCAAAGCAGGAACAGTTTCCAAGCAAGATATTTCAGTGAGCTTGGCCAACCTGGTGGCTTGAGACTGGGCCCCATTCCTAAACTTGTATTGCCAAAGCAAAAACTAAAGTTGCATGCAGTTTCTCCTATGCTGTGTGCCTGCCTTTCCTGGATTTTAAATGTCAAATGCAGAGTGCATTGTTAGATATTAAAAAGAAACTGCTAGGAGGAATTAACTTGGAATTCTCAGCTCTTCAGACTTATTTATCCAGGAATAGTTTTCATGAGGGAAAACCATGATCATCCTACAAAAAGTACAATTCTATTTATCCAGAAACTCTGCCAGTGGTGTCATTCCATGTGCCTTATAGACCTGCCTTTTTTTTTTCACTAATGAAACATATTTTAGAGCCAGTATTCCCAAAAGTTGAACTAATTTTTACCTCTAGTGTTGTTAACTTGACCAGCTCACACAGAGCTCTCAATCCTCAGAGAAAAGAGGGGGAGTGAGATGGGCTGCTCTGTGTACCATTACAGTTGTATGTGGCTTGCTTCAAGTACCTTTTTAAAAAAGTTTTTACCCTTAGCAGCATCATTATAACTGTGCATAAACCTGTGCATTGGGTGGGTGAGAGCTGTGGGTGGAACACTGATGGGGCAGTCAGTGCTGGGCAAAAGAAGGCAGCAACATTGCCCAGTTGTTTTGAGGATGAGGGAACATTTTTAGGCCACCTTTGTGCAGCGTCTGCCTCCATGGAAGACCATGTGTCTGAGATTTCAGTTTAAGGATGATGCAGCCTGTGGCATAGACATATTGTAGTTTTGCCTTCCATTTGCTCCTGGAGCCCAGTGGTTCATGAGAGGGAGGCAGGAATCAATTTGGAAACCATGTTGTGGTACCAGGTGCAGAGCTGGAAGAGCCAGACCTGTGTGTCTTGTCTTGTGCTGAGCACAATGGACTTGACTGTTTGTGGTCCTTGACTCTGTGGTCCTGGTAGAGATTGGTAACTGACATGATTTTTATGGCATGGTTAATTCCATCCTAGTGTCCCAGCTTGTGAAAATGGACTGACCTGGTAGAATTCTTCTCCAGAAATTATTTCTTGTGAGGGTGCTGAGATATTGGAATAGGGAATTTATGGCTGGACCATGACTGGAAGTGCTATGAGCTGGAGGTCAATCACTGCAAGGAGGAGAAAGGAAACATGTCTGGCTCCTGTTGACATCCAGGTTGTGTCCGGTGCACTGTGTCCATGGGAGAGGAAGAGAACTGTATCACATGTCTGCTTCACTGTGTGCCATCATGCCACACAACAGGAGGGCAGAATCCTGAAAGAGGTCAGTCCATCAAGTTGATGCCTTTTTAGCCTGTGGATTGGCAACATAAGGTTCAGAGTTGGTCTCAATGATTCTAAATTTCTGTTCCAACTTGAACAATTCTGTGATTCTCTGGTCTAGTGAAGGTGTGCCTGCCCACAGCAGGAAGTTGGAAATTATTGCTCTTTAAATTCCTTCCAATCCAAACCCTTCTATGATTCTAGAGCTGGTCTTTACTTGGCTGTTGTGGATCTCACTTCTTGGTGAGATTGGTGCCAAGATGTAGATTTTCTATTTTTGTACAGGCTGTGGCTGGGATGGAATTAGTTGTCTCCATAGCAGCCTGTATGAGTCTGTGTTCTGGATCTGTGACTAAGAACATTGGTTACACAGCAGTGTTTTGGCTGCTGGGCAGGGTTTGCTAGCATCAAAATTTTCTTTCTGTCCTTTTTGCTCTCCTGCATCCACTGCCAGTGAATAGGCTGGAGGTGGGTGAGAGGCTCTGAAGGAGTGCAGGGAGTCACATCTGACCTCAACTGACCACAGGGATATTCCATACCAGATGGCTTTGTGTCCGTCACCAAAAGCTCTGGGAAAAAGATTAGAAAGCAAGGACATTCATGGTTATGGCATTTGTCTTCCCAAGTAACTGTTAGTGTGCCAAAGCTCTGCTTGCTGCTAGAGAATTGTGAACAAATTCTTTATTTTGTTTTCCATGGGTAGCTTCACTTTACCTGTTATTCAGTCTATATCTCAATCTGTGTCTTCTTATTTTTGCCTTTACAATTTCTTTTTCCTGTCCTGCTCAAGTGGGGGTGAAAACAGCAACGTCAACCATGTTCTTCTAGGAGGCCTGAGTCTTAGTGGGTGTGGGAAATGGATTTGTAGAGAATTTTCAAAGCCTGACAGAAGGCTCACATAGTTTGCATCTCTATGCAAACTTTGAGATAAGAGCTGTTGACTTAGAAATGCCATGGAATAGGACAGACATTGTTGAGAGAGAAATGGAACTGGAAAGAAGTTTCGAAGGGTGGTCTTGTAACAATAAACTAAGCACACCTTTACATATAACTACAATATAACTACATACTAATAACTACATATATCTACATACATATAACTACAGTAACTACAAACTACAAATATGCTCAGAGAGCAAAATCTTAAATCAGCTACCCCACAAGGGGTAATTTTAGATTATTGACTTGAAGAGATTTTCAGGATTGTGTAGCAAAAGCTGATAGGCCAAGAAATGCTTATAATATATTGAAATTAGGAAATAGTTTGGCTTCTGATTGTGATGGTGTGAATTGAAACACCTGCACTGTCTCACCCTTCACATGAGACTAAAAATGGAATAAAAGCTTTTAATATGCCTCTCAGTTGCTCCAGCTCTGGGTGAGAAAAAGGGCATAATCCAACAAGTGGGAATGCAATGGGAGCAACTGATGAAAGCTGGGGCTAAAGCTCTTGGAGTCCCCTAAGAGCAGACTGAAGTTAAACCAGTGGTGAAGATAGGATGCTAAGTAATTTTGCATTGTGTAATAATTTACTGCAAAAGCCCTGGAGCACTGAGATGAGGTTAACTTTGGAAGTTGACCTTCCCCTTCCACAAGCTGGGAGCAAGGGGGCCAGCAGTCCTCCCCAGGCAGCTGGAGGTTAATCACTGCGAGGAGGAGAGAGGAAACATGGCAGGCTCCTGTTGACATCCAGGTTGTGTCTGGTGCACTGTGTCCTCCAGGCAGGATGGAGTTGTCAGTGCTGGGGGTGTTGCTGGGTACACACCCATGTCACTGCTCTGTGTGTGGACCTGACAGCAATACAAACTTGCCCCGAGGCAAGGGAGAGTCTCAATCCATCCATCTTGTTCAAGCAGGTGTCATTGTGCAATGTAAACCTTCCCTAATCAAAGCCAAAGGGAGGAGGATATGACCTTAAAAATAGTGAGCCATGTCCTGAAGGATCACATATGGGAAAAACAATCTAAGTAGTAGCCAGAGCTCTCAGTGCACCCCAAAATGCAGCTGGAAGGAGCAGGAGGACAGGCCACCCACCACAGCTTTTCTCAGGGCTGCACACACCTTACCAGCAAGGTTCACATCAAGGTTGAAAATTGCCCAGTGTCTGTGTACTGACACACCCAGTGTACTTGTACACTCCTATGAGAAAGGAGGTGGTTTCCCAGCTGTTCCCTTTTCCAGGAATCCAGTGTGCCTGCCCAGAAGCCTGGCAGAGCCACATCCCTCCAGGTCAGCACCTGATACACCAAACTTCTCCTATCCCAGCTGTGCTCAGGGTGGTGGTGGGTGTGCATACCTGTGCTGGGAGCTGCTCCCTCCTGGGGAAGGTTCAGGAATGCTCAGCTCACCAGCAAGGCCTTGCAGCAGCCAGGGAGCTGCAGTGCTTGGAAGCTGCACGGTGCCAAAACCTCCACAGCAGGCAGCAGGACTGGTGTGTTTCAGGGTAAAACAGATTCAGGACACAGAGGAGAAAGGAGGTAAAGAGAGAAGCAAGGAGGTACCAGAGTCAAACACACTATTTTTAATGTTTTTAATGGGTTTTTTTGGTGGTGGTTTTTTTTTTTTTCCTAGGGATTTTAAATATTTGGAAAATTTGTAATGTAAATGTAAAATTTCATCAATGGTAAAAGTACCGAAGTTACGGCAACTCTACAAATTCAATTCCAGACAGGTGGTTTGATTTTGCCAAACAGCCCCCAGCAGAAAGCACCTCTAATGCTGCAGTGAGTGTGTTCTCCCCCCTTGGGCAAACTGCCTGATTAAGCTTTGAGGAGAATAAATGACAACAAACAAGGGGAGTTGTTCTGGTGTCACAGCCCTGGCTGTGTTCAGCACTGCTTGCCAGTGTCTCTTCATTAACTCTTAATTTAGACTGTCTGCATCAATAAGTGACTAAGTCATAAAAGTAAGCTTAAAATATCACAATTAAGCCAATGTGTTTTCCATGGTTTTACTGAAACTGAAAAAGTAGTTCTGTACCAAAATGTACACAGTTTAGTAATAATACAAAAAGTTAATTCTGCCAGACAGAATGTCAGTTAAATCCACCAAAATGAACACTGAACCACCATTTATTGCCAGACCAGTGTTAAACAAAATCATCAAATGAACATAGAAACAAAGTAATTCCAAGTTTCCTTAAATAAAAATAGTAGCCATTAGCAACAATACTGCAGGAAGATAAACATTCATGATATTTGCTTTTTACATGCCATCATAACATGTCTAGCATGTAGTATGTCCTCATGCTTGCACATTACATTTATGAGCTCATTACAATGGATATTAATGTGTAAATGTAACTACAAAGCAACCCACCATGATGTATATCAAATCTGCACATTAGAAGAGCACCTCTACTAGTCACCCCTTTAGGAATGATGCTGCAGGAAACCCAGCCCAATCCACTGATTCCCCCCACAAAAAGTCAAACAAGAAAAGCCCACACCGACCAAACAAACAAAAAAAAATCATCAAGCATATTAAGAATTTTCCTCCTGTGATTAACTAGGCAGGGCTATGCATTTAGCAGTATTCCCAAAGGTGAATCAAACCAGAATAAACCTGGGTTTTCTTTATTACAGTAAGAACACCTGAGACTGCTTCACTGGTCCAAGTACAGTATTTTATTACAAAAACTGCTTCTTACATTAACAGATCATTTCATTGAATCCCCTTAATTAGTACTTTTCATTGACAAAAAAAAGGTAAGATTTCTTCTTAAAATAAATACTCCCCGCCTCAAAAAGAAAGCTAAAAAGGAAAGGAAAAGAAAAAAATCCCCTCCTTTTTTCTTAAGAACAGTGTGGTTTTCTGGCTTTGTTTTATCTCAGCTTAAACGGTGGATAAACACCTATTCTTGGAGAGTAAGTGTCAAACACCTTATAAAAAATCCCCAACATAAGGTACACAATGTGTATGTATATTCCTAAAGAGACTTCTTGTTAAGTAAGTGTAAACATCTGTTCTTGACTCGTTTGTTTGAATGCACTCCTATCAAATGTTTGAGAAACTACATTTACTTTAATACCTGTCTTGACACATAACTGTTTTGAAGTTACCATTTCATTTTTTTCTACAAAGTAACAACACAGTTGAAGACACTGTTCTTCCTACTTCAATACAGATTATATTTAACAGTTCAGAACTTTACAGATCACAAGTTTTACATAAAGGAATAACCTAAATTGTGGAGTTAAACACTCAACACTGCTTAGCTGAAGCAGCAGCAAATTAAGTACCATCTATAGACAGAGATTTCTATTAAATTAGTATCATTCAATTAAACTGTCTGTTCACATGTAAAACAGGTCTTAGGCTATCAAATTAGAACTGGGAGTTCATAGAAAGTGATTAGGCTTGCCATCACTTTAAGAAACATGCTTGTCTAACCAGAAAATAAAGATGGCAAGGACCAGTGCATTCAATCCAAGTTTACACCAACCTCTTTCATTTTGTTAATTTAAACATACAAAGTACATTACATTACTTTTCAGTTTAGTAGTTACCAGGACCTTGTTAGGTGAAATAATCTCAACCTGTAAAAACGTAAGACTGACTCTTTAGAAAATGATGTGTAAGAGTAAGAACTTGAAAGCCATATTCAAGATGTCTGACAGGACTCCTTTCACAGTCTCTAATCACTGAAGAAGGTCAAGCATAACTCATCTCAAGTTTTGATCTCTTAGTTGCTCTTACACAGACATCATTGAGTTGAAGGCGATCTTTATTCTAAACTTCATAGATTTTGGTTTGTTTTTTTCCTTGTGCACCTGGTCAATTCTTCATTTCAAAGCCATTTTAGTATTCAAGCTGCCTTTTTAGTGCAGGTTCCTTGAAGGTCCTGTAGATTTATCTTTGACCTAATAAAACAGCAAGAAAGCTACATTAGGTAGATAAAATGTTACACTGCTCTTACATGTTGCAATTAGTCACATAATCATTATTGACTCTCTTGCACTTGTAAGAGGATCATAACAGCAGAGAAATACACAGTTTTTTTCCATTTTTTACCTGTTGTGGATCATGTGGCTTTTGACTAGATGCCCTGCAGCCAGAGCAGCCATTAGTGATAACTCCCCTGCCATCACTGTAGCGCAAACAATTTTGGCAAGCTGACGGGCATTTTCACCAGGGTTATC
The DNA here is from genome assembly GCA_013397095.1 of Sterrhoptilus dennistouni. Classification (NCBI taxonomy): domain Eukaryota; kingdom Metazoa; phylum Chordata; class Aves; order Passeriformes; family Zosteropidae; genus Sterrhoptilus; species Sterrhoptilus dennistouni. Next base: position 20,436 of record VWZU01016722.1, on the reverse strand, counting down.
TTGGCTTGCACCTTGAACCCCTAACATCTGGAGAAAAAAAACAAGGCAGTGTTATGCTATGAAATCTAAGTCAATTTATGAAACATTTAGTATTAAAGTATTTCCAAATTACATCCAATCAATGAGTCTCTTTAATATTACAAATGTCTTAAGCTTTAGAGACAGGATATATGAAAACAATTCATTAGAAATTTTTCCTAATAAAGAACTGTTATTCCTATTCCTGTATCTTTGCCTGAAAGACCCTTAATTGCAAAATCATAATAATTTGGTGGGAGGGGAGTTTACAATCTCCATTCCAAGGGAAGTTCCAGCTCCAGGCAGACACCTGTCTTTCTAAACCAAGACAGACTTCTAACATTTTCACGTAAAATACACCAAGTTTCAAGCAGCCTCATTCCCACAATATTGCTTTACACACCAGGTGAAAACAACCTTTGATTTGAGAAGGATTTCAGAACTGTACCTGCAAACAGGCCTGCTGTGGGAGCAGGTTGGTGCCTCCTCCAACAGTCCCTATTTCTATGGAAGGCATGGTACAGCTGATATACAGGTCCTCGTTGGTGGGACCAGTTCTCTCCATCAGGGTGATGCAGTTGGAGCTGCCCACGTTCTGCGCAGCATCCTTTAGGATCAAAGAGGAGAAACAACAACCCAGACGTTTAAATCAGTGCTGGATTAGCAATTACTGAAGTAAAGACAGTGTGAACTGGTGTAAACAAGCCTACCTGGCCACAGGCAATGTAGATTGCTGTCACAATGTTTGCTGCGTGGGCGTTGTAGCCACCTATGCTCCCAGCCATGGCAGAGCCCACCAGATTCTTGTTTATGTTGACTTCAACCAGATCCTCCGTGGTTGTTTTCAACACCTGGACAGGGTGACAGATACACTTTTATTGCCCCTTTCCTCAGGCAGGAGTAGAAACACTCTATTTATGGTTATTCACCCCTTGTTTGCTCCTATATAGAGCAATTCTTCTCCTAGCTACTTCTATTTTTGTTCCAAAGAAGAATTTCAAATGTAGAATGTCCAAGTAACAATGGAAAAGTCAGTACAAAGGGTTTGGACTTGCACAGGCCTTTGAGAAAAGCTCACAGCTGGGTACTCCCTTTCCAAGTCTCCTTTACATTTGGAATGGAACAAGCAAAATCATCTTGGCAGAAATATCCCATTAATTTACCTTGACATGATTGTAACATCCCTGTCAAGCTGTTCCAGACACTTCCCAGATTTGTTTTGCATATGAATATGGAGCCAAACTGAGAAGTTCCAACACAAACTACTATGCTACATAGGTAAATAAATACTATGCACAGTAATATAAAATTAAGTGGCACATTTATACTATAGTGACTGTATTTTGAGACTTTAAGATATTTATACTGAATTTAATATAAAAATGATCAAAGCTGGTAAAAAGAGATATTGTTGTTGAGCAAAATTTAAGATATTCTTGTACAGCAGGAATAGTGAGTGTTTGCAGACATCTTTGCCAAATCTCCAACACTAACAAAAATGTAACATTTATGTATTAACAGTTCAATATAAGTAAATGTAGTAACATATAGGGCTGGGGTTTGAGGAAAACCTTCCCAAATTTGCCTAAAAATCATCAATGCCCATTATGAAAGGACTACCTCCCAATAATCACCCTGGAATGAAATCCTGAGGTTACAATAGGTACTGCCAGTGACTCAGCTACAAAATGCCAACAATTTGAAAAACAGAAGACATGAACTACGTCAATGTATAAACCCATTCTGCACACACTGGACACAGGTTAGAATCCTGTGTCTACCTCTGCACCCAAAACTTTAGAACTGCTGGAAATGTAAAAGATGCAGAGATAAGGATGTTCAAAGACATACTAGAAGTCTGTTTACTTGTAGCTGATACAGAAACTGGTACTTTTCAGTCTGAAAATGAGAATAGCTGGGAAGGTGGAAGGGCTGTGAAATCTTGAGCAGTAGGGTGAAGATTCAAGTCTTAAATCCCAGTATAAAACTGGGGCATCATCAAATGGAATCAACAAGAAGGCAGCTCTCACACTAGGTGAAGCTGGACTCTGCCCAGAATACCAGTTCTAGAAGTTTACATAATTTCCCAGAAGGGACTGGACAAATCACTAGGGGAAAGCAAGCAAAAAACCCCCTATCAAATATGTAAGCATCCACTTATAAGCTCTTAAACAAGTGTTACAATGTAGTGAATTCTTCCCTGGACATTGTCTCCCATGGCCAGTGCTGACAACCAGGAAACAGGCAATGGACTTTATCTGACACACAGAGCCATCCTCTGAACTCAGGTGGAAGAGAATCTAAGACACCGTTACAGTGGAGGACGAGCTGGCCAGAGAACACAGCTGGCATTGCTTATAAAGGTTATCCTTGGTCCTGCAAGATGCCAAGGGAGCTTTGGAGTAATTAAACCATCTGATTGTCTCTTTCCATTGTAGTAGGCAGCATAAAAGTAAAGCCAGGTGCATGCGAGACAAAAAATGCATGAAAGGATTAAAATACTGGGTTTAATGACAGACCAAACACCCCACGTAAACATCTGTCAAAATGTGGCATAATTTTTCAAAGGTAACCATGAAAATCCTAATGCCTTCACCTAGATATGCATCATGAAACACATGCACATTATTTTACAGTAGACACAATTAAAAAGAAGTTATCTACTGACTCAGAAAAATGGTTTATCCTACAGAAATACCTGAAAAGACATGTAAGAACTATCCTTACCTGGAAAACAAGTTTCAGTTCATACTTATGATATAAAGTAAGCATCAGTTTTGCAAAATGTATGTATTTTAATAAACAAGAGAGCACTTACTTCTCTAACAACCTTAGCTGGAATGACTGCTTCACAGACAACAGACTTTCCTCTTCCTTCTATCCAGTTTATAGCAGCAGGTTTTTTGTCTGTACAGTAGTTACCACTGATAGCTATAATCTGAAGGTCAGGAAACTCTTCATTCAGCCTTGCCAGTGCTTTTTCAGTACCCTGTTAGAGAGAAACAGGTAATAGGCTAAGTTTATCATCATGGGTGTAAAACAAGGGAGTTTGAGGACAATGGAACAGTATTCGAATCAGGTAATCAGTTACAGTGGAAGAAAAGAACATAATATCATGAAGAAACAAGAAACAGGATGGAAAAACCCCAAACAATTATGATCATCTTTTTTCTAACCACTCTGTGAATTATATTGGGGAATAACTGATTTTTCCCAGTACATACAGACTCCCTGGATCCATTCTAGGTACACAGACATATGGTTACCATATTGAAGATACAAAAGGAACCAAGTAAAACATTACAGGCATGGAATGAATTAATTTTGGATGGTGGGGAAAGAGCTTCTCTACATCAGGAAATCAGACTAGAAATCTGCTATATTAGGACTTGTCTATGATCAGATCCACTTTTACAATGGTTCTGACTATCTATTCTATATGAAATTTAAGTCTATTCATTTCCTACAGTGTAAGGCATCCCAGCAATCTAAGGATCACATCTCAAGTTCTTCCACATGTTTGCATAAAAACAAACAAACAAAACTAGAGAACACCTCTCTGCTGCCACTCCTAATTCTTTAATTACTACGAAGTGATAGACACAGTAACAGAATAATTATTGCTGGGTAAAATCTTTGGCTCAAAGCAACACTGCAACCAGCTTAGCTTCTCCTATTATCAAAAACACTTTCTTTAAATAATTATTAAAAACATAAAATAAAAAATTACTTTTTTTATTTCATCATTCTCTTCCTATTCTTGTCTACACTTGACAAAACCCAAACATTTTTATTATTTTGTGCCACGAGCACTGTGCCTTATCCTTCTGTCTTTCAGATGTCCGGTAGTCACAGGTTATTAGGCTATTTTTAAAAAGGAACATCCATTTTTAAAAAATACTGAAGAGGACTGGTCCTTACTTTTGAAATCATGTTCATCCCCATGGCATCCCCTGTTCCAGACTGAAATCGGATGTAAAGGTTACGACCAGCCAAACTGATGAGAAGTTTCTGTAGCCGGGCAAACCTACAAGAAAATTTATCTCTTACTTACAATCCTCAGGAGAAAATTAAGTGGCAAAACGACAGTAAATCTCAGCAAACCGTGCTGCTAAATACAGAATCACAGATTGCTTTACAAATCCTTTGGAAAAGACCTGTAAAACCAACAAGTCCAGTCTTTGACAGACAATCATTTCAACAGAACCACAACACCAAGTGTTATGTCCAGTCATTTCCTGAACACTTCCAGGGATGGTGGTTTTTTGAATAAGTACTTTAAAAATATTCCCTGTAAAAGTGCTCACTGCCTTTTTCTATCCCTGGACTTCAAGAAATAAAATATCCTGAACTGCTAACATAAATTTTATTCACTTTTATTCCTTAAAACATCTCACTATCAGATATAAAGTAATAATGAGGCCTTTGGAAATGCTGATGTAAGTTTTACAGGAAGGCAAAAAGCATTGTATCTTCAACAAGCTTCACAAGTCACTCAATATGCAGAAAATACTGCATTTAAAAAGCACTATGAGCCCATTCTGGCCAAAATACATATGTACCTTTGGCTGACACCTATTAAGGAACACAATAGGTAAGGAAATCTCTCTCTGAATCTTCCTAAAGCAAGAAGGTAACCATAAGCCCTAAAGAAGACTCTAGGGCTTGAAATAGACTTATTCTTAGCACTGTTTTACATTTTTTTAGCATTTCTGTTCTAGTATTAGTTTACCTTGTATTCTCTGAAACCTCGCAGATCAATTATTAGTATCAATATCATCTGAAAGGCTAAAGACCAAATTTTGAGGTCTTTTTCTCCATAGTAACTACAGTTACAGATACTTTGCCTAGTAAAAACCACAAGAAGTTTGTAGGATTTTTAAAAAATGCTTACACAAATTAATAATCTATTATTACGCAATGTGTATCTATTTGTTGTTAATACACAGTAGTTTACTATTATCAGTGAAAATGCTACCCTTGGCATGGAGCCAGAGTGACTTTCGTCCTCTTAAGATACTCACAACATGAGAGAGCCAAAGCAAAGGTGTAATTTCCTCTATTGCAGTACTCAAAAAAAAAAAAAAAAAAAAG
>VWZU01016722.1:3270-15314 GCA_013397095.1 Sterrhoptilus dennistouni | reverse complement strand
TGAGATGTTTCTACCATCCACTGAAGTCATATGTCAGGAAATACAGCTGGAACAGCCATTGTACTAACCTACTTGTGCTGTCAAAAGCTTCCTTCATTATTTTAAAGCCTTCAGGGCTTTCAAGCCAGACTTTCACCTCTGCAGCCTGGCAAGCAGTGGGCAACCTCACAACAGGTCCTCGAGTCATCCCGTCTGCCAGAATGCGGCTCCGCGCTCCTCCACCAAGCTAAACACCAAAACAGGACGGGGACAAACAAAGTAAGATACTGAAATCTGAGTTTCAAGAAGTCAGAAATATGCATTATATAAACCTGAATATGTTTAGGTTTATATAATGCATGTTTTTATGCATTATATTTATATGTGTTTATAATACAGGGAGTTTTTTTAAGCTTTTCAAGCCACACGATACTTACACATATTGCTCTACATCCTCTGTTTGTGCTGGCTACAAGACATCCTTCTGTTGTGGCCATTGGCACCTGAAACTCTTTGTTATCCAAAACCAGGGGTCCTGCTACCCCTACAGGAATAGGCATGTATCCAATCACGTTTTCACAGCAAGCTCCCATCACCTGACAGAAATAATACAAAACACCCACTAAGGTTACACTCCAGTGGTACAGCACAGCATGCTACATATTACACCTATGACTGCACCAAGGCATCTTAGTAAAACACCCACAAATTTACCCAAAAAACAACTCATTGCCACCTCAAAAAGTTAACAGCTACAGCCATCAACAGTTAACACTATTCAACACTAGGCAGATGTATTGGATCCTGTACAATACTAAATGTTACTTAAATAACCCTAGAATTTTAAAATTATTTTTAAATAATTTTGAATTTTAACTTGAGCTCAAGGTAGTATTATCATTCAGTTGAACTGTGGCTCAGTATTACTAGAACCCTGCATTTTTTAGATAAGCCAGCTGCATACTTTGGTAAGAAATATTTTTTGGATAGCTTCCAAAACTCACGCACTGCCCTAGGTTTAAAAACATCAAGAGCAATTGAAGGTGGTGCCTTTTGTTTGCCTTTTATTTTTTTCCTTCTATATGAGTTTTGACCAAGCTTGTTGTTAACTCACATACATGACTATGGATTTATTCCACAGAACCAAAGACTTGTTTGGGTTGAAAGGGACCATGAAGACCATTTAGTTCCAATGCCCTGCCAAAGACGGGGACATCTTTCACTAGATCAGGTTACTCAGAGCCCCATCCAGCCTGGCCTCGAACACTGCCATGATTGGGGCATCCACAACTTCTCTGGGCAACCTGTTCCAGTGTCTCACCACACTCAGAGTGAAGAATTTCTTCTAACATCTAAATCTGCCTTTCTTCAGCTGAAGGCTGTTCCCCCTTGTCCTTTCACTCTGTGTCCTTGTGCAAAATCACTTTCCCACTCTCTTGTAAGCCCCTTTCAGGTACTGGGAAGTGCTGTAAGGTCTCCCCAAAGCTTCCTCTTCCAGGATGAAAAACCCCAACTCTATTAGCCTTTCCTCACAGGTGAGGTATTCCAACTCCCTGATCAACTTAGTGACCTCCTCTGGACTCCTTCCAACAGGTCCATGTTTTTCTTCTTCACGTGTCTGGAAAATAGCTTTACAGTAAGTTCTGCTTGTCTACTTTGTACTCACCAAAGAATAATTATAATTCCTATACGGAAGATACTGCAAAGATGAAGGTTCAGGAAGCTTCTTAGATAACATCTGTCTGCGAATGGATACGCCTCGTTCCTGGGTTTCCATCAGGGTTTCCAGTTTGTATGCAGGAATATGTTTAGCATTAACTAAGCTGATAACCTCAGCATCAGTAAGAAATTTTGCTCCTTCCTAGAAACACAAAAGGTGGAGAGAGAAAATACAGGCCCTCCTGGTGAAAATCCTTGTAAGTGTTTCCAAAAGAAAAAGAGTAACAATTTTACTTTGCTAAAGGAGTCAACTGCCAACATCAGGTTTTACAGCAGGCCAAGATATGATCAAAAACTTTCATGATCCAGTACCCACATGATGAAGCTTCAAAGACTTGGTATGTTATGAATGATGAAACTGATCCCTCCTCCCACCCTTCTCAAATGACTTGAGCAGTAACTCATTCAGGTATTTTGACTTATTCATGACCTCCGCACCCCCCATGTTATTAAAGCCAAGTAATTTTCTGAAGAATGATATTACAACCAGTGGAATTATCTAAAAGCTGGGAAAAGAACTCTAACAATTCTTAAATCAGATGTTGCAATAGAGGTTAAATAAAAAAATATTTTCCCATACCTGTGCATTTCCAAGTATACGAACACATTCCTCAATAGGACGTGGTTCTTTAGGCAGCTCAATCTCTTCCTCTTTTCCACTGAGAGATGAAGAACTTTCCACAGGGCTGGAATTGCCAACCACAAATGTAGCCTTGGCTGATGACTCTGCTAATACAGGTTTTATGACTTCAGCTGCACAAAGAGAACCAAAATGAACCCCAGGTTACAAAATCCTGAAGTCTTAATACCAAATACAATATGCTACCAAAGACTGCACAATTTGTTCCAAATATTCATTAATGGGTCTAGACTTTAAAACTATAAAAACTACCTACCACTTTCATCTTTGGGAATGAAAGCTTCTTCTGCTGGGTTAGATTTCTGATTGTTTTTCAGAAGTCCAGCCTGCTTCCTGCAACAATTTTCAGGGACCTTTTTCTGCACCACCACAGGAGAGGTTATGGGATTCTTCAGTGAGAGGGTAGATTCTGTCTCTGCTTGCTCAAAGAAAATGTATTTGACAGCAAGAAGAAGGGCTAATCCCAGTGTGATTACTTGCTCAATATCCATACTAGCCATTCTGAAAAAAGACCAAAAAGTAAACATTCAGTATATAGAATTTGTTGCTTACAATAGCATTCTGACATTTTTTGTTTCAGAAAGGATAATAATTCCATCATCACTTATAGTTACAGAAATTCCAGTCAACAGATATTTTCTGCCAGGACAATGAAGTATGCTAGGCTAGGGTGAAAAAACCTTCTTCATACTATTATCAACACAAAAATCTTCAGATGTCATTAAAGAATTACCTGAATCTGGTTAGAAAGCAGCCCTAGTAGTAAAAATGACTATAAAATATTCATTGATAGCTACGTCAATTGTTATCCCACAATGACAAGACAGAAAGTTCCATTTATCATCATCTACAAACTATGGTTACTATGATGCAAGATGGTAAGAGGGGACAAAAACCCCTTGCCTAAACCAAGAAGTTCTGAGAAATAACATGAAATGACAGGTGACACTAACTTGAATTGAGCTGAAGGAAAAACCATGAAATAGGGTTTGCACTTAGGTGTAAACAGGCAGAACCCCTGTGTAAGTAATTACTCTTGTGCAGTCTTACAATTATTTCCCACTATGCTGCAAAAGATGCAAGTGGGAAAACACAATGTTTTGATGCATATGGGACAGCTGGATCTTGATCATATTCCTGACTCCTTCAAGGGTTGGGACAAAGGGCATAATATTGATATTTCTTCTGAAATGTCACCTCTGTTTCCAAGAAATCCTACAATGTCAGACCTGCAAGTCTACAAGTCCTGTGATCTAGGACAACATGCTTCTAGCTGGGCAGCAGCAGAGGTACATCAGTCACACACTTCTGTGAAGCCACCCACCGAGAGAGGTAGAACTGCCAGAGTGAAACATTGGGTTCAATTCTCTTCGGGGCATTCTCATCCAACCCCACTGAATTTTCAGTGCTGTTCTGAGCAGCTGGTTCTGCTATCCAGCGACTGTGGGCGTGAACAAGAACCAAACCCAGCGACTGTATCAAAAACACAAAACAAGGATTAAGTTTTTCAAATGTAACTTGGTATGTAACCTACTAAGAATAAATATTGTCCTCTTTCTGTTTGGGTTTTTTTGCTAGTTTTTTTCCCCCACGCTTTCCACGTCTCTGAAGTCTAAAAGCTGATTTTCCACAACTCTGATTAACACCCTTTACGGCCAACTGTGATGCTGCTATAAAGTAGCTTTGGATGTGTCCCACCCACACTTTGCTCAAGAAATAAGCAAAGGAAGCTGAGGGTACTGCAGGGGTATGAGGGAGAGAATCAGTACACATGGAAGAGTGCTGAGTGCCTAGCACAGAAATGGCATAGGCAGGAAAATGACAGGTGAAAGTAAAGGGGAAGTTAATTAAAAGCTCCCACTCTAAGTCCAACTAACGGGCTGCAGAATACAAGGAAGTCTACAGGAAACAAAAGCTTGATTTTTGCACCAGGACACCTCACTGATTGCGTAACAATGGATGAAGAAGAGCCACAAACCATAATCATTTTGACCCTCTGTGTGACAGGATTTGGTTTATTCTCTTCTTCTTCCAGAACACGAGCAAAATGACTGAGCTGCCAGATGGGGCGCCCCTCACGACTCTCTCTTGAAAGCTGCAAGAAAAAGAAAAAAAAGTCTTAAAAATAGGTCATAAATAGCACGTATTAGATGAACCAACAAGTAAGATTTCACATCGCATTTTAATTTGATCACTGAGAAATTACCAAGACTCTAGTTAGACTTTCAGTTGTGGATAGACAGTAACTTACAATATCACAGGTTTACTCTGCTTTAGATCAGAACTACTGAGTGTGACTCATTTACAGTGATATTTACAAGTTACTTTCACCAGTTTACTTTGAAAGGAAGATGAACACGCTGGCATGTGTGAATGAAAAGCATAGCCTGCAGAAACACAAGGTAGAACACTAAACTTGAGGTTGTCTTGAAGTTGGTCTTACCTCTAATACCAAGGACACACAGGCTGGGAAGAAGGTCATGAAGACAAAGTAGTTGGCAAGAACAGACATACAGCCAAAGCAGCACATAATTTCAAGCTGTCGTACACCTAAAAAAAAAAGGTTTTACATTTGAATATGCAATTAGCTATAGTTGAATAAGTGCTGCAGAACTAAGAAAGAAATCATTAAACTGGCATTGCAGATTACAGAAGGAACCATTGAGATTAATTTAAAACAAGGATCTTAAGCCCTACTCATTGTGCACTGGCTTATTCTAAGCACAATATGTATTTATGTATTGACAGAAAAGTATTTTAAGGTATAATTCTAAATGAATACAAATAAAGTTCACCAAGATTTTAAAACTTCACAATGAAAGCTTGCAACTCCTTACATATTTGAGAAAAAAAAAATTAGCCAACATTATGTACTGAACTCCTTTTTCAAAGATGGGATGTTCAGGCAAGAAGTAACAGCAACATCCCCGCCTACTCCTTCATGAGTAACCAGAAAAAGCCATCCTGAACATGCATTACACAACTGCCTTAGTAAGGATTAAAGAGCTAACAGTATAAATTATTTTAAAAAAACTATGTGCAACACCAAAGAAACTTTTTGTCCCCAAGATGCAAAGAAGAAAATAGTTTATTAACACACAATACCCTGAAAGAACCAAAATTATTTGAAGAGCAAGTGCTCTGTACACCTTAATAGCAAGTGCTGTTAAGGTATGCAATATAGTTGGAAAAAACCCAACCCAAATTTTATGAAAGCAGCTGCACAGAAGTTCATTCCTACTACACAATGCTCAAGGAAAGCCATTACTTGTATTTCAAACTTTGGTTCAACATTTACATATTATCCATATTTGCATGAAACCCGTAAAACAAGCTAATTAGGAGACAGATAAATAAACAGAATAAGTCATTCCACTCTCATGGGTAACACCTATTATTTGAAACTCTCCATATCCTGATGTCTCTCAGAAAGCCTTTTCTACCTGGAAATATTTAGACCCTCAGACTGGCTCACCTGACATGGTACCAACACCAATCACAAGACACTCCACAAGAGCATCCAGGGTAAATGTAGGGCCCAGAATTGCCATCCCACGGGAAATATTTTCTCTTACTTCATCCTAAGAAGAAAAACTTCTGTCCATTAACATCAAGACAAAAACCAAATTAAGTTAGACATAACATGACTAGTAAAATGAGTAGTATTATGGTGGTAAGGCCTTGTGAAACACTTATTGAAAATGAACTATTATGAGAAAGTATACAGAGAATGCCATTTCCTCTAAGTTATTACACTTTCACAGTCTATTGACATAAAATTATTTAATTTTGATTAATTTCTCTACCTTTGCCTCATCAGTATTCTAAGCTCCTACAACACTGATGGGCAGAGACACTAACTGCAGTAAATTCAAAAGAATAACTCTTCTAAATTTGAAGACCTGAAATAGAAGGCACTTGTGCCATGGCACTTCAAAATTTCTTCAAATCACATCTGTACTCCAACTACTATTACTTTAGTGGTTTTTATTTAACTCTGTAGATGCAGCTGATAGAAAAGAGGCCACAAAAGGCACTAAAACTTTCTGCTGGGAAAAAATGGATTTCCTCCAGAAAGCAGGCATGATAAACTCCAGAGAGTTTATAACTGTTTTCCTGGTGATGGTATTTTTGGGACAGCAGAGAGAAAAAAAACTCATAGAGGAAACCTATTTGTAAAATATTTTCTTGGAAATTAGTAAAAAATACTGTACTTGCAGTTATCATAAAATAATATAGAATACATTATACTGCATATATAGACTATACAGTCTACATAAAATTAAAATATAACAGGTAATATTTTGTCACAATTAGTATGCACGAATGCCATATACATTTTGTAAGTACAATTTAAAACCAGTTAATATACTTTTATTTTATAATTTGGGCTACTAGGAAACAAACATTACCAGGTATGACTGGTAATTAATCTGTATTTGATTACCAATGCAATCTCTCCTGCTAATCTCTCCTATAGTGTTGTGTTAAATGTATTAGAGCATGGATGTTCCTGTCTGCACACATGCTACATTTACTCTGCTAACATTTGTCCTAGAAATATACTTTTTTCAGTAGTAACACTGTAACATTTGATGTGTCTTTATATAGCTGTTCCTGAGTCTTGGAAATTAACATTTTTTCTGTCAATAACCATTTTAAGGAAGATTTTGCCTAGGAACTCCAGCCACCTTGGAAGAGCTGTAAGCATTGTTGATTTACAGTTCCAGTTTAATGGAGTCATGCTCATACATACAATTAACAATGCACATGGCTGTGCACATTGGTTTTACAATATTACTATTCACCTGAACACTGATCTGACTTGAAGACAAGAGAACACAGAATCTGGACAGAATCTGATCCTTTAGTTATTTTTGTGTCCCCAAGACAGTATTTGCCTGTATTTCTCTCCACTTGGATTACTCATACAATTATAAAATTGTCTTGAAAGGAGCCTTAAACCTCATCTAGGTTCTATCCCCTGCCATGGGACAACAACGTTCAATTCTGAACATTAAATTAAAAATCTCCATAGCAAGATGAACAAAAGTAAAACAACCATAGCAAGATGAACAAAGTAAAAAGAAACAACCCAAAGTAAAACACGATTCAACCCAAAAATCCTCAAAAATAACTCCCCTGACCTGTGAGTTGGAGCTGAGAGCAAATTTGGCCAAAGCACTTGCTCTTGATAAATCGATCAGAAGCAGGAAGAATGGTAAAGCTTCACTGAAAAAAAAAGAGGGATATGTTAAAATTCAAGGTTCATGGTACAGGAAAAAAATGTAAGCATGAAATCTAGAGTAACACTTACTTTAAACCTGTCAGTTCTTTATCCAAGAAGTGAATTACCACTGTACTGAAAACAAAACTTGAAAAGATTGTGAAGAGGCCAGCAATACCTTAAAAAAACAAGAGAATGGGAAATTTTTTGTTTATCTATATTGGAAGAGCAAAAGAAAAAGAAAAATAAAACCCCAAATGCCCCTAATTTTAGATCAATCATGACAAATGTCTCAGTGCCTTAACAGCAGTTGAAATTAACTACGAACTGAAGTAGATGCTGTTTTTATAGATATTAAAATCTAAAATTTGTAACATATTCAAAGTAAGACTCAGACATAAAAGCCATAAATCTCATTTTATTTTAAGTAAAATTAAAACTGGCTTAAACAGCTCTACAATTTTAAGTATGTCACACAATAAACAGTTATGTCAAGAGTGACATTTTCAGCATTTATATAATCCTACACAACCTTTCACAAAAAAAAAACCAAAACACTTTAATATATGCAAAAAACCATTTTTTCTGCTATCTAGAAAATCATTAAAGTAATGCTGTTGTGAACATAAGGATTAAAGGGTTAGGTATTTGTTACCAATTTAGGTAAACCATCCCTCCCAACAACTAAAACACATACAGCAAAAACAAAAATCAGATACAATACCTAAAATGTATTTTGATCCAAGCTGCCTTAGGTTCTGAAACTGGAAATATATATAAAGAATTGCTATGCAGCGTGTGATTGTCAGGATGATGATGTCACTGCTCAGAACATCCTGTATGAAATACAAAGCAATTCAGTTATCTTTTATACTAAGGAATAACTTGTTAAGTTTCAGTAATAAAAAAATTCATTGTGAAGCTGTATTGAAAGTGAAGTTCTAGAATAAAATAAATATATCACTGCTAGTCTTGCCTTAAAAATTAAAATACTAAAAGGTGTGGCATTAGTGCACCACTGTTTGCATAAAGCTTTAATATCCAAAATGAGAAAAGAAGGCCATGAAGAAGCTTCTGCATTTACTTTATTCCTGATACATCACAGCTTGATCATATTCTACAGAAAACCCTGGATCTACTGATTAACACCAAGCACTATAAAATTAATTTAAATCCTTACTTCTTCAAGTTTGGGGCACTCATAATTCCAGCCACAGATCTTGTCATTCCCAGTGAACATCTTCATGGACATCATGCAGATAGTGAGGGTGACTGTTCCCACAATGACTTCCCAGGGATGGGAGGCAACAAAAAGGCCATGCATTCGGAAGAGTCTGGACAACATCTTCAAGGCTGGTGTTCTACACTTAGCAAACCTAAAGACAAAGGAATATTTTATATAAGTACAAGATAAGGTGAAAAAAGACAGAGCACTACACGTCCCTGCAAGACATCCTTCAGGAAATGAGCAAAACCACTCAAGTCAGAGATGAGTAAGGAAACTAATCTTTACCTTTCCATCAATCTTCCACGTAAAACACATCTATTTCTAATACCACAAAATATAGTATGACCTGCTCCTGTCTTCTCAAGCTTTTTTGTTGTAATACACATCTCCCTGGTTCCTTCACTGTCTCTGCCACTGGGATTAAGTCAAGCATTAGAGCATGGTGCTAATAATGCCAAGGTTGAGTGTTCAATCCCAATATAGACCATTCACTCAACAGCTGAGCCCAATGACGTTTGTGGGTCTCTTCAAATCAGAAGATTCTGTGATTCTAACAGTAAGACTTCACTACTCTCTCAAAATCTTCCTGTCATACAATTTCCATACTGCTTTGACTCAGAATTCTTGTTTTTACTGTCTACGTAAGCACTTGCAAAATTCTGTTATTCCTCTGCACTCATTCTTCCTGCCAAAAATACTGATGAGCTACAAAAATTATCAATTAGCCATTACTGGTAATGCTCAACAGCAGGAACTGCAATGTTCTATTTCTGGCTGTGTCTTCTCTACCTTCTGTTCAATATTGTTCTGTGACGCAAATTAATTACATTCAAAAATATTCCTTCTTTGTCTAAAGCAGGCAAGTCCTCACAGAACAGTATTGTGGCAGTTCTCTTCCAACCTTTTCTCTTCCCTGGTTACTGGTGCCTTTCATCATCCCTTTGCTTCCAACAAATATTTATCAGAAATTTTCACAGCTGCCTTTCACACAACTAACAACACGAATGTTCAACACATCTTGTCTATCTGCTATTTGTTGTATCTTTATGTAAGTTTATTAAAGACTTTTACTTATGTTTTATGGCACAGAAATAAAATGCCATGATATTCTCTCTTGCATACAATAGTAACTGGACTTTCTTTCCCTCACTGCACAAAAACAATTGCTCACAAAACGTACTGCAAAGTCCAAATAATGCTTAATAGCCTGGCTAAAAGGGACAATCTGTAATTTACATGGGGCAACCCAGCACTGAAAGATTTCCATGGAGGCTTGAGGGCTCTACACACCACTGCTCCAAACTGGATCAAAAAAATCCCTTTATGTTGTCCTAAATGCAACAATCCATCCACAGGGCTTCTGGTATTACTTCTTTTGGTTGGACATCACTAACGAAGCTGACATTTGATGGAGAAAATAATAAACAAGGTATAAAATCTATCTGCCTAAGTGCTCCTGAAGACACCAAATCATCTTGGTTTCCTACCAATACAGAACTGAATCACATGAGCACCAACAGCAATTATTTATTTTTCTTTATCCTTCCACAGTGAAGGTCTGGCAGGATCTTAGCGGCTCATGGTGCCCAACTGGGAAAATAACTGAGAAAATTGCCTTCCTTATGAACAAATTATTTCATTTCCTGACTGAATGCTTTTTAAAGATAAAATTAAAAACCAACCCCCTCTTTTTAAAGCTGATATTTACCCTTCTTTTCCCCCTATATAATATAATCTTCATTCTGTTCTGTAAATTTGTGTTCTTGCAAAGCTGTTCCACACTGATATTACCATTTCTCCTCAGCAAGATGGAAGGTATCTTTTCATTAGGAAAACTAAAATAAAACCAAGACAGAAAAATGCCTGTGCTGAAGATTTTCAAACAACACAAAAAACAGAAAAGGCACCACAACATCCTCTGTAATACAAATAATTTTGAATGCCACTCTATTTCAGGAAAATCATACCTAGCAGTTACTACATGATTTTATAGAGTTCTACCAGTCCTTAAACTAGTAATACTGCTAATACAACTATTTCAGCAAGTTGGAATGATTATCTGACAATCAAAAAAGCAATTAGGAGGGCTAGAAAGATTTCAAAATCTTCTACTGAGGAATTGTTTTTCCCATTTCTAAGCAAAAATGGTAAAAAATAAAATGGCTTCACATAATCAACTGGGGAAAGGAAATGCATTAATTCATTTATTAAAATAATGATCCATAGAATCTTGTATTATTAACAGCTGCTACCCGTACAAGATTCCTCATCTCTCATCTCAGGGTTAACTGAGTGATACCAAGTCCTAACCTAAAAGGACTCTTTGAAGTTTTTGTGTTTATTTACCCTGCCCAAAATGCAGGATGCTTTTTGCCATGCAGTTGACTCTTGTAGAAAATATTGATGATTTCACACACTGATTCTGCATTAGTGTGCTGTAAAAAAAAAATCCAGCGCATAACAGCAGCTGATATTGCTGTTTAAAATATTTATATACACACAGTGACGTGCAGCTTGGAATTAACAAGACATAATATTAAATATAAAGCTAAAATTTAACATTTATGTAATTCTGTTGAATTTCAAAATGGTGGTTCGAAAGGGATGCTTTATAAAACCTGCCTGCCTTTGTTTTCATTCAAAAAAAATTCCACGAGACTAGAAAATAAAGCAATCCATTTTGGTAATCAAAACAGAACGCAAAACACGAACAAACCCCATGTGTGACCCCCTCAAAAAATCCACCAGGGTGTAAAAAACCCAAACTAGACCGGTAGTACGTAATCCCTCAGAGCAATTACCACCCACGTAACAGTACGACTCGCCTCTTAAATTCCCCAGGTTTGTCACAGCGCTCTCACTAACCCCAGAGCCATCTCCGCCACGCCGCCCATCAGCCCAGCGCTAATTCCCCATCGCCTGCTCCCTGACTCAGCAGGACAACCCAGCGGCAATTACAGCGGGGGAAAACCCGCGCAGGGCTCACCCGGAGCGGCAGGGAAGGTGACACAGCGCCGGGAAGGCGTTTTTTATCAAAGAGGGGGAAGCCACCCCGCACAGGCCCATCACCGCCCCCATAACAAACACGGGGGGAATCCACCTCCACCAGGGCCCCCCACAGCCCGCGGGGAGCACGATGGAGCCGAGCAGGTAACGGGACATCCCCCGCAGGCCGCGGTGAGGCGGGGCGGCCGCCACTCCCAGCGCGCCGCGATGGCGACACCGCCTTTCCGAACGGCAAGCGCTCGGTA
>VWZU01016719.1:108589-124229 GCA_013397095.1 Sterrhoptilus dennistouni | reverse complement strand
AGTTTTAGGGGGAATATATTTTTTATATTCTTTGAAATATACAGGGTACACAGTAAGTGTAATGTGTCAGAGACATCCCTCTGGTAAGTTACCATCTGTGCAAAATCATGCGGCACTTGTATTTTCCAAAGACTAACAATATGATTTCTCCTTTTGAACCTTGATCTAGGTTATTTATTTTGAAAGACAAGATGTATTTGGGCTGAAAATCCCCTCTATCTTGACTGGGGCTTTGCTCCTAATTTTATCTGTTTCTAAAGTACGTATTTTTGAATTGATGAGTCAGCCTGAGAGTCCCATAACGCAGCAAAATAATCAGACCACATGTACTTTACAAAAAATAACAGCCTCATACCTATATAGCAAATTTGGAAATATTTTAGGGTTGTCACCTGGGAAGGCTCTATTCCCATACAAGTTCAGCTGACAAAAGTAACCCAGGTTCAATTGACTTTGTAAACGCCTGTCTTGATATCCAGGGGACTTTGCAGAGACATGCTGGGACCCCTCATAGCATTCCCATAATGATAAAAATGCAGCTATGTCACAGCTTTTAAACTCGTACTGGAGAGTGCTTGAAACTGTACAATTCAGCACTGCTTTGCACTTAGCCAAAGTAAGTCAAGCTTGGCCAGTTTAAGACACCTTTGCTGTAAAATGGAAACTGCCTTACTTATTCTAATGAGAGAGGAAACAGACCTGGCTGCTTCTGGCATAGAAAGAACTGAGAAAACAAGAAAGAGCTGAGGGAAAGAGCTTTGGAGAGCAGAGCAAGCAATTTTTGCCTTTGCCTAGGGAGGAAGAGAAATATGAAAGACTGTGATGGATTTTTGCTGAGGTTGCAGCACCTAACACTCATGACAGCAGTCAGTCCAGTTCTTCCACAGCTCTGGCACCAGGAAATGTTACTAGGGCTATTTTCCTCCTCCAATTTTTTTTCGGCTATAAACAACTGCCTACTTAATTTGTGCCTAGAGTCAGTCCTGGAAGGTAATGCATATATTGTAAATCAAGGAAAACAAAACAAAAAAAATCCTGCTGCCAGATTTCCTGTGGTTTAGCTGCATGTTTCTTTGAGGCTTCCAGATCCTGTTGAAATGAATGTCTCCCTTGCTTCCAGAGTAGTTGAATCAGTCTCTGCTTTGCAGGGGTGTATTAATGATTCACAAGAGGTAAAGTAGTAGCCGAATAGAGACCATAACTAGTTGTGTTTAAATTGGTATCATAATACACATGCGTGAAAATAATCAGTATTCAAAAACTTGGTTTCACCCAAGTAATTAGAAGGTGTTTATTAAGTAACTTGTCTCTCTTTCCTTTTCTTCTTTCTTGTCTCTGAGAGAGATTCGTTTTCCATGCTTGCTATCTAGATCAACTTGGGAATGATCTTCTCAGCAGTAAGCAGTGTGTATGTCTCATGCAGATTTAGCTTATTATAAATGCATTCCCATTAGAAGCTGGAAAGAAAGCTATCAATATCCAATATCTGAGTGAAAACAATAACAGATATTCCACCAAGAACCTGGATGTAACAAAATATTCTAAAGCTGATGTATTCTAAGAAGCTCTGTTAGGAGTCTGCCCTCTTTCCTTCACTGTTTATCACTGACTACATGTTATAATATTGCCATAAATTGAACTGGTATTGAGAAATTTTCCATGTCAACCCCTTAGGGCAGCTGATTATAGGTTTGACCTTTTGAGATTCTGTGTATTTCCCACTTAATCAGTGCTGGAATGAGTTGCTGCTAAGTAGGATCTATAGGAACCCTATGGGAAAAGCAAAGCCATCTAAAAATAATGAGTTTCTTTCTCCTTCCCTCCCCTACTCTCATTTTTGAACTCTATTAGGCCATGATAACAGTCTTAATCTAGGCTACACAAAAGCATAATATGGCACGTGATATTTGTGTTATAGTGGGAAAAAAAAAGAAGTCTGATAAGGGCTTTTGTCAGCCTAAAATATAAGTGAAACTTTACAACATGCTTAAAAAATGTTTCATTTCCCACTTGCCCCTTTCTTTCTTTTTATACTAAAATTTGTTTGGTTGAGCTAAGGCCTTGTGAAGCTTTCAATATCCAGTACCTATGATTTTGACAGAGTGATTTGTTCTCTCTTACTTGGAGAAGAATACGAAATTGGGACCATTGCTATTTTGCCTTGTTACAATAACACACTAGGTGGTTTAGATAAAATCTCACATAGTAGTTCAGTCATCAGTTAATTTCTCAGTACTTTGAGGCCTGTGGGCTTTTTCCCTGCCATGCACTTTGATTTCTTCTTGTCCTTCCCTATCTCCCTCCCCTTGAACCCCTCTGCTTCCTTTTACATCCTCCTCCCCTAAAAACCTCCTGTGAAACTGAACAGCATAATAGATGTAATTAGACCTTCAGTAATCGCACTGAATGGAGCAGGCAATGAGACTCCTTCTCGGAAAGCAATCAGTACATTAGGTCCCCAGGACTGAAACTGCATTTAACAAGGTTTGGGGCTTAGGGATTGTTGGTCTAGGCTTCTGCTGCTTCCACAAGAGAAAACCCTACTTGGAATGCAAATCTTCATTTACTATAGCTACAAAAGGGAGGGAAAAAACATTAGCTTCTTTATTACACACATAATGAAGCAAACTGTATCTGTTGATCTATTTTTTCCTGAGCAGTAAATCAACTGTTCACAAATGCTAGTAATCATAAACAGATTTAATCTGCACTTTCAAGCCATTTCTTGGGGTTTTTTTCCCAAAATGAAAGAAAAATACCTTAAACTTTTTCAAACAGATGCTGCCTTTTTCCATGCATATTTAATGATTCCTCTGATAAAGCTATTGAAGATAGTTCCTTTTGATGGGAATGTAGATGTGGCAAAGTTTACATGTAGTTTGTTGATTTATGTTTCTAACTGTGTAGGATGGTAATAACATGAAAAATTTCCCTTTTAGAAATTAAATTTCTCACATCATTCTGATCTTACCCCTACCTAACTGAATTCTCTATCCATCCAATTTCCCTTCCATAGCAGGATGTGGTGTATACTCTCATGCAATTTCCTTAGTTGTCATTTGTATGAGCGTGTACTTCCTTATTTCAATCACATTTTACCCTGCCCTTGACATGTATGGAGAGTAAAGAGAGGATTTCTGTCTTCATTCAAGGTCAGATCTTTTGCATAATGTAGGAGAGAGACTAGGAAAGGCAGTGAAGTCAGAAACATTCAAAGCAGAGGGATGTCTCTGAAATCCCTGTTCACAGAAGGGGAGGAGAGAGAAAGGTTTATAAACTTTCATTTCCTTGGCACATAGATTGAAAGCAGGCAGAGCAGGTCAGTATACTACATTGATCTTAACTAGAAGTCCACTGAATTTCAAAGCCAGTGACCCACAGACAGGGCAGCTAACCTGGGCAAGCACCACACAACCAGTGCAGCCATCAGGCTGTGCCATGCTGTCCTGTGCTGTTCTGTGTTTTGTCACATGTATCCTTTTCCATGGGACAAGTTCGACCTACGCCTGGTACTGGAGGAGCCTGCAGGCATCTCTTGCTTGTCACTGCCATAACTCCTCTGGCATGATCTTTCAACCCAAATGCACTCTTTAACAGAAGATATTTAGAGATAAGTGTTTCATTCACTCATTCCAAACTTTCACTAGTGTACTTTTAATACTTAGGTTCAAAATTACACTGGTTATACACCATTTGCATATATCTATATGCAATAAACCTTACATTTACTTCTGAACCAAATCGTGGGTTTAAAATAATAAAGGATTTTATTTTCTATTTTTTCCAATTTGCCCAATTCTTAGATGTATTCAAGAATTTTAATAATTTTCTGGGATATTAACTATGTAAACTTTAGAACTACATGGTACAGTGTTTTCAAATCCCCTAAGGGCACTGTCAAATATTTCAGAATTTACTATTGTAGTGATGATAAGGAATAATTTAAAAGTTAGATTGCATGCATGTGTGAGACTTAGAGATTTTTGTTCTCTCCTCTGTTTAAACAACGTCATAAACAGGAGGTTAGAAGGAAAAAAATGCACACATTTTTACTGTAGGTGGTACAGGAGATGTTTTGTGCTGATATTAGTTTTTTTGGAGATATTGGTAATCTAGTAGAGTTTTCATGTCAGGAGTCACAAAATAATCTCAGTACAATGCTTCCCCATTTTTCACTGTTCAACAGTATTTTCATTAGGGTCTTAGATCAATACAAACTAGCCATGCCTCTTTGACACAGAATTGTCCTCCAAATCTTGCCATGTATCTCTTAGGTCTTAACTAAGGGGTTATTTTGTGGTTATCTTTGATCCTTCTCAGTAACTGAATGAATCTGTAGCTGGATAAGACTAAAGCTTTACTGATCAACTCATCCTTGTGATATCCTGCAAAAGTAGCTTGAAAGTTGACTTATATCAATACAGCAACATGCCTGGGTCCCATGGGCGCAAAGGCCTAATTGAAAGGAAGGGGATAATCAAACTGTTGGCTTTGACTACAGATAATGAGCACTGGTATGGGAGAAAATCTATTATCAAACTAACCCCAAGAGGCTTGAAACAGAGTAGCCTCATTCTATGTGATTAAAAGCTTTCTTTCAAATCCAGAGGACACGTCTCATCCAGAGACATTGGAATTACAAAGGTGCTTCTAAAGCTGTGGTCAATGAACAACACTCATATAAGGTCCCTGAATTCATGTTGCTCATATGAAATTAATTTGGCAGGATCAAGGGAATAAATGGCTTTCAGATTACTAAAAAATTGAAACATGAACTCTGGTAGTGAAACAAGACTTCAAATACCACAAAAATTAATGTACTAAATGAAGTTGATAGTTTCAAATACAGTTATTTTTATATGAGTTCAGAGCAATAGTGCACCTTTTGCCTGTTGACATAAAATATTGAATGCTTAAGGAATTTGGTAAACTCCATCAGAGCTGATCCTCTCAGCTACAGAAGTGGACAATACTACAACTGGTATAGTAGTTTGGTTGCAACCACGCCTAGGTTAACTAATGTTGACAGCCGACTTTGCCTGTCCTCCTTGTTTCAGCCTTCCATCGAATTTTCTGTACCTGCATTACAATCCACAGCTTTAGTATTTTTTAAAAGTACGTATAATAACCATGTGCTTTTACGAATAAAAATCTAGTTCTAATATTGAGTGCAATGAACAAAGGGAACTGCTTTTTAGTTTACTTGAGTCAGAGCTGTTTGTGAACAAATGGGTTTTATTTTCTTTTCAAGTGAACTGTGAATGTGCCCTAAGTTGTCTGTACTATGGTGAACTGCTCATACTAGTTGAGTCTATCATAAGGATTCCTTGACTGGATTTTAGTTTACATGCATGGTATCTTACTTATATTATAAACGAAATAGCCAGATTAATAATCCAAAAAATAAATTTTATTTTGCTACAAACAGCAATCACCAGAAGCCACAATAAAAGTACACCTATCCCGGGATCAGTATTGGGTGAACCTGTGTTTGGCCTCTATCACACCAAACCTTCCATGTTCACAAATCTTGCCGCTGAGGGGTCAGGAACGAGAGATTGATTAGATTTCTGAGAAGTCGGCATTGGGATGCATGCTCATGATGACTCTGATTGGCTTATCCCACATGCATATCGGCCCAGCCCTGGTAACAACTCATCTCCCTCTGCACCAATTCTTTTCTGTTGTAAATTTGTATTTCTTCCTCGGATCTGCCCGTGCTACTCAGTTGCAAATCAGCTTTCCCTGGTCGCACTTGCAAACTTCCAATTTTAGATTCTTTAATTTCCAAGCACAAATTACTTTATATAGATATTACATATAATACTTACAACAAAATTCAGTAGTTCTATGTGCATCACTTAACACACATGCTAATTTCATAGCAATTCGGTGTATTTTCAAGTGTGAAAATCAAACACAAAGTTATAGTTGGCAGCAATTTTCAAATACAAGTGAGTGAATGGGTTCACCTTGTTTGGCTGCCAGTTGCCTGCCAAGCTAGTCTACCTCTCCCCTTTCTTGAAAGAACTGGGGAAAAAATCTGAAAATAAAGGTACATGAGTTGAGAGAAGAATAGAGAGATCACTGAAGAAATACTGTCATGAAGAACAGACTTCAGAGAATCATGGATTGCTTTTGGTTGGAAGGCATCCTAAAGGTAACCTAGTTTCAATATCCCTGCCATGAACAGGGACACACTCATTTAAGCCATGTTGCTCAAAAATCTGCCCAGTTTGGCTTTGAATGCTGGATGGGTCACTTATAGCTTATCTGGGCAACCTGTTCCAATGCTTCACCACCTCACAGTAAAGAATTTCTTCCTAATATTTAACCTAAATCTACTCTCCTACTGTGCACCGCCAGTTGCTCTTGTTCTGCCACTGCACTCCCTTGCTAAATGTCCACCTCCAGCCTTGTTGTGCTGGTTTTTTTCTAGGATGTGTTTAATTTTCTTCCCATTGGCTGGCATGGGTCTGTGTTTTGGATTTATACTGAACACAACACTGATGACTTGGTTATTGCTGTTCAGGGCTTACATAGAGCCAAGGCCTTTTCTGCTTTTTGTACTGCCGCTCTGGTGAGAGGGCTGAGAGCGCATGGGAAATTGGGAAGAGACACAGCCAGGACAGGTAACTCCAACTGACTGAAGGGATATTCCAGACCATATGACATTATGCTCAGTACCTAAACTTAGAGCGAGAAGAAGAAAAGTGGAATGTTTGGAATGATGGAGGCTTTTCTCCAAGTGACCACTACATGTGATAGGACCCAGGTCTTTTGGGGGTGGCTGAACACCTGACTGCCTATGGCCTGGCTTGCATACACAACTTTTGCTTTACCTATTACACTGTCCTTGTCTCAACCTATAAACTTTTGGCTCTTATTCTTCCTAATTTTCTCTCCCATTGCAGTGGTGTGCAAGTGAGTGAGCAGTGGTTACACTTGATTGCTGGTTGAGTTAAACAGTGACACTTGTAGGCCTTCTCTGAGTACTGGAAGATTTCTTTCCAGGTCTTCTGTTCACCAGGCTGAACATCCCAAACTCTCAGTTGCCTTCATAAAAGAGGTACTCCAGCCCTCTGATCTCTTTATGGCCTCTGTGGACTCATTCCAACAGGTCCATGTCCTCCTCATGCTGGATCTTCGCTGAGCTGGACACAGCACTCCAGCTGGGGTGTCACAAGAACCAAGTAGAGGTGCAGAATGCCCTCCCTCGCCTTGCTGGCCACACTGCTTTGGATGCAGCCCAGCATATGGTTGGCTATCTGAGCTGTGAGTGCATATGACTAGATCCTGTTGAGTTTCTTTCATCAGCCAACATCCCCAAGTCCTTCTCTTCAGAGCTGCTCTCAATCCTTTCTCCACCCAACTGGTATTTGTGCCTGGGATTGCCCTGGCTCCCATGCAACGCCTTGCATTTGGCCTTGTTGAATTTCATGAGGTTCACATGGGCCCACTTCTCAATCCTGTCAAGGTGTCACTGGATTCCATCCCTTTCCTTCAGCACATCAACTACAGAGCTTGCTGGTTTTGGTAATCTTACAGAAGGTGCACTTGATCCCACTCTTCATGTTCCCTACCAAGATGGCAACAGTGCCAGTCCCAATACTTACCCTTGAGGAACACCATTCATAGCTGAACTCCATCTGCACATCAAACTGTTCATCACGATTCTTCAAGTGGGATCATCAGCCAATTCCTTATCCACTCAGCAATTCATTCATCAAATCAATGTATCTCCAGTTTGGAGACAAGGATATCATGCATGGCACTGTCACATGGTTTATACAAGTCCAGATAGATTTGGGGAAACTAATTCATTTCATTGCCAATAAAATAACACTAGAATGACCAGAATGATAAGAAAAATATCTAAAATACACTTTTCTCATCCCCTCCTCTCAGAATTCTATGGGAATTGACCACTGGCCAATATAACATGCACTTGCAATAGAAAAGCATGCACACTAATCCTTTATGTGCCTTATTATCCCTTCTGACTCACACTACTGTGACAGGCACCAAGATGAAGGAAGAGCTACAGGTACTTCCTTTCTCTTGTCTGTTGAGGTAGAAACCAAGAACTATGGGAGCAAAAATTTCCACTGGCAGCAACGAGTGTAGAGAGAAAAGCACAATAATGAGATGTGCTAGGTTTGCATAGCAGGGTTAGGGAGGAGAAGGGCTACAGGGGTGACCTCTGAGAATCTGCCAGAAGCTTCCCCCATGTCCAAGAGAACCAGTGCCAGCCAGTTCCAAGACTGACCCACTCCTTGCCAAGGTTGAGACTTTGTCAAGGTGGTACTGCCTCTGGGAAAATGCATTTAAGGAAAACAGTTACTGCAAGAGAGGAAAAAGGAGTGAGAATATGTGAGATAAACTTGTCTGCTGACACCAAGGTAAGTGGCAAAGGGGCAGGAGGAGGTGCTGTAGCTGAGATTCCCCTTCAGGCCATGGTACAGACCATGGTGAGGCAGCTGTGCCCCTGCAGCCCATGGAGATCCATGGCAGAGCAGAGATCCACCTGCAGCTGGTGGAGGACCCAAGGAGGTGAATTTGCCCAAAGGAGGCTGTGACTGCATGAGAAGCCCGTGCTGGAGCAGGTTCCTGGCAGGAGCTGTAGCCGTGTGGAGACAGGAGCCCACACTGGAGCAGGTTTTCTGGGCTTCATTATTGACCCTGTGGGGGACCCATGCTGGAGTACGCTGTGCCTGAAGGACTGCATCCCATGGAACAGACCCACACTTGAGCAGTTCATGAAGAACTGTAGCCTATGGGAAGGAGAAGAATTCATTTTTGAGGAGTTTGAGGACTATCTCCCATGGAAAAAGCCTCAAACGGGAGCAGGGGAAACAGTCCTCCCCTGAGGAGGAAAATACAGTATAAACAATGTGTGGTGAGTTGACCATAACCTGCATTACCGATCCTTTGGGGAAGGAATTGGAGAATTGGGAATAAATTTGAAAACTGAGAATAAAAAGGAAAAGCTAGGAGGAATGTATGTTTAAGATTTGTTTTTATTTCTCATTATCCTTCTCTAAATTATTGATAATAAATTCAGTTAATTTCCCAAAGCTGAGCCCATTTCATCAATGATGGTAACTGCTGAGTGATGTTTCCTCATCCTTTTCTCAACTCACAAGGCTTTTATCACATTTTCTCTTGCTTATCCAGCTGAAGAGAGGGAGTGATAGATCCACTTTTGTAAGCACATGACATCCAGCCATGGTCAACCCACTACCTGAGTAAACAACACAGTTAATAGATACCTTAGTATGTAGAGAAGAGAAAATTGGAAGAGGAAGAAGAGATTAGGATGGTAGAACTAAATAGTGCAAAATTTAAGAGAGGATCAGACAAAGAAAAAAAATACTGAACATAAGATTGTGGAGAAGCCACATAATTTGGAAAATAAGCCCCTCAGTTTTAATTTTAAAAGATAAAGAAAATAAGTCTAATAAAAGTAAGAAAAAAAGCATGACAGATGGTCAGCAGAACAGCTGCATTGCGCTTTGCTGCAGCTTTTCTTGGATGCTTAGAACGAAGATTTACCATGACATTATGTAAGGTTACAGCTCACATCAAGGCTTCTGAGTGTGATTTGACACTTCTTTCAGATCTTACAGTGAAGAATCACTTCTAAAATCAATTCTGGTTCTCTTAATTGCACTTCAAACACCAACCTTGAAGCATCAAAACAAAGATCTTGGGATCCCTCAAATAACCACACATTTTATTTCCTATTAACTCCATATACACATCTCATGCAATTGTCAAATGTAAATTTGGTTTGTTTGGTGAGAAAACTAGCATATTAGTACAATCTGGTGAATTTTAGTCAGCCAGCTCCTGGAGTAGCATATCACTTGTTTCTGATACCTCATTTTCAAGGGTGCTTTTAGGGATTTTGCCTGCTTAGATAGGTCTCAACCCTGAAATTTCACAAACAGTTTACTATGAATTGCAAGGGGAGTTTATGGTAGGTCTGTTGGTGGGAGAGAGGGAGAAAAGGCACCATCCATTCAGAAGGCATGGGTACGCTTCTTAGATGAATGAAGCTAACTTGTGACTTGCCATCTTGTAGATGAATGAAGCTAACTTGTGACTTGCCATCTTGTACTATTTATTTCATGGATGCATTCTGAAAAACTACTAGACTTTCATCATGGTTTCCTTAACTATGCAGCACTGAAACACAAAGCAGAAGAGGCCTTCTTACTATGCTGCTGTGTGACAGATAAGTATCTGAGCCAATAATCAGCCAGTCAATCAGCCAATAATGTGGTAGGCAGGGCAGAAAATCTGAAGGTCTTCAATCCCTAAGAACTTCACTGAACTGGAGGTGGCATGTACCACCATCCATTGGACACTGGCGAAATGAGCACTCCATGAACTGTACATCAGTGTCCATCTTTGCATACTGAAAGACAGCAGACAATATTCAGAACATACCAGATTTAACTGGAAATTCTTAATTGAGTGAAAGAGAAGCAGGATTACTGACATGATTTCCACTTCTTTTTTGAGCTTTGTGGTTGGTAAGGCCATTTTCAACCACTTTCATGGAAGGACTGTTTTTTGCCCAGAGACAATTACAGATAGTTGCTAACAAACTTTGTCTTGTGTTCCTGGAACGAAGGGGTGATTAATTTTTCTCTGCAAAAGGAGAACAGAAATATTATTTTGCCATTATCTGACTGCAAATGAAAAAGCAAAATCCTGAAACTGTCCCCCAGCTAAACCATTTTGGTGTTCTCATCAAGTTATTAAATATTTCATAGACTTATACTTTTAATAGTTATCTCAGGATAAAGAAGAAAGAATAATTTGACTTTTAAAAGGCTTTGAGAGGGAAAATAATCCAGTTTTGAGTACAAGGTTGAAAAATTTAGTTTAAATAACAAACTGCAAATCCTTAAGAAGTTAGAGCCACATACTTTAACTTGTTCTTGTGATCATCTTGCTCTAAAACTCTTGATTTTCGTTGTTGGAAAAACCTAACTTAATGCTAAATATTCAAATCTGCAAGTAAGACAGTCTCAGCAGTTTTGTTTTCATGTTTTTAATGTGTGCTGTTTACACCAGAGGATATGCTATTTTTGCCGCCTAATTTTTCAGCATATATATAACATGCATTGACAATACAAATTTTATCATCCAGAATGTAAACAAGGTGTCTGTATTTAATTTCAATCTGCTTATGACAAAGGAATTCCCTTAATTAGGTAGTAGTTAAACAGATTTTTTTCAAAGGTTTTAGATATTTCAAGCTATAATTTAATAGTTATAGTTATGTCTGCTATTATAACAAGCTATTATATTGTTTAATTTTATTGGAAATCACGAGAACTTCCTCATGGTAAGGGGCCATGTTCACAATTTTCTGGAGTGAAAGAGGAAAGGATGAGGCAGCAATAGGGATAACAAATCAGCTAATAAATTAGAATCTGCCTGAAATGCATGTAAAGCTGAGGTGAGCAAATAAAAAATGACAATATGAAGTTAAGGAATACAAAATGAAAAAATATCACTCTTTGGTAAATGTGATTGATTATGAGTATTAAGTACGTGAATATCATCAGGGACTACTGGTGCTCTTCCCACTGCTAAATGTTTGCCTGCATTTGATTCTCACAAGAGACTGCACAAAGCCTTCAATGTTCAGTGAACAAATCAGTTCTTCAGGTTCTCAAGGATATTAATTTCAGATCCTTAAGAAAAGTTAAATCATGTTTCTAATTAATAAAAGACATATAAACTCGTATATTTCCATTACAAAAATTTAAAAGTTTGGAGAGGTTAATTAGGTGATAAATTTAAAACTAAAAGATCAGGTTAAAAAAATAAGAGGAAAAGGCTATAAGGATAACTTTTTATATAGTTTTTCTGTATAAGTTTCAGTAGCTCTTTTAAACATCTCTTTCTCTCAGGTAGAAAGAAATGTAACAGAGAAAAACAAAGTAGAAGAAATCAAAGAAAATGGATGGAGATGGTGATAATGTTTGATACTTTAAATAATACCTCTGGTATTATTTGTTTTAATTCTGTTTTCTTTCTTCATCTGAAAGCTGTGGGCAAGTTTTTCTCCAGAAAAATTCAGCATCTATTTTTCTATTTTTTTTTCCTGTTATTTTGTGGATAAAGACACATTTTAGAATTTCAGTTCTTCTGAGAAACACAGTTTCCTTCCCTTTTTTCCTTTCCTTGCCTTGGCCTTCCCTCTCCCCACTCCTCTTTCTGGAACGTCCCTCTCCTTCCCTTCCCCTTCCCCTTCCCCGAACTTCCTGGAACTTCCTTTTCCAGAACTTCCCAGAAATTTCTGGAACTTCCCAGAACTTCCCTTCCCAGAACTTCCCTTCCTGAAATAGTTGTGTTATGCTTATCCTGATTTTCTGAAAACCACATGAAATACTTCCCAGAAATAATGAATAGCAGAAGATTAAAATTTTCACAGAAAAATTAGAAAATTCCAGCTTCATTAGGCTGCCAATTAGGGTTTATACACCTGAAAATAGTATTTAATGACAGGAAAGTTTAGCAATCTTACTTAATGCCTACTCTGATAGTTATATTAAAAGTTACTTTTATTTTGATTTGTGCAAGAGTTGGTGCTTTCAAAACTTCACAAAATTACTACTAATAAATTATATTTCTTATAAGTATGGGCTATTTTTGTTTGTTATTCAAAATTGCTTCACTCTAAACTATGCTCTGAGATGGTTGTTTGCAAAGCTCATGACCTTAAACAACTTTAATGAATAGTTCTGCGCACCTTAAACATTCATATGTCTCTGTTGTTAATAGAAAATTGTTTATGATGTTTTATTTCCCAGTTCAAATGTAACAGAAAAAAAATTGGACTTCGTAATTTTGGTAGGTTGATGATGTGCAGTGAATTACATTCATAAAAATTTTCAAAGACTTCAAGTGCACTAGCCTTCTCTACACTTCCACATTAATCGCCTGAGTCATTTGTCCTTTGAGCTGTGCATACAAATGTGCCTGCTATATGATCTCTGGTATCTCAATTACAGAAAGTTTTCTTAGCTAGCTGTGCTATATCACCAAACCCTAATTTGTGTTTCAGAAGAGTGAGGGGTAATTCCATTAGTGTACTTATACATACCTCTTCAGGGGAAGGAAAATTGCATGGTATTTTTGACCAAGCATGTCTTACAGTTTTACAACGCAAATCCATATTTTAGTTATGACTCCAACCTTGACCTGAAAGTTAAACCCAGTGTTTTATCCATTTACTCTCTGAAGCCTGAAACAGGATGCGCATGTGAAATAGGTGTTCAGAAGAAAGTTTTCTCTGATTTGCATACTGCCATATTTGTAATTATTTTTGTTTGACATGGTACAACTGCAAGTAGCATAAAATCAAAGGCAGTAAACCAGTAAATTGTTTTGCTGCTTGCCTGTTAGTAGCATACTAAGAATCCTAGAGTCATTACTAGGCAAACTAACAAGAATTTTAAGCTCCAAGCCTGAAAACAAATTTTCTTTATTCCCTCCCCCACTTTTTCTGTTTTAATGGAGACACTATTTCATGCCTTCTTTTTCATTCTTTGAAATTTTTTCATCTCATTTAATACACTTTGGAAATGGCTTTCGAGCTTGTCAAAAGATTTGTTAGGCATGGATAAAAAGTCAAGCTTGTTGACTTCTGGAGCAATTAACAAAATCACAGATAACATATTTCTTGGCCTGTTTTCTCAGTTCTGCCATCAGTACAATTAACCACAACAGAGAAAATTTTTTTAATATAGAAAAGAAAGTTAGAAAGTTTAAAGTTCATTCTATGAAACATGACTGGTTTTCATGCTTCTTCACTAGCCCTTCCTGAGCACTTTTTGTCAATATCTTGAAACACTTTCATATTTTTGCAGTTCTGGAGATGCTCTCGGAAAGGAGAACTTTGGTGCTTAGGACTATGCTTTCAATTTTTAAACTGGTTTTCTAAAACAAACACAAAATCTAAAAAATGTCTCTTCTAGCATTCACAAATTTCTTCTAGCATTCACAGGCTTTTGTGCTGAAAAATATTAACATACGGGGGTTTTAGTTATATTAACTTTTAATTTTAATATGTGCTTCCCCACCGTAGCACTGTAACTTCACTGCACACTAAAACAGCCTTTATTATGCTGGATAAGCAGGCCAATCTCCTTTTAGATTACATTTTTAGATTAACATTTTTTCCTGTTTTCTTCAACTGTGATAGATCAGCTAGGTGAAAGCAAATGAGGTTTTTCATAATTCCTAATAATGCAGTGCAACAAACTTGTGATCAGCTTTAAAAGAATTTGATAGGTTCTTATATAAGTTTCCACTTCATATAACAAGTCTGTCACCAGAGTTTTAAATGAAAAATGTCTGAAAATGCTTAGAAACATAACAACTTATATAACTGCTGTTGGACTCCTTATGTAAGTTTTCTCTTAAGAAGGAAATGCATTTTAAACAGTTCCAATTACTTGCATTTTGAAATAATGTAGTTATGGGGGGTAGGGCTAACTGCTCAAGCCCTCACTCTTTTACAAATGAAACCCTTTTTGACACTAAAGATAAAACATGATTGAAACTGGAGGAAGAATAAATTGTAGTCAAGAGTATAACTTTCTTTGATTTACTGTAGGTAACACATCCATCCAGTCATGGTCATTTAAGTACACAGTATAATACGTTCTTAATGGGACAATCAGAGATATTAAAACCTCTTTTAAGTGTTTGAGATTTTAATTGATTTAAATCAAAAAACAAAAAGACCAAACATGAACTAAAATGTAACCGAAATTATTCTGGATTTTGCCTTTTGCCATCTTGCTAAAGAAAACTCTCTTTGAAGAAACAGTTGAACAGAGTCTGTTTTAAGCCAAGTTAGGAGAAGAAATTACAACACATTTTCACTAATTTTACTAGTATTTTGTAATTATCTCTCCCTTGCATATGTTGCATTTCAAATGCAGATTGAGGTGCATATCAATATTCCACAGTTCTGGTGAAACAGTAACTATTTATGGTGTTTATCACATAATTCCCCTCTTCTGCCATCTTCTCAACGTCATGTAATTTTCAGTTCACAGCAGTGTAAGTTTTATCTCAAAACTATCTTTCGGTTATTACTATTTTAATTTGACTGGTAAAGCTGTGTGTCATTTGACTCATTTGATCTGAAGATTGAAAACTACAAGTCCAGTTCTGAGAAAGAAATTTTGAAAATGTTGATGTGGGATTGTATATATATTGTATTGTGATTTATGAACAGCAACCTGAGTTTATGTATTTGTAAAGTGAGGGAAGTATGTTGCTAATTTCTTTCCATGTCAATCCAATGAAGTGGAAATGAATTAGAATTTTTATTTTTTAATAACTGAATATAAACTGATGATTTCACAGATAGTCCACTGCATAAGTCTGGGACTGCATATAGCATAACTACCGGCCTAGTTTCAAGACAGTAGTACGTACAAAAACAATGTAGATTACATGCATTTTCCTAGGAATTAAAAAGAGGATATAAAAGATCTGTTGAAATTTCACAATTTTAATGAATGTAATTAATCCATTTTTGCTACTGAAAAATTAAAAAATATTTTGGGAATAAACACATTTTGTTTTGTTTATATTTTTA
>VWZU01016719.1:92190-108574 GCA_013397095.1 Sterrhoptilus dennistouni | reverse complement strand
AAAAAAAGAAAAAAGTTAAAAAAGAAAAAGTGTGCCTCTTCTGAGCAGCTGTCAGGACATTTGATATATTTAGTTTTACATGAAAATCATTTAGTTTTTTTTGATGACCAGCTATTTTCAACTGCAAAACAAAAAGTTTAATGCTGATGAAAATACCTGAGAATTTCTACTCTGGACATATTTTTATGCTCTAGAGTAACTTTTCAACAACAGACATAGAGAAGAAAATTGAGAGAGTAAATATACTGATATTGACTATGATGAAAAAATTTCACAAGTAAATCTCAGCAATAGATTAGTATGCTTGAAATGGAATGCATTTGAAGACAATCTTCAAAACCCCAAAACTTTAAAGTTTGAAAGCAATAACAAATGCTGTGGCATGGTCATTTCAATTAATTCTGTTGGTAAGATGTTTCACAGTTTAACTGGCTGCAGTCTTTGACCTCCCTAATCACTGAAGATAAATTAATCATGTAAGCCAAAATTTTGTATATAAAACTTAATGGTTTAAACTTCATTTTTATTTAAAGGTAAAAAACCAAAATTATTTCTGTTTTTCTTCCAAAGAAGAGAGAAATCTGGATTTTTGATCACTGGAAAAGTATGAGAATCCATTATAAAGATTCTCATCAATTAATTCAACATTTTGAATTCAGTAGCTTTGAATTTTGCCAGAGTGTAACAGCACTCGGTGGGGACAACTGACCTTTACAGCTAGATTTTGGGAAATCACAGATTTGTTGAATATCTCAAGTTGAAAGAGACTATAATGACTGTAACACCCTGAGCTTTGGAAGTCTACCTAAAACTAAATCATATGACTCAGTGCATTGTTGAGAAGTTCCTTGAACTCTGGCAATCATGATTCTGTGACCACTTCTGTGGGGAACCTGTCCTAGGGACTAACCACTGTCTCAGTGAAGAATCCTTTCCTGATGTCCCATATGAACTGACAGATAATCTTTCTGTGTCACCTCTTTTGTTTCTAAGCCAGATTTGTACAGAAGCTATGCTGGCAGGTATTTTTGTTGTGAAAGAGATCATGTAATAGTTGAGGGGCTGGAGAGCTCTGAGGGACTATTTCTCAGGTAAATCTGCCCATTGAGTCGGTGTGCAGTCACACAGGACCTCTGCAAGAAATCATTTTATGTTTTTTCCCAAATGTATTCACTCTTAATATCTATACTCCTTCATCAATAGTAATTTTTCTGCATGTAGTGATAATTAAAAATCTTGATTGATTCTTCTTTAATGTAATATGTTGCAAGGAAGGAAATCTTTTCAATGACTTTTTGAGCAGAGTTAATTTATTTACCCAGGTCAAACTACCTGTGTTACCAGTTAACTTCCTTTTATGAGACTTTCAAGTTGTAGCATCTACATTTTAGAAAGCAAGTAATTGATTAGGAAAAAGTAAGAAACTGATTCTAGATTTTATTTTGTCCCCCTCCAGAACAGTTCAGAAAATTCTTTTACTATTAACTTGTGAGTTATTTCTACCTTTGCTTTCCATATGTTTTCTACAGTTCAAAATTAATTTCTTGAATTACTCCCTTTACATTATTCACCTCATTTGGAGCAAGTTGGAATTATGTGTGTGGCTCCCTTTTTCCTGAAAGCTTTGAAGATTCTGCTATAATATATTGCTTTAATCTATCTATTCTAGGTTAGAACTTCAATACTTACAACTTTCCTCCTCTCCACAGTTTTCCTTTATCTTCTTATGATTAATGGATCATCTCTAAGACTTTTGCACCAACACCAGAGAGTACAAGAGAAAGAAACAGTCTCAGTGTTTTGATTCTTACATTTTTCTGCAAAATATTTCTGTGCAATAAAACAGTATAATCTCCTGAGGTTTATGGGTGATTTAATATTTCTTCTCTATCAGATACACATTTTTCTCTGCTGAACACTGCATGTTCACTGATAACTGATGTGCTTAGCAGCTGTTACTCAGTGTAGCCCTTCCAGATGTTCTACCTAGACTATCATATTGGCATGCTATTTGAAATCTCATCTCTTTCTGGTCTTCCTATTGTGTATCCACTCTTTTTTTTCATTACTCTGAACTGAAAAGATTCTTTTATGTAATTTAAAAGTAAACAGCAAAACAAAACCAAAAGCCTCAAGAACGAAAAACATTTCTTCAAAAGAGGGAATAAGGCTGCATACAAATGTAGACCAAAACTTTGAGGGAGATATACTTTACAAACAAGATGACAAGTTAGCTCATTTTACTTTATAAATTTCTGCAACATTCGCAAATTCATGGCTTGGTGTTCAGTGACAGATGTGCCAGGAAGAGTTCACTGAAAACAAATTAAATCAGACAGACCAAAATACAGAACTAAAACCACTAGCCACTTATTTTACTGGTTCAGATTTGAGCAATTCCAATTGCTTTCCAATTTCCAAGTTCCAATTGCTTTCTTCTCAGCAAATGAATTTATATATGTAGTTAAATAAGTACACAAAGCAGTCTGGTCATCATACAGACCTATAAGTTACAGAGCAATTTGTACATCTGTATATAAAGCACAAGTTAGGGTTCATAAATTCATTACTAAAATGCTAATATTCTTATGTAAAATCAAAAGATGGCAAGGGAAGGGAAGGGAAGGGAAGGGAAGGTGGAAGGGAAGGGTTTGTTTGGATGGAACAGAAGGAAGATGAGCCTTGATCTGAAGATCAGATTAGGTCTCTCAGAATTTTGTCCAGATGAAATCTGAAAACCTTCATAATGAGGATGGCATGGACTCTCCAGATCTTTTTTCTATTGCTGGACTGTCCTATGCAGGAAAACATTTCTCCTGTTACCTCTGCTGTTATGGCTTATGTCTACCATCTCTTGTACTCCTGCTCCTAACCTAACTGTGGCTCCTTGATATCCTTCTCAGAGATGCTGATAGTAAGTGCCTCTAAAATAATCTCTTCTCCAGGCCGAAGAGGTCCTGGTCTCACAGTCTGTCTCCGAAGACAGGCACCTTCTCCAGTGCTTGTTCATTTTCTCTGCCCTCCACAGAACAATATCCAGTTAATCAGTGCCAATCTCTGTCAATCCAACTGGACATAGCATCTAGATGTGGTCTAGTGAGCACTATGTAAAGGGAAATAACCACTCCTAATAACCTATGCGACTTGTTCTTTTTCATACACTCTTAAGACACTCTTAGCTTGCTTTATTACCAGAGCACAGTATTAGGTCATCCTCAGCATACTGGTTTTATTTTTACATTAAGGAAAAAAAAATCAAATTATTATGAATGTCCTGAATAATGTAATTCAATGGATGGTTGAATTTCAGCAATAAAGAGAAAGATCAAATTTGTAAGTGTACTAGTGAATGTATATGTACCTTATCATGCTGTCCTATTTAGAAATGGCAATTGAATGAAATATTACATTAAATGGTCCATCGGCCTGGAAGGCAATAACTTTGGATCTTATATTCTGGAAATTTTGAAGATGTTTTGTCCTGAGAATACTCTTGAAATAGGAAGGCTACTGAATGTTACATGAGTTGTAATAATTAAATATCAGCTCTGTCTGGAATATTTAAAATGCAATATATTGAAATAAACATCTCCTAAAATCACATTTGGAAAAGTGCATCTTAGCCTCCTTTAGGTGATATTGAATAATTTTTTATTTATTTTGAAAACAATTTGACTTTTTTTGTCTCACTCAAAAATAGTATAAAATAAAGTCTGAAAAGCCATGACTTAAAAACTGCTTTAATGATCTGGGTTCTGTTAAAAGCCAAATTACTTTCCAGCTCTTAGCACTCCATGGAAACTGAGAATATTATTAACCTGCAGGAACAACAGAAAGCAACACCATGAATTGTTTTAATGTGAGTGACAATAATTTCAAAGGTCATTTGAAGAAAATTCTCATTTTAGGTGCCTTTCCACTCAGTGAAAATTTAGATATTTCTAATTTTTATTTTGTCTGTGTTTATATTTCTGTGTCTACAAGCACTCATTGAGTGTATGTATGTAATTCACTGTGTGGTAACTGTTCATTGTTTTCATAATCTTAAATAAAAGATACAGTGGAAAGGATTAGTATGAATAAAAACATGCAGAAGATCTCTGATATAAACAGAAAATATTAACTATTTAATTTCTATAAAGAAACCTGTTTGCTCAGTGTGCCCAGGGTTAATGGAGAAGGTTTTTAGCTAACAACCACACAGCAGTCAAATCTCATCACCTTCAGCAGGAATAATTTATGGTTTAATCGTACATGCAGGCATATTAAATTAGTATTACTCATCAGAACTCACTTATTAATAAAACAAGCTGAATTAGTCACCAGAGAATCATATTTG
Organism: Sterrhoptilus dennistouni; assembly: GCA_013397095.1. Classification (NCBI taxonomy): domain Eukaryota; kingdom Metazoa; phylum Chordata; class Aves; order Passeriformes; family Zosteropidae; genus Sterrhoptilus; species Sterrhoptilus dennistouni. Next base: position 104,235 of record VWZU01016719.1, on the reverse strand, counting down.
GAAATTCAATGACAATTTTACATTTTTAATAAAGGCTCAGAAATATTATTGCAGAGCAGGTGGTATGAAGAATTGTGGTCAAATTTGACATTCATTAATAATTGAAGTGTAGAACGTGACAGAGGTGAAAATTGATATTGATTTTTTCCCCTCTAATATTTGGATGAGTTCTGAAAAGTAAATAAAATGAGATAACAAGACATATCAAGTCACCCTGATTTCTTTGATCACCTCTCCCTGTATGCACACATATATATCACTATTTTCCTTATCATGTTTTTGAATAATTCAACACCCATACTCTTTCCAGTTCAATGCATTATAAAACATGCTCCAGCTGAGTTTCAATCATATTAGACGGAAAGCTGAATTTTTTATGAAGGATTATTTAAAACAAAACGTGTCTTGGGCTCTACAGTCTCTGAAACCAAACAATCCTGAGAGTTCAGTGAAGAAATATCAACACTGTGGAGAATTTTTCGATTCAAAAAATTAAAGGAATCCTGTTTGATGTATATTAACCATATCAATATTAACAAACTTCTGCTGGATTTCAGAAGTGATATAACAGCAGCAGTACTACCAGACTTGTATTTTAACTAGATATGAAAGCTCTGAAGTACTTGTACTCATGCTGAACTTGACCTGGCACTCCTAACTGATTTCAGAAATGCCAATTTTCAGGCTCAGTTGGAGCTAGACACTTTAGCCTCACTGGACTCTAAACAGTGGTAACAAGGAAGATCACCAACCTCTGCTAACCAAACTTCAGCACCCTGTAGGCATCTTCATGAAGTATATTCTGCAGAATTTGTGTGGCTATTAGAAGTCTGTAGTATATTCTGTGGTGCATGGGATTTTGTTTCAGTACTCCACACTTCCTTCTGTCCTCACACAGGTTTGTGGTCAAGGTCTTCTTTACCAGACATTTCTTGGTTTACATTCTTCATCCACATGAATGTCTAATTTCATTTTCTTAGCCCAGTACTGATTATATCAGTAGGAGAAACTGACTGAAAAAGTTGGATTCTTCCATTCCTGTGTGTTTACAAAAGTAAATTCCTTGTTTTTGATGGAAATAATCTAATTACATATTCTGCCTCTAGGTGAAAACATTATGGTTAAAAAAAAAAAAGAAAAAAAATCACTTTCTCCAAAGTTTACTGTAGAGTACTTCAGACTCAGTTTGACTTCCATCTGAAACTTTAAAATAGCCACGTGCATATCTACACTTCATAATTCTTTGCAATATCAATTTCTTTTGTACAATCTCCTACAAGTTTATGTACAACAAGAAAATCCTGTTCTCTTTATAATTTTCTGGATTTTATGGTATACAATTGATGTAAATAATCAGCCCACAGGTTATTTTTCAATAGATTTATTAATCTTGGAAGAAAAATTTCTCTAGTGTTAATCTTTGAGGGGGGAGGAGATCAAGGAGTGTACTCTTATATTGACTGTAAAAAAACTAAAGGCAGCTAAAAAATGCCAAAGCAACAGTACATTCAGAAAATAAACAAAAACCAGAAGTTAAGAAGGGAGGAAGTAGAAAAGCTCAAAAATAGGAGACAGAAAATGTGTCAACTCATTAGACTTCCTTTTTTTAAAGATGCTTTCATGTGTTGAGATGAACATCTCTCCTCAAAGATATTGAGTATAAATAATATTGATTGACTGTAGTTATTTTATGCTCTCGTGCCTTCTGTCTACTGCAGAACAAGTGACTGTTTGAAGATCCAGTTTTCTTTTAACAAAGCAAATGGTTGATGCTGTAGGTCTCATCTTGTTAGAATGAATTTATATTGACTTCAATAGCCAGCATTAATGAAATCTAATCAAATAGCTGAAAATGTATTCCACAAGGTATTTTCCTTTAATTAGTGAGAAGTATTGCGGAAAATATGAGATGACTAAGAATTTAAAATATAATAATACATTATTCTTATTCATTAATATTATTATTTTTTACATCTTTCAAATATTAAAGTTGGAAATGTAATTCCAAAACGTGAGCTATTTGGAATCTGAGTTCTATGTCTTTGCCTTTTATTATTATGTGTTGATTTTCACCACAGAAAACATGATAATAAAAAATGTTACTATTTTCATTAAAATTAGACAAGAGCTTAATTGGCAAAAATGCCCTACTGGGCAGGTTAGGCAGTTCTTAAATGACAGACATGGTGTAAATAGGAATATGTTCTCTCATGCAAAAACTACAGTTAGTGTTCAACAAAAAGAGGCAAATTGAAGTATTTGTTTGTCTGTGCCAGTTACCAGCTTTAGGTATGCTCTTCCATCTGCAAAAGCAGAATTGGAAAGTGTGAGAAAAAGAAAACTGCAAAGAGGTGAGAGCACATGATTTAAGTTGATTGATCAAATTATTTGGAAAATACGTGTCCTAAGGTCATCAGTGCACTATAGGCTACAATGTTTTTCTTTTCCACAGTCAAAACCTTGCACAATTCTTACTGAGCCAAAAATGCTCTGAGTACTTCACATCAATCACCTGAAGGACTGAACACTAAAAATGGTGGTCTTTTTATGCACCCCTCAGATTAGAATCCTATAAGTTTGGTTGGATTTTCATCCTTTTGAAACCACAGATACCATTTGGAAAAAAACCAAATGGTTTTTCCTCCTGAGCTTTGACAGCTTTCCCTATGCACTCCCCCATCCCCAACTGCCTTGCCCATATCTGGAATTGGAGAAGGAATTTCAGGTCTTGTCGTACTTTTCTGCCCCATGTTTCACAGAGTGATTTTAAGTCAGAGATCACAGATGTGCTTTGGGAGGATCTCTTTGTTCTGTGCTCTTCTCCTTAGGAGAAAAAAATAAATCAACCATTTAAGTATGCAGTCAGTAGAAAAGTTATGAAGAAAACTCCTTCTATGGAAAAGAGTTTTACCCTGTTGCAACATTTTCCTTTTCTATGGCAACATTCTTAATACATATGGAGACCTCATATTTCTTCAGAATATATTACTGTGGTGTAAAGAGTTATCCGTGACATTTTGTTAATTTTGTCCAGCATTACACTACATATGTTACAAATTGCACACAGGATTATAGACATGTATGTAAGACAGACATGGAAAAAATTGTGGGACACTTCCCAATACCTCAATATCTTGATTTCCTATTACAAGTACATAATAGATGAATATCTGTCTCAAGGTCTGAAAAATTCTACCTCTTCATCTGGGAAAACATATATTTATTACCTTCATTGCCACTAATGTTGACGCAGGTATCATGGTCTCGGTGATATTCTTTTGAATATATGGCACCTGCAATTTTTCTCTCCTTGCTGAACAATTACTTATGAACTGCCCGAAATTGTCAGCTTGTATCTGTACCAGCCCACTGAACCTGAACTTCCTGGTAATGCCTTAGGCTATAGTTTTTTGAGACTCCTAGAAACCAAGTAATAAAGTTAATTTACAATGATTTTGCGCAATGAAGATTCCCTCTTCCTTATTTTAAACCTTGAACTCAGATCACTTACTGTAGCTGCACTTATTTTCTTTTGCCTGGTTGTGCTTAATTTATTCACTTGTGGTTCTTAGGAGTTAATGTACTATCCAAAGGGAGATGAAAATGAGCAGTCTAAAAGTAATAACTAGCTTTCTGCCTTTCTGGAACTTGCCATTTATGTAAAAGGTTGGTTACTCCTCGCTCATGTATCAAGGGATCTGACCCCTATTCCATTTCTTATCCCATTATCACAAGATTACTTGATTAAAGAATTTAGTTAGTCAACTGTTATCAAAATTTAAAAATATGTCTCCTTTCTTATTTCAACCATTGAAAGAAAGGTGTGGAGCTTAGTAGGAAGACATTCTGTGAGATAGAGAGACAAGATATATAGATACAGTGATAGTTATTTATTTCCTCATGTGCTACAAAGCTTGCTTTACTCCTGATACCATTCCACTGATTTGTCCACTACTGAGCCAGAAAAATGGATAACAAGTTTGTAGTTCAGTATCCAAAAATATTTTTAAAAGTCAGAATTTTGTGACATATGACATATAAGTGAACAATAACTTAAATTTCTATTGCCAGGCAGAGCCATATCACACATTGTGAAAAATTGTGCCAGCCAATTCTAATTTTTCTGGATCCAGAACCTATCAGTGCCTATTGTTAAAGGATCATGGAGGCGTGATCCTGAAACACACTGCACTTGCTATTAGTTTGTCAATATTGTCATTCCTCTAAGGATCTTAGGATCTTCAGCAAACAGTGAACATACTCATCTGAGTCTGTCAGAGTTCATGCTCTTTTGATCAGTACTTGAGGAGAAAGTGTATTTCTGTGTTCTAGACATGACATTAAAGCCAAATTTGGGGCACCTGATTCTGGAGAGAAAATACCAAATTGATGGACAATGAATATTTGGACAGGTTACTTATCTCATAAGAGATAAGAAGACAATCTTTCAGAACAACTTTAGCCAAAAGTAGCAGGAAATTAATTCTTAAATGAGCAGCCAAATATAAAACTTGGTTTGGAACAAACTAGAGATCACTGAAAAAAATCCAGAAAAGCAGATTTATTCCTTGAATTTATTTTTTTTCTTTTGGACAAGGAGAAAAAATGCATCTACACCATTGACAAACGGGCAAAATATTATACAAATTGATATTAAAAAATACTGTTTAGTAATATGTAGTTAATTATTTTTTAATAATGGAAAATATTTACTGAAAGGGAAATAAAGGGGTGCCATTATGATCTGGTATGGGGAAAAATGACCATTTTTTTCTCAAGTGACTTGGTAACACACAAGACTCACTATACAGCTATTGACTTCTCTTTTTTAATCAAGACTAGGACTAGAAAGTGAAAAATAGTAAAATACTTAATTTAAAATACAAAATCATACATGCATCACCAGTGTACATACACATTTTATGATTTCTATGCAAGCAATAATAACTTCACTTTTATTTCTATCATTTAACTTGTTTAAATCATATTAAAAAGTAAACGCCCTTAGCCTAATCAAAGCTGCTATTGTGGATTTGCAGACAGACTTGTTATGCAACAACAGTGATGCCTGCATTTACTTCTTGTGTATATGAACAGCAAGGTCTGCAGTGATCTGTGTCCTGGGCAATATCCTTTAGTGTCACCTTATCATTCACATTTTTCCAATCACATATTAACTTCATTATGAGGTTAATATATATAATGTTGGAGTCCAGGGCATCCCTCTGGGCGCCCTGGAAAGTCACAGACCTCGGTAGAGAGGCCTGCGACCTGAGAAAGAGGGTCTGGGGTTTGTGCAGGGGGGTTTGCCTGGCACAGAGCCCAGGAAGACACAATCTTTGATTTTCCTCCATGAGAAAAACATCCAACAGAGAGAAGCATTGCAAGTCATAGATGTGTGACAGAGAGTAGTGTAGTTATCACTGTGCAGAAGATTTTGTAGTTTGGGTTTTTAGAATGTAGATGCAAAGGGACAAGATGGTGGTTTTAGGGTGGTACCCTGGGTTCTTCTTCTTCTCCCTTGGCATCCATCTTCTGTAGTGACGTGGGCACAAAGTAGTTTCAGTGGATTGGGTCAAAGCAGAAATGACCTTGTTAGTATAGGTGATAGACATTGGCATAGAATTGTAAACAATGGGTACATAGTTATCTGTATAAGAGGTAGCGACCTCCCATCACGGGGCGGGAGTCGCCTCGTGTCCAGGCTGCTGTGAACATCTTGGCTGGACACAGAAAATTGTAAGATAAGAACTAATAAACAACGTGAGAAACCAGAAAACCAAGACCTTGAGACTCCCTTCATTCTCGCGCTGAACACAGAGCACTGAGCTCAGCACAGAACACAGAGGCACAGAGTCAGACAGCAGACCCTAAATCCTTCAGAGGTCAAGAGGGAAAATCACTCCCTTCGTGCCCATATGAACTACCAGCCAGCCTTGGAATCTCGGGTGAGAAAGAGCCAGATAAAACTCGAGAATATAAAAGGTATCAGAAAGTGAATAACAGTCATAAATAATATTGATTCAGTAGTGACCCCAGGATGGAGAGACATTTCCATGGGCAGTAGCAGGAAAAGTGTACAACAAGGTAGACAAGGCTTCATGAACTGTGCCCACTCATTAATGCTTTTCGCTGCCTGGAACAATCCAAAAGGCAGGGGAACTGGCCTTGAAGAATTGCCCAACCTGTGATTAATGCTTTGATCTACCTGCGGACAGTCTGACTACAGGGAGCAGGGCTGTAACATGGTGCAGAGCAGTGCAGGTTTTGGTTCACCTGCCAGTATCTTGAACTCAAAAACTAGATGGTTAATTAGAATATGTGGACATAGTTTGAATAAGATTTGAAACATCTGGGAGATGGACAGAGTAAAAAAAAATAGGAGAAAATGCTCTATCTATTCCTTTATATTTTCTTTGAGAGGGTAAGACCCTTTCTCACATAAGTTCATAATTTTTTTCCATGTTTGTACATTCCTAGTTTTGCTTTCCCTCAATGAATTGATTTTCATTCTTCATTCTGTTTCAAGTCAATCAAACAATTTTTTTTATCCACTTTTACACGAAATTATCTGTACTGGGTGAGATCAAAGGTCTTCTGACATCCTACTCCTGACAGGGAGCCTAGGGAGGAGTATAAACGCAGGGCAAGCAGACAGTGATCATTCCCTAAAATAGTGTCCCTACTTCTGTGGATTTATGATGCAAAGACCTGAATTAAAGGTGGTAGGTTGATGTGAAGTTGTATTCAATATCTTTTTCTTCCATTTCCTCCATGACATTCCTTGTTCATCTTCAGATGTCAAACAGGCATTTAGTACCAACAACATTCTGTGGTAAGGAAAATCACAGACCCACAGACAAAATCACTGAATTCCTGAAGGTCCGTCCCCCTGTGCCTGGAAGAGTGCCGTTTGCTTCTACTGGTCATTCTGTTGACTTGTGGAAAAAAGATGCAAGGTAGCTTTCCTGACAGTATCTCAGGATAAGAACCAACACACAGACTGGCAAACAACATTTTATGACATGCCTGTGGCCTATGCAGTGACTTGCATTTCACGAGAGTAGTGCTGCCTCTCTTCATATCTACAACACTTGCATGACTGTGTTTGGGACACTCTCTCCTAGCTGTCCTCATGTAAAGTATGAGTGAAAGTTACTCCTTCCAACAGACTTTTCTGCTTCAAATATATGAGAATAACATGTACACAGCCATCATGTTCATATTATTGTAACGAGGAAAAGCAATGTTGCCAAAATCCCATCACTCCTTATTCTAAACAAGAAAGATAATACACAAATAATAATAATAAATTAAAACAAACAAACAAACAACAACAACCAAAAAAAACCACAACAAACAAACAAAAAAAAAACACCAAGCCAAACCAAAACCTAAATAAAACAAAAAAACCTGTTAAAATTAAGGTGATAAATGGTGATGGAAGGAGAAATGGTTTAAATATTATTTGGGGGTTTTTTTTGCTTCTATTTGGTGTTTGTTTGAGGTTCATACCTAGTCTATTAATCATATCCATTTGCAGGGCTCTGTGTGAAAATAATGGACGTGTCAGGACAATAGATTCCTGGAATATATATGAAAATATACACAGCACATATTTTCTACATAAATTCTTGTTCTCTTTAATTTATCAAATGCTGTGTGGCCAGTTCTAAGATCATATATTATGAACAGTAAGTTTTTTTCACTTCAAGTAAGTGCTTGCTCACTTGTCCTACTCCAAATTCACTCTTGCTACATATGCTCCTTGTTATTTTACTGCAGTTCCTTAAAAATACAGTTAGAGTAGCTCTATATAGTCCTTACTTTTACTTCTTATCCAAGTATATGAAACCAAATATACATATCCATACATTTACAATTACATTGCAATATATGCATTATGTGCATTATTTATTACCATTAGAGATAAAAGTATTACAATGTCTCAATTTTTAATGTATGTCTAACAGACCTCTGTACTCTTTTATAGATGAAGTAATATTTCTATGCAGCTTCCCAGTATGAACTTCTTTCAAAGGATCAGTGGTCCTCCCAGTGTTGTTTCTATTCTCTTGATAGATGTGAGGGGGAGTTTTCTGTCTTTCCCTAAACTAAACTTGCTCATTATTCTCCTCCTCTTTTTTAGACCACCAGATGGTAGACAAACATTACTGTCTTACCTTTTGTGTAATTTTTTTTGAGAGTTAACTATAACTGAGGTCTGGTGTAACTTTCAGATATTCTTCTCTTCTACTGAATTTAACATATGGGGAGAACTTTTCCCTCCTCCTCCTGACATCAATCTATCCTTGAAGAGTCTTGATTTCTCAGTCATTTATTTCTAGTTTGTGCTACTAAATGAGGCTATGAAATCTCTTTTTGGCCTTGAAATTGGCAGAAACGGCAAGGCATAGGACAATAATAAATTCATCTCTTCAGTCCTTACTAGGATTGAGATCTTTAGCACTTTTTCAACAATTTTTCCAGTGAAAGCTTTTAGTTCAAATAATAGAATATGTCTGGAGAAAAGCAAATTGTCAAGAAAGGGAAGGAATAATCTATCCAATACTGTTTAAGTCTGTTGACTGTCTAGTCACAATCATTTAAACATTTGCGTTCTACCTTCCACCAAAGGCCAAATATTCCTTTCATCATATAAGACTTTATATCTAGAAATTCTGAAGGACTACTTACACCCCTAAATCCTTGTCAGAAATGCTTTTGCCACACTCTTGCTTAATCTACATTAAATTAGTGATACATTCATTTATCTCAGGTATAGGTCAGTATGAGTATCTCCGTTTGCTTGCCTTGAAGCTGATGAATATTCTACCTTTATTTCTTGGAAGGTATGATGAAACATTGCATTTTCCTACTCTTTCAAGGCGTTAGCTTCTTCTCAGACAAGCAAAGGCAAGAAACTTTTTGTTGTCTATTCTTGCTGTTTGAGGGTCCCTTTCTCAACCTAAAAAGACCAAAAAAAAAAGTATATATGATGCATGGTGCAGTAAAAAGGAGGAAACAATGAAACTCAGACATTCTTGTATTTAACATTGGGTAATTGTATTTAAGCATTGGGTAATTGTATTTAAGCATTGTATTTAAGCATTGGGTAATTCTAGATGTCGTTATAATTGGCAGAACATAGGCTACCAAGACAATCTTGTTATGCATCATACTTTATGTTGCAAATAGTATTGCTAAAACCAGTAGATTTTTTGGTTTATTCTGCATGTCTTCCATCTCTTTAAGTTCTTTATTTTAACACTGTTCACACCTTAATATTGCAAGTCACATCTTCTCAAGCAGCTCTACAGTATGAATGTGCCAAGACAATTACCTCCATAAACTTTTTATTCTTTCCAGATTAACAGAAGAAGGGAGCAAGAGATGAAAAATTAATTGTAATGTTGTTTGCACTTCCTTACACTGTGCAGAAATTGAAATGAAGCAGTGAAAATAATGGATCATGTGGTTCTGATAAAGTATAGTTGATTATGCAAATCTGTGTACATTAATTTTTTGCTGCAAGCCAGTTGTTAAAGCCCTTCAGTGTGTCTCTAGTGATGTTAGTGGTCTTAGCTCTTATCACCTAGCTAATATTTTATTTGGCTTTTTCAAAAGTCTACTCTACTGATTCAAGTACAGAAGGAGTGTTCATATATCTTCAGAACTGTAAGTAATTTGTGATTTTAATGGACATACAGGGCACTGTTTTCTTGATATTTCCCCTGCTCCCCACTATTGCTAGAGAGTGGATGTGTGATAGTGACTCTGTGAAGACACTGGCAAAATGAAAATTTGGCTAGTTACTCTAAGGCCCTTATACTGTTGTGTACAGTACACAATATTGTTTACAGAAATACTTTTTCACATATAACAGGAAATCAGTAATTGTAATTCTGACTTGCACTGTAAATGTTTTCATCTGTCCTTTTTAAAAATGTGTTCAGTGGGCATAAGACAAAGTTAAACCCTGACAATTTTTCAAACACCTTTATCTTTATTTGCATTGTATTAATAATACAAGAGAATTAGCCTTGGATTTAATTATGGTTCATAAAACATATTAATCTCTTGGATTATTGTTCATCTCTGTCCCCCAACATCATACCCTTACCAATATCCCTTACAGCTGTTCTAAGGTTATAGAATGACAGTACAAATGTTTTGAATTCACCAACCAGTAAACTAGCTAGGCTGCAGGTTAGTGAAGAGTTCCCTCTCGTCTTGCATTGAACATTTGGGCAGTTAAAATAACATGAGAAAAAAATTCACTACAATAAAAATAGTGACTGCCATTATCATAACATTAAAGGACAGTATGCCACAGCAGTGCAAATGATAGGATGCATATTCAGAGCAAAGAGGGTCAAATATCTTAATGTGAACTTGATGCACAGTCATAGGCAACAGACATTGGTTTTATTTCTTAACATTCCTAAAATATAATTTGTAGTCTGTTGACTGCTCCTACAAATAAATATTTGATACAAATTCAAAATTCGCTTCATTCTAGGAAATAACCACCATGATACTCTTTTCGTTCATATGAGAGCACTGCTGATATTTCCTGCAGAAGGGCTCCATGTTTATCTCTGAATACATTTTCAAGAATCAATCAGCTCTACCTATGATTCAGATTAAGAGTCTGCTATAGTCACAGCCTGAATTATTTGGTTCTTTTATATTCAATAAAAGGTTGAGGTGTAAACAGCCAAAAAATTAGCTGTGCTATAAGGCTCAATATCTGTTTGTTTTGTAGGAAGGACCGTCAGTTTTTAAAGTCTTTGCTTTTAACAATTTTAGTACATTCAGAAAACAACAACTTCTTTTAAGTACGTTCAGGAAGTAACACCTTAGGCATAAAGAATACGTAACACGCATCCATTTCCATCAGGGTTTTACACCAGCATTAATTTAATGAGGCATTAACTAGGAAAAAAAATNGGGGGTTTGTGTTTTTTGTGATTGAAAGTGTGAAAAAAATAGCTGCTGAGTGCTTCACCTGTCAACAAGATAATAGCTGGCATCTCTCTATAGACTAAGCAATGATTATTCTTCTGTGCAGCTCAGGGGGGAAGCCAAATTATAATCTCTTGCAGGTGTGACCTAAAGAAGACCAACAAAGCAGGAAACAAACATAACAGTTCTCTCAAAATTCTTAATGGTTAGGGTCCTACCTGAATTTCTTTCTATGTTTAAACACATGTAGATACATACATACATAAACTTAGAAGGTGTAGATATAAACAAGTATATGGAGACAAGATATGTATCTGTGCTAATGTGTAGCTTGCAAATGTGCAAAACCATTTCATTTTTACATGTCTATATATATATTTACATGCCAAAACTTTTTTGTGTATGTTATATTCAGATGTGCAGACACATAAGTAGCTTTGCCTTTCCCATTTTTTTCCTTTCCTACACCTTTCATGACTACTCTATATAGAAAATATATATAATGAATACATTCAGAAAAGTATGTGCAGTCACAAACACACACATACATTAGATCTGTGCAGGAAAGTGGGCAGAGAATGAGATGGATGTGCAGAGAGGGGAAATGGGTTTGAATTCCTTGTGTCTCCCATGCATACATGCATTTGAGCATATACACAAAACACACAGACAACATTCTCCAATACCTATTTTCCTAAAGATCATAAAAAATATCTTTTCATCTCAAGGCAAAATTTGGTCAGATTTTGTTTGGTATATCACTTTGTGCCTGGTAATTTAATATTTTTCTTCAAATGCCATATCTATTATTTATGGTGATCTTCATATACACATCATTTATATATAAAGCAAGGTAGTCACATTAATACATAAAGCAAGGTAGGTGAAAGAAGGGCATTGATCTTTAATTTTTTTCTTTTCCCTATATAATGCATACTTTTAGACCTTAAAAAAAAGCACAAATTCAAAAGAGAAACAAAATAAGGGAAAGAAAAAAACCACACTTTTGTGGTTTATGAATTCTTTCCAGGAAGTCATACAAGAACAATCCTTTTCATCTACTAGGAGATGTGACTT
>VWZU01016719.1:57089-92164 GCA_013397095.1 Sterrhoptilus dennistouni | reverse complement strand
TATATTATATTATATTATATTATATTATATTATATTATATTATATTAATATAAATTAAGTATAATTTCTTGTTGGGTGGGACAGAACTTGTGTACTATTTTTGAATTGAGCCTTGAATATAAGGCAAGTGAACAAGAAACTTGAAAAAGGAAGATGTGAGTTTGGAAAAATGAATAGGAAAGCATTTTACATAAACTTCCAAAAATTTATCTGCAGCGCTAACATATCAACTTATTAGATAAATAATTATACTTTTAAGAGTTAGAATTCTTATTTTTTCTTTTTTTTCCCCTTAAGAGTAACCAGCTGAAGTCATGAAACAAGGCCTATGATCTATCTAATGATGCTGCCAGTGAATAATCAACCCCCAGATTTCCAATTTTATGTTTTAGGAAAATCATCTATTGAAATCATATGCATTGTGGGAAATAGCCTAGTCACCACTATATGGCTAAAATTTCATTGATCTGAAATTATGGAAAGCAATGATAAGTCTGTCTGCATGAACTGTGGAATTCCATTTTGGATATCAACACAAAAATTCCAACAGCTTGAAAGAAGTAAGAGTGGGACAAGTCATGACAAGAAGTTTGTCTTCACATGAATTCATGCCGACAGGCTTCTCTGTGCCTAATTGGCATATTTTTTATGCATAATTCAGAATGTGGCATAGAACCATTGGCATGGGGTACGTGTAGTATATGTAGAAACATATTCAGCTGCTCTTTCTTGTCTTGATGCATACAGCTGTGTCTTAGGTGATGAGCAGCTGTGTACGTGTGAAGGTGGGAAACTCAGATTTGGAGGGAATCAGTAATTCTAGAGAAATATGAATTCTATCCTGGTTATTGCATGTTATCCAGGAAATCAAAGTACGATAGCACAGCTCACAAAAGTTCATTTTTGCTTCAGAAGCACAAAAATAAAAAAAATGCTCTACAGAAGTCAGACCAGATCCCACACAGATTATGCTTGATTACGTGAAAGGAATTTTACTCCAAAGGAAATTGCTGTAATACCTAAGCAGTTTAAATGGAATATAAATAAGTTCAAAAGACCATTTAAAAAATCATAATTCTAATCTACCTATTTTCTTATGTGAACGCCATTGTGGACAACACAGAGCTGGAACTCTGGGTAAAGTTTAAGTCCCTGAACAACTTCAGGCAATTTTTTGCAAAATTTCACTCACCATTTAGTTTAATGAAGTAAATTCAAACTTTCTATTACTCAGTAAATTGACAGATGTGATTGCTCTGAGAAAACCAAATATCTCTGTTGGGGAAACTGAAAGAACAACAAAATGAGAACATCACCTGGTTTTGAAGGTGTTTCTTAAAGGGCAAGCCTCGGATGGGGCACATATGCCTCTCCATCTGACTCTCTGTGTGTGTCATGAGTAGGATTTCCCCATGCATTTTAATTATTGTGCTGATGGCTCTAAAGGGAGATTCTAACCTCTTAAGTTTTGAGTCTCCCTATCCTAACATCCCAGGCCACATTGTATGGAGCTCTGCACAGCTTGGTCTGCTGAGTGTCCCTGTTCATGTCAGGAGAGTGGAAAATAAATTATATTTAAGGTGCCTTAAAATCCAGCCATTCTTTAGTTCTGTGGCAATTCTGTAACTATTAAATTACTCAGTCTACTCTCCCAAAATTATGCTACTGAACATATAATAATGTAAACATCACTACCTCTTTCTGATAAATTAAACCATGGCTAAAGATAGTTTCCCACAATATCTAATGTGGCCAGTTCTGAAAATGTTTCTGTGTTTACAAAGAATTTATTAAAGATGAGTTTTCTTCTTTCTGATCTTCTCTTTTCATATATCCACAAAGGCAGTAGATGCTCTTATAGGGTTAATTTTCTTAGCTTTTGGCTTTAAATTCATGGAACACATTGTGTCCAGCCTTAATATTTTACACTGTAAGCCATATCATCTTTTATCTTTTATTTATAGTGAACCTCATATTAATTTCTCAATAGCAACTGGCACAGCAGGAGGGACAAGGCATTGATCTTCCAATTTATCCACTACTCTTACATATCCTGAGGTAGATGCAGTCTAGGGAGATTGATGGGCTCTGGCATCAGTACAGTGGGTGTGTGTTTCTCATGCATGAAAATCAACAACAGGACACCTAAGCGTGACAACTGACAGTAGTATTAGAAACCTCTGTAATAAAAATAACAGGATGGTCTTCTATAATTTAATGGAATATTGAGTATTCCATAATGAAAAATCAGCCATGTAAGAGTTTCTGTATATAGGTTTGTGAGATTCTGTACATTTGCAACAGTTAAGTAGGAATACACATTTTCACATGCACAACATGTTTATGTGTGTTTTCTCTCACCTTAAAATATGAGGCATAGGGCTTCACTTTAAATCGTGACTTGTATTTTCATGCATACAACCTGACAGGGGCAGACCTCTGAAGGATCAGAAAAAGAAAAGACGTTCTTATCATTACACACTGTTTGCCATTACAGTCCATCTGTACCATTTCCAATTTTTATCTTTCTAGAAACAAGTCAATCTGCATTGTTACCAGTTATGAACAACAGGTGACTCCTACAGCCCAACACCAGTTCTGTCTTCCATCTCTGGGTATATGCAGTAAAAGAGGGAATACTAGGCATATAATCTTTACTCTGTGCAATTTACTGGAGGCAGATTATAGGACTTGGTAGACAAAATTTTGAACATAAACATTATCACTTTTCTCTGCTGAGCGGGCCTGAATACAGAAACGTTGTCCTATTCAAATGAAGAAGTATCTACCTAAAATTTTCTTGTCTAAGATGTGCAGTAGTGGAGCTGTCTTTAAGGAACTTTGAGCAGCAATCACTGCATGACCGCACACAATGAAAAGCTACAGGTTAAATTTTACTTGTGTTTCTAATTATGCAACATATAGGAAATCGTTAGAGTCAGTGTAATATTCATTGCCTTTTCTCATATGTGGCTTTTGATGTTGGGGTTAATTTCTTTTTGTCCTTTATTTCCTATCTTTCAGTTACCCAGAAAAATAGTAACAGTTCCTGCAGTTCCACCAGAGTACTAGAGCTTTCTGGCTCCACAACCCATGACCCAGATAGGGTGATCTGAAAGTTTTGGAATCAAAACCAGCCCTCCCTCTCATGATTAAATAATGAGAAAGAGAGAGAGAGAGAGAAAAATGTTGCGTGACATGGCCTGTACAAGGCAAGGGGACATATTAAGACTAAAATATCCACACTAAAAATGCAACTATTGCATGTGATATGAAGGTAGGATTGCAAATATGGAGATACACTGTTCACTTTGGAGCTCCATCCACTGTTAGCAGTGTTCAGGTACATATTACTTATGAAATTAAAATTACTCTCATCCCCTATGGGTCCTAAGACATCAAACGGAAGGGAGGAGTGTGGTATCTTTCTATCAGGCACTTTAAAAGCTATTGAGAAAAACTCTTCTACTACTCAGGACATTCTCTGGTATTTCTGGTATGGAGGCACAGACTCGCTCCCTTTAACAGTTGTCTAACATGATGTAGTGTTTGCATAAAAGATGCCATGTGACCTGTTGAGCTTTATGTAATAATCCTACAGTTTTAAAAAAAGCTCACAGTTTTAATAGCCATAGTAAATAGACTATATTGCTTAAAACACACAGCAAAAGGGGGACTTTATAGCACAGAAATGGCAAGAAACTACTGTTGAGCTATTTTCTATTTTAAACTTTTTTCTGACAACAAAGACCCTTTATTCTTAGAAATTCAGATTACTGTAAAGAATCCCTGATCTTGGAATGTATTTGCTAAGAAAGGATAAGAAGCCTCTGAACATTCACTCAAACATAGAAATCTGCTTGGGCTGGGGTTCTGTCAATTTTTTAAAAATATTTGAACATATTATTAGGTATTCACTTTGCTTGTGAATAAAACAGGAGATGCTGATAAAATGCAAGATTATTTCTGGACATAAACAGTAATAGACACATTTCATGGGTGAGACTGCTTTTATGATATTTCTTTCTGAATTTCATTTATTTATTTATTTATTTATTTATTTATTTATTTATTTATTTTATGCAGTTCAAGAACATGCTGGGTGCTTCAGGTACAGGTGATATAAATAGTGCATAAACCTCACAGGTGCTTACAATCTGAGTTCCTGCAATGACAAGAAGAAAGAGAATAACAAAACTGAATAAATGGGAAAAAGACATAGACTGTATAATTTTGACTGTCTACCAGTTCAGAGATGGCATACATGCTTCACAGTAGTTTTCTGTGAACCCACAACTTGTCCTGCAAAATATTTTATGAGTGGTGAGGGAAAAACAAAAGAAAAACCCCTTTACATTTCATTGAAGTTTGCTTTCTATTATCTATGTACATTCATTCTTGCAGTAATAAACGCCTGACTCCAGAAGGATATTCAGAGTTACCTGGGCAGCCTTTGAGAGGAGATTCCTACATCACTGATACCTGCCATCTCATTTGACAGACAGAGAGTTTTTTAGGAGCTCTCACAAACATCTTGGAATTAAGAAGATTTTCTACAGAAAGGCTGAAATATTCCTCTTATAGACAGAAAACACCTTCTGTTTACGTATCAGTAGTAATGGATACACTTATACTCTTCTTTTCTATTTTTTCCATTCTATATCTGCACTATTTCTCTGATCATTCTATTACTGTGAATTGCCCTGTAGATAGGGAAGTAGTATACATGGTGCAATGCCATTAGTATTTCTTTGTGCTCATGAAGATTACACATAGATCAAAATACTACTGCATAGCTGAGAGCGTACATATGAACAATTAATATACAAATGCTTTTTCCACACCTCTGACACTGTCAATTTACTGCTCCAGTTCCTACTACCGTTCAGTTCTTCCTTTACAATGTTGTGATCATCCTCTATATTTGGCATTTTTCTCTCCAGTTGGATGTCACTAATGAATTTCTCCAGCAATTTTACTTTTTTTTTTGTCAGCTCATTACTGAAAATCGTAAGATAAAATTTTTCCTAAGATTCTTGAAGAATTCCCCAAGTAACATCCCATCTGTAACATGGTATACTGTATTTTAAAGAATATTTCAACAAATATGTTCAACTTTTACAAGTCTCAAATGATATTAGTTAATGATAAACACAAAAATATGTAGTAACTGTAAAAAAAAAAATGAAGTCTCATTTTTTTCCTTTTTATTTTATTTAACCAACAATTTTCTAAAGCAGATGCAACAACCTTGCATTCTTGCATTCTGAAACAGGAAAAAAAATCTTATTAATACTATTATATCCCATTTCATGCCAAGTCTGGGCAGCTCCTTATTGTAATGGGGACCAGGTGCAGGGAATTGCAATAGTGAACCTTGGGAAATTAGTTTAGAATGACAGGACAGGCTCTTTTATATAAAATATATGTATATACATATATATATGTGTGTATATGTTTGCCAATCATTTTGCCCGTGGGAAAGAGGAGGGTGGTTCTGTCAAAACTAGGGAGACACCTATAGCTTCTAAAAATATTTTAATGTGACTCTCTGGGGGGGGTTTGTTGTTGTTGTTTTTTAGGATTTTTTTTTTTTTTTTTGGTTTGTTTTTTGTTGTTTTGTTTTGTTGGGGGTATTTTTGCCAGCAAAGAAACTAGTAGGAAAGATACAGTTTTATTTTCAAAGCTAATTTTACCTTTCCAAAATAAGAAATTTTCAAATCTTTTGCCCCCTATGTCTCTGGACCTCTGCTTTGTCTTATACAACTCAGATGTTTACACATTGCATCACTCTAGGATGTTTGAAGTTTAGCCTGGCTACTCTTGCCTCCTCCAGAGCATTTTATTCGAAGCGTTTTCTTATAAAGGTGGAGAATGAGAACCTTGTACAAATGTGTGTGCATGTGAATGTTTGTCATTATCCAGTTGATAATATACTGTCAGCTACAAAGAATTAAATTGTCTGTATTAGTAGGAAATAGAACAATAGCATAGTGTGAGGTCATTGGGCAAATGCTGAGCACTGTTCCTGATGCCATGCAACTGCAGCACCAGGGAGTAAGAAGGATTCTCAGAAAGATATTGCTAGGAATACCAAGGGCACCAGGTGCAAAAGGCACCAGGTTATACTCCCAGCCCCTGCCTTTGCAGTGTCTCGATACTTCCAGAGAACAAAGCTGTTGAGTTGTTATAAAGACTTGAACCTATTGCAGCTTGTGACTCAGACAAGCCGTAGAAGACAGTACAGTTCTAAAATTAGTAAAATGAGTAAGAGTACTAGGATCTTATCTTGAATTCAGAAAGCAGAAATGGTAGCAAAATGGATAAAAATAGGATGAAAGATAATTTGTGACACAGTGCCAGAGTTCCCCAGCTAGTTCCCGGGCCCACGCAGAAGGTGTTTGCTCCCTGACCAAGAGTGGTCTGGGTAGAGCAGGACTTGCTCTCCACAGCACACTGATACGCTGAAGCGCTGAGGACAGAGGCAGACAAGAAAGGGATCTTTCATATAGGTTCCAAACAGGCTTATCCCAGGGAAGAGTCAGGGATGAAAGACCTAAAACACAGTTGTGCAGGGGCTTATATACAGGGGAGATTTTAAGGGAAGGGTACAATTTTTAACCAGTAGGGAAAACACAGGGGTGGACCATAAGACAGGGTTTACAATACATTAACCAATGAGGGAATATAAGGGCAGGGAACAGGTTATGCAAACCAATGGGGCTTGGAAGATTAGGGGATTTCCAAAGGGGATTTCCAAGCAGGGGGCTGGCACAAGGAGAGATTGACAGCTTGGCAGGGGAAAGGACAAAGAACATTCTACAACAAGGGGCAGGTCTTAAGGTATGACAGCCAGCTGGGTAGGAGGCTTAGGCTAAACCGACAACATAGGAGGGAATAGGAGCAAACCATTAAAGAAAAAATGCACCACAACAAATTTGGCATGCATTTTGGGAAACAGCCAACTGCAGTACTAGGGCACTATTGAATTTCTGTGGTAATGTCTCCTTTCTTGCTGCAGACCAAGAACGATCAAGTATGTAGGATTTAAATTGGATGTGATAGATAACTTATAAATTTTCAATTTTTCCATGTGGGGTCCATGTATTGCACTCCTCACTGCACCATATGATCACCTATAGCAGTGCACTAGACTGTGACAACCTAATGACATTTGCTGTTCTTCCACCTGCCTCTTCACTAGGTTAGAAAACACTTTGCACTGCATGAACTTGCTTTGAGAGAAATAAGTACATATATAAATATTAAAAATAGGCACATTTATTGATGGTTTTGAATTATGAAGGAAAAATTGATGAGCTATATTTATAGCATTTGTATTTTTCAAGAGTTTTGATTCTAGGATTCTCTAAATCCTGAGAGACTTACAATACATCATATTGTAGAAGGAATAGAAGGAAGCACTTTATGGTGAAACAAATACTCAACTATATAACAGGTGTATGGCCCAGGTATTGCTCCTGTTGTTGCCCCTAAAAGCAGGATTTATCATGCAGTGTGCAGCAAAGAAATCTCATACAAGATGTTACAGTATTTATTTATTTATTTCATATTTGCACCAAGATGGGAGCTAGCTGGTAAATCCACAAAGCTAGAACCAATTGTCAGAACTTTAAATACATTTTAGCAAACAAAAAATCCCCTTTCTATCTGCAAGTTCCTTAATTCTCTTAATTACTATTCTACTATCTATTGGTTAAATTATTCTCTCTCTTCTCACGCTAATTAGTCCACATGCTGGGTCTTTTACATCAATGGGTTTCTTGAGTCGGTAGTTGTGAGGACTTAAAGAATGTGGCTGCATGTCTTAGAACACTGTCAGAGAAGGAGGTTCCCATAAGATAAGCCACCACAAGAGAGCTCATGATATATGCAGATGGTAGCAACAGGAAGATGCTGATTTCCAGGCCTTGTGAGGTGGATCTGGATAACATATCCAGAAAAAATCTCCCATGTAGGAAGGTGAAGTATGAGAAAGGAAACAAGTGCTTATGTACATGCCATGTGAAGTGTAGGAATGGCATTTGCACCCCATACATACCTGAGATTTGGACTGTGTAAAAGTGGTATCTGTAGAGGACTGACTTTAGGGATCCCCATAACCAAGAAGACCAGGGAAAAGGACCTCCAGGACAGTGGTGGTGGTGATCCACTATTCACATGGTGGTATCTTGGCTTTATATCTCTCTCTCTCTTTCTCTATATGAAGAGCCCTGCTGTGGTCAAAGAGTACAGAGCTTGTTGAGCTCTTAGCCTATGCAGTTCTGCACAACAGCTTATCCTCATTAGGCTATAGGATCAGATTTACATTCCAAATTAAAAAGATATGAAAACTTCCATTTCGTCATGAAATCTGTTGAAGATTCCATAGCTTAAATTTCGCATATATGGATACAGTAAATCCAAAAAATTAGTTTTGACTTGAGAAAAAAGCACAGGTGAAAGGGATTTGGACTGCTTGTGGTGAGTAGTAGGCTCAGTGTGAGTCAGCAGTGTGTACCCAAGCAGCCAGGAGGGCAAGCTCCATCTCAGCATGCACCACACACAGCATCACGAATTGGCCAGAAGACAGGATCTGGATTGAGGCATGGTGTAGCCTCACCCCACATCCTGTGTACAGTGCTGGGCCCCAGAGTTTAGCAAGGAGGTGGAAGTCCCTCAATACATCCAGAAGAGGGGAAACAAAGCTGATGAAAGAGCTGGAAGACATGTCTTTTGAGGAGTGGCGGAGAACTCAGAGTTTGATAGGCTTGGAGAAAAGGGGGCTGAGGATTGAATTGATTGTCTATACAGCCTCTTGGTGAGGGAAGTGCTGATCTTTTTTCCCTGGGATTCAGGGATTAGGTAGAATTTTTTCATCAAGAGGTTGGTCAAATACTGAAACAAGTCTATCAGAGAGGCTGTTAATCCTCCATGCCTGCTAGTGCCTTAAAAGGAAACTTTTGCTCAATGGCCTTCAAAATATTCTGTGTATTGGTCAGCCCTTGAAGTGTTCAGGCAGTTAAACTAAATGATCACTGTAGGTCTCTTACAACTGGGTCTACTTTATTCCAAATAAATGTTTTTGTAAAAAGCTGCTGAAAAAAAATTAAACCAAAAAGTGTTTTTCTGACATTGCAGCCACTTCAGAAACCTTTGATACATTTCCAGGGGCAATGCTTTCTCTTCTGGGATTTCAGCCAGCATCCCTTCACAGACGTCTAAATGTTGTGCTCTATGTTGTGGTCACTCAGGTCTTGAAAGTCTTTGGACTCAGGGATACCACAAACTCTCTAGGCAGCTCACTCCACTCCAGTGATTAATGCCTCTCACAGGAATTTTGATTTCTTTTATCTATCTCCAGCTTGAATCTTTCTAGTTTCACAAAATGTTTCTGTTTCTCATTCCTTGATTGGGAAGTGCTAGGATGAGACTGGCGCCATCCCCTCTATGACCTCCCCATGAGCACTGTGGTGTGCTGTCTGGTGCTCCCACACTACCTCTGCTCCATGATGAACCAGCCCCACCCCCACAGACTCTCCTTGAGTCTTTCTTGGTTTTGGTTTTTTTTTTTTCTTTTTCCTGCCTGGGATCCCAGCAGAATGCAGTGTCCAGATGAGGTCTGATGGGGTGCTGAGCAGAGGGGATCATTTTCTTAAATTTATATTAAAATCTAGTTTTTGCCAATACCTTTGACAATGATTCTTTGAGCAGCCTAATCACTCTTTTTTGACACTTAAGTGTAAAAATCTTTTTTATCTAAAGGCATGTTTTGCTCCATTTACTCCTTTTTATTTTTCTCTAATCTGTTTTTTAATCAAGGCTCTAAATGGGAAGTCCCCTGCATTTATGTACAACTCTCAGTCATTCACAGGCATCATCTTTTCCCACCACTCCTTCCCATCTGTTGATGTCAGTTCCATGCACTGCTGTCAATCAATTAAGTGTGTCTTACCTATCTAAATTTATCATAGCATTATTCCTTTAGTTATTTAAACTACTGGCGGGAAAAAATGCTGCAGTCTAGTAACTGATAAATTATCACATTTCACTTGCTCAATTGGATGTAATTGAAATCATAGAAATACAGCAATATAAGACAACAATGAGGCAGTAAGTAGGTCATGAAATGAAGCAGTAGAGCAAGAAAGAGCATTTTAGCCTAAAGAATGCTGTGGGAAGACTTGTGCTTATTACAGAGCCCTCTGGACCGGACTCCCAGTTTTACAAATGCAATGGTTACTTCTTGACATAGCTTTGTCAAGTGAGATTTGCTAAAAAACAGAGACAAAATTTTCAGTTTTACTTTGTTTTACTGAGCACCCTGAGGAAATCAATATCCTCATCAGTAAAATGGAAAAAGTAATATTTATCCACCTTTGACAACTGCATCATGACCCAAGAATCAAAGCGCTATGCATAACTAAGTATTTTTAGCATTACTACTTTGATGTGTAAATCACAGACACAATTGGCTGTAACTGTCTTTGAAGTTGTTCTGAAAAATTATACCATATTCCTCCTCAGCAGTAATTTAATTTGTGAATTAGTGACATGACAGACCATAAGAATCTATTTGGAAACCTTCCAATTGGCTTTTTCAATGTGTCTGCTGTGAACATGCACTTAGTGTTCAGTAGGCAGCAAATGTCCTCAAATTATGATTACTGATTGCATCATTTTCTCAATGAAAGAGTTTGTGTAATTATAAATCTTATTTTTGTTAATATGAATAATTTTATGATCTGGTTCAAGTATCATAAATTATATTTACAAAACCAAAGTTGTTAATCATTTAACCTAGCTACTCCTGCCTTCAGACTGGTTTAGTATGGATGCAGTTTTCCTTGGAACTAGGCAGATGTGCTACAGGCCATCGGACTTCTGAAGCCTACATTTCATCAGAAAATACAGTCAGTAGTCCTTGGATCATCCAGTGAATTTAATTGGTCAAACAGCCATACATCATCTTTCAAGAGGAAAATTTAAAAAAGACAGTGTGTCCTTGCTTTGCCACTCCCATATAACCCCTTCCTCTGTGTGCATGTGTTTCAGAGTGTTGCATGAAAGGGCTAAATTGTTGATTTAACTGAAAACTTTTGATACTTACTAATCAATAAATCACTTTTCATCCTTCCATGTTGTGAATCTGATACTATGATTGAAAAAATGTATTTCAAATAAGTTTCAAGTTTGTGGAGTAGCACTTACACGAAGATTTTTAAAGGTCAAATAACAAGTCAAAGAAATAGCAGAGCTCATATTGTGTCAGAGTTTGTGTGGTGGTTTAGTATGAATGTGAAGGGGTTTTTTTTTTCCCCTTAGGAAGTTATAAGTATAAATTGACAGCTTGGCTGATGAATAAGAGTGTTTTACACACTTTCGGAGACTTAGTCTTAAATTAAAGGTTTCAGGTGATTTGGCTCTTTTTTTTTGTTTGTTTGGCAAGGAGTTAACATTACTTTGTAAGTCAGAAGTGCAGGCTAAGCCTCCCTGGGGCCAAGCCGCTGTCTGTAGAAGAGCGGCTGGGACCAGCAATGTCCCCTCTCTCCCCTGGCTCCTCCGATGGAGAGAGGAGGAGGATTGCAGACTGGTAGTGCTAGCCCTGCCCCAGGGGCCGCAGTGGCCATGCTCTTGGCTTGGCTGTCGGAGCCCCTGGTCCGAGGGAGGAGAAAATCTTGAGAACCTTTCTCCGGAGCTCCAGGGAGCTGATCCAAGTTTGAGTTGCCTTAGATGTGACCAGAGGTGGAAGAGAGTCATCCATTAGTGTTCCCGAGCGTGCTCCCTCTCCCCCTTCCCCCCTCAATCATCTGCGGCCTTGAAGTTCCCAGAGTCAGCTGGAGAAAAGAAAAAAAGACTCTGGGCAAAGATATTAACCCTTTTTTCTCCTTCACAGAAGACAGAGTGATTTGAAATGTAGAGAGATAGCATTGACACAAAGTCAGCAAAAGAACTGATAAAGACTGTTGGAAGAAGGGATGGAGGAAGTAGACATTTCTGACCGGACTTCTCTGGATGTGAATTATGGAGAAATAGACAATTTTTTCGTAATATCATAATGTTGTTTGGGGGAATGCAAGTTCTAGCCAAAGGGTTGTGTGTACTAATATACATGAGATTTTATTGAGAATTTGAATAGAGTATGTCCCTGGCTCCTGGGAAATATAAGAAGGTTCTATTTCTTTTGAGATAGAGATGATTTTAGAGATAGAAGAAGAGAACCCTTGTTTTATACTACAAAAGCATTCTTAAAATACACCCCAAACATGCAAAGGCCCATAAGCAGCTTGAGAAACTTATATAGGTGGGACTGCACAGAATCTGCAAAATTCCAGGTGGTTGCAGATTTGTGACATTGAGAGCCACCAGACCTTTTCTTGTGGAGTTTATCTCCATAAACTCTAGAGAGGCTCCTCTCCCAAAGTAATGCAGAATTGTATTTAAGTAGTGGCAACTGACTGAAAAATCATAGTTTTCTCTCTGTGTTGAGTAGGAAAGTGAAGAGTTTGGGGTAGGGAGGAAGGTGTTTGAATGTCTCATTTCTCTTTTTCCTCTTTCCTTAGTGTATGTTAATAAAATCTATTTGTTCTTACTTTTAAGTTCAGTCTGTTTTGGCTTTTTCTCACAAAATCCTATCTCCCAGTTAGTAAACAAAATTCCGCAAATGTAAAACCACCATATAAATGGTGCATTAGCCAGGAAATTCAAACCAAAACCACAAGAGTTTGATAAAGAAAAACTTGGAGATTATAACATTTCAGGGCTGTTTATGATGTTCAAGACACTTTGAAAATCGAATTAATTTCTATAGGATGAACCATGTTAGGTCATATGACTAGGCAGTTTGAGAAATGCCCGGAGTGGTTTTCAGTAGGAACGAAAAGTTAGACTTTATTTTTCAAAATCTTTTGCTGTTATTTAAAATACAAAAATGGCAACAGCCGTTCTTGTAATGAATGCTACAAAATGCAATATTTTGGACTATTAAATTTTGTTTAACACTATCACGCTATTGTAATACTACTACGAGAAATAGCTTCTCGTTTGTAAGGATATATATAAAACATTGCTAAGTCAAACAAATGACTGAGTCAAAAAATAAAATAAGATTGTTTTTCTTTCATTCTAGATTTTCTCTTGATTTTCCATGCAGAAATGTAATTTTACAAAAGCTGCTTCAGATGAAAGGTTAAGAAGTTTTAAATAGCCAAAACCTCTTTTCCTTACCTTATCTACTTTAAAATTGCAGTATTTGTGACTTGCAAACTGCTGAGCCACCAGGGCTCATTTTGCAGTTCCTATCAGAACACAATAGGTCCTATCCTAAACACAATAATGGTGACAGTTTGTCATCATATACAGGAATAAATAAGAAGACATTGTAACAAACATAATTTTAAAGTAGAGATTCATAATTGAGATTTCAATAGAAAAAAAAAATTTTGACAGAAACCTAAATTTTTCAGTGGTAGTTTTATAACAATATTTTAGTTGTGTCTACTTAAAAAAAAAATCTCATAATGCTCCAGTTCCTAGAATGAATACTTTTTTTCTTAATTGTGTTGATGCATCTGGTCAGCCTTCTGCTGGAAATATTTTTTTAAATACATGGAAGTGCTGTTATCTGAAAAGATAAGAACTGTCATATAAATGATTAAAATAGGCAAGGTAGTAAGTTATTAACAGACAGACTATACTCATTGTCTGCTACTGAGAAATTAGTGGCAAAAAGGACGTTCTAATTATCTAATCTATCATCCTGTCAATGATTTTTCGTAACGTTTTCAATGTTTTGAGACATTTGAGATAATTCAGGTTTATTTTCCATCACAGTGAAATGCTATGGCTAAACACTCATGATATCTTCCACTACATATTCAATTACTTAACATTACCCTATTATTTTTATTCATACACTAGGTTATTCTAGCTTACATTTCTCTTTGATTCTGAAATATCCAGCCCAGGAGAAAATCATGTACTTACACAGGTAAGTATTCTTAAATCAAGAGTGGTATGAAAATGTGGAAAGTATCCACAGAATGATAATTCTATTTTAAAATGTTGAGTGACTCCATTTTTTGTCTGTTTGACTACCTACTGTGTCTAGAGGAAGTGGAAGTGCAATAGTTTAGGCAGAGGGTATGCTGTGTTTTATGATGAATGAGAATTAGTTGAGGTTACAGAGAAGAGAGTGGACACTATGGCACTTGAGCTACCACTGTAATGGTAAGACATTGTACTTCAGACAGAATGTAACTGCCGAGATAACACAGAATAAAATAATTGCATTTTATTTGAGGAAACTGTGATACTTTCAAGTATACCCCCTTAATCCTAGATAAAATACACCCTGAGAAAATCATTAAGGAATATGCTCAATTTGAGGAAAAGTTCTTTTGATACAAGCATATTTTGGTAGGACTTTTGACTTAGACCACCACAGTCAGCAGCTCTCAGTGACCCTGGCAAGTTTGCCATGCATTTGCAATTGTATTCTGCTCATTGAGGATCAGGAGTTCTAAAACTGTGACTGGCAGCCCTGCACATAAAATTTTCTGTGATGGCTGGTGCTTTGGAACATCTGCTGGGGAATAATTATTGAAAAAAGACACCTAATCCCTTATAAGATTTGTCTATACATCTGCAAAAAACATGTTTCTTCTGTTGCTTTTTCCCTTGCCAGACACATCTTTGGAGGCAATCATATTGCAATCATCACTGTTATGGTGGGGAGAGTTCTTTTTGTAGAATCAATTGCTTTCTCTCTTGTTTATCATATTTCCAGTCATTCACCTGAGGACATCACTAAGGAGATTTCCTAAGGGCTAAGTCTATATTGTGAATTATACTTAATGTCTCTGGTAATCAAACCATGGGCTTTCATCTATACATCATTGTATAAAATTATGTTTCTTAACTCAGGGCATGAGTTAAGAATTTTAAGAGTAAAGCAATTTTTAATTTCTTCCAGAGAAATTTTAATTTTCTTCCAGAGATTTTCTTCACACAGGGGAAAGACACTCAAAGAGCCTATAGTTCAAGAAGAATAGACTCTTAACCTTGCTGTTGATGTGCATGATACAATCTTAGGAAACACAATAAGTACTTAAATGTCTATTTTTCTTTTCACTGAGCAAAAATTTCAACAAGGAGAGCCACTTAATAAAGTTTGAGTAATATTTTTCCTTAGCACAGGATCTCAGAATTTTATAGCTTTAGCTTTGTTTAGAAATTAAGACAGAGTTGCAGTCTTGATAAAGTTAGATCCTTTTAGGTGAACTTAATAATATTATTCTTGACATAGACAGAATAGAGCGTGGTTTTATTCCAACAATATCAGAACACACTATTTAAGTCACATGTCATTTTCATTGAGATGTTTTCTTCCTAAAATTAAGAAATCAAATTTAAATCTTTTTTAAAAAGGTTAAATTGTTGACCTCAACTTTGTTTAATTGCTACTAATGCATTTTATGCTAATTAAGTATGCCTTCTCAAAAATTCCAGGAGGGAAAAATAAAGTCTTTAAGGTTCCTCCTAATCCAGTGCCCTGGGGCTGCAGGCTTCTAATTCTTTCATTTTAATCTACCAATTATATGCATTATATCAATAAATATGTCACAAAGAATCTATCATTTCAGCAACCCTTCACATGCCATTGCTTTAAATCCTGTCAAAATACACAAGGCAGTAC
Organism: Sterrhoptilus dennistouni; assembly: GCA_013397095.1. Lineage (NCBI taxonomy): Eukaryota > Metazoa > Chordata > Aves > Passeriformes > Zosteropidae > Sterrhoptilus > Sterrhoptilus dennistouni. The sequence goes on along the minus strand of VWZU01016719.1, from coordinate 76,467 downwards.
CTTTCCTTAACAGCGTCCAAAGAAAGAACTGACTAAAACAACATTATCAGCATTTTCCTGGTGATCAGACCTTGAAGTCTCCAATGTCAGTTGTCCATGCATAATAGTAAATATAATATTGAGGAAGTACAGAGTTACTTCACTCAATAAATGTGTTTTATCCCTTAGATATGATTTCCATTTTTAACTTTCAGTCCTTCACATTTAAATATTTTTAATGGTCTTAAAATTTAGCTCTACTCAATTGTAAAAGAATTCTCCTTGTATTTTGCAGCTGCATCTCAGTTAATAATCTGCACAGACCCAGACTATTAAAGTGATAGAAAAGAGTGCATTAGAATTTCCTTCTATCAATTTGTTGTTTATGGAGAAAGTTTTGACATCCTAAAATTGCAGTAGAGGTTTGTATCTTTCTGAAACAGTGTGATTTATTGACCAAGACTTTTATGGTGAGTTAGTCTGCATAGAATTTAACTCTCTGTACCGCACAATGTAGCTTTCCAGTACCAACAGAATCTCTGAACACAAAGTTAGAAATGTGAAGCAGCACCTCCATAGCTCCAGCAGAAAAAAGACTAGGGTGATTTTTTTCCAACATACATGCCTTTAGTATGACTTGTGTGGGGTTTTTTAGGGTTTTTTTGCCTCATAATTTATGACAACTAAACAGTCATATCTATTTGTTTCTTTTAATATTTTTCTTCTTCTGAGTCATTATAGTATTAAAAAAATTGTTTGAGGAATAGTGAGGAAAAATCTTATAATCAATAGTTATTGTGCTTTCCACAATATTAAAAGCAATAAAAAGCTATTTTCACTTGAAAATATTAAATTTAGAAAAATGATGAAAGATAATTCCGATATTTTTGTCTATATTTTATACACAAAATAGAAAATTTATAGACAGGATTGTCTATATTTGCATAGTCCAGTATCCAGTGTCAACTGGACTATGCAAATATATAAAATCGTATAATTCACCAGTATAATTATACTTTTCCATGGAACTATCACCTAACATAAGTAGAAAACCATACTCATCTCAAAAACCCTTAAATTTTTTCTGACTTATCTGATGGTTTTTGGAAAAGAAGATCCTTTTGGTTGTTTTGATTTAAAGTGCATGTTAAGTTATAAACACATGAAAATTCATTCAAATCTATCTGTATTTTCATAGATGAGATTTTTCCCAAACTTTAGGTCTGAAAGCCAGTCAAGAGAAATCAAATGCACATCTAATTTTATATTAATTTCCCCTTTGATAAAGGCCAAAGGCAAAAAAAAGTTGCCCTTTTTAAGAAGCAGAGCACCATCCCTAATCAGGCTAGAAAAAAAGACAATTCTGATATATGTTATACATAGACTGTAACACAATTGTACTAGCAAATTTTTGTCAGACAATTAAACCTTATGCCAAGCTAATTCAATTTTGTTGCTGTTTTATTAAGTCCTACAAAAAACCCCAAAATCTTTTCTCTTCAGTAAATCACAAGTTTCACAAAGCATTCCTTTACTCAGACTCCTTGTTCTCCTATTTTGATATATTAAACATCCAGCAAAATATTTCCAGGGTCATAAATCTAGTGATGAAATTAATCTTATTGCTCAAGAGGAATAAATATTTTATTGCAAGTTTATGAGCTTTTGTTCCCTTTTGACTTGCAAGTAGGTATTGTTTAGTAGTACAAAGACATTTAGCTGCTAAAAAGTGTATTAGAAACAGTAGAGCAGTAATAGAATTCACATCTACAAAGCTGTTCACTTCTCAGAATGAATATCCAAGAATATCTGAAGGAAACTTTAAAAGATAATACAGTATTATACTGTACTATTTTTCTTACATTTTAAACTCTAGGAATAATTTTACTCCTATTAGTAGTTTTAAAGTGGAATTTTTCTGAAATTTTACCTGGAAAATAACTATACAATTCAATTTACTGCATTTAAATGAAACGTGCAAGCCTAGAAATCAGAAATGCCAGTCTAATTTTTCATTCTTTCATTTTTTTCTTACAAATGCAAGGAAATTTTAAGATTGGAGATGTTCATTACATGATTATACCTTTATCTGAGATGCTAAGCATTTGCAGAAATTATTCAGTCTATACAAGTCTGCCTCAACATGTACTGCATTCAAATCCACGTTATCTGATGTATAATGAACACGTCATTTGTCACAGTTAAGAAATCGATTGGGGAGAAAGGAATGTGCAGGTAGGAATTTCCATTGGAGTAGTAATAAACAGAGAGGGATCACAGGGTTTACTGCTGTATGTTATACAGAAGAAATTACTTTCTTCAAAGTAGTGCTGCAAATAACTGAAGTATGACAGTTTTCTGCTGTGGTAATGTTTTGCACGGCCATTCACAAATATCTACAATGATTGTAAAAGCTTCATTACAACTTGGCAAATATTACATGAAGTTTGCACAGACTGTGATTTTTCCAATGCCTTGAAATGCAGAATTAGCTAATCCAGTGATTTGGTGTATTGCTAAAAATATGCATATCAACAAATGAAAATGGTAGTGTGGCTAAATCTGAAGAGATAACCCATAATGTCTTAACTAAACATTATCACCAGAAAAAATTATCTTTGTCAGAAATGCACAGAAACACTACAAAGCATCATAGAATCCAGGGCATTCGCAGTTTTGGGGATTTTCATTCTTTTTTTTTTTTTTTTTTTTTTTTTTTTTTTGTATTTTTTTTTTTTTTTTTTTAGGTATATGTTAGTTATTTTTTTCTGTGAATATATGGTACTTTTTAATGAACAATGCTGATAATTAAATTTGAAATGCATGAAAAATTTTCATTTTTTCACTTTCTAAATGGAATGCCAGATTACTAATTCACAGTTGTTAGTGGCAAACCTTCAGTCCAGGAAGGATGTACAACAGCAAGTAACAGCTTAAAACAAGCATTAAATTTTAAAAAAATCAACAGAAATTTTCAAAATTACCTAAGTTTATTGAGAAATATGGTCAAGTTCAGGGAGAAAAACGTTATCAGGACTACATTTCAATATTTAGACTAAACACGCACAGGGATCTTAATTCAAGTGAATTCTATTGTCCACCAAAATGAAGAGTTGGAATACACATAAAAATTTTCTTCCAGTTGATTGGGCTAAACTTTGTGTTCTCCACAGTCAAATTTTATGTTAAATCCATACTAGACACCTGACTGCTTTCCCGTTCTAACAATTTATCAGGAAAAGAGAAACTGAAGATGAGCTTGTGCAGAGAGCAGAAAAATATTGCAGGCCACTAGTGAGCTCTCGAGCTCTGAAGGACAGACCAACGATATTCTGAAACAATAAAATTTATCAGTTAACAGGCTGTTTAATATTTAAGATTTAAATGTGCGTTAGTGCAAGATTTTGATCAGGCCTTACTAATCACCAATCATGTCCATAGCGCAGGGTTTGAATATATCTTTTTTTTCTGTCCCGTAACAATGAATATATAGTTATACCATGAGACATGAAAGAAAAAAAACAAGCAATAAAACAAATCCTAGAGTATCACACTAGATAAATTGGCTTAATCCAGAGAAAGTCTAACAAGAGGGTAACCTGGAGAAGAGTTGAAGCAAGTCTATCCACTGGACGCAAAGGTGTCTAATTTACAGGTTAAAACTAACATAACAGATGGAGCTGCATAGACACCAAACAGCTGAAAAGAGGCTTAGGAAGCACCAGTGGACTTTTTTGTTTCACTTCAACATAGAAACTACTACAGAAAAAGAATGAACTGTGGTTGATGTTGACAGTGCTATGCTCATCACACGCCATAACCAATCACAAACATTTATCTCGACAGAGAGGATAGATTGGGACTATGCCTACCAGCTCTGACTGCCAGCACCTTTGTTAAGAAATTAATTTCCTGAACACTGTCCATTGCTAAATCCTGTGTTATAGGATTACTTAAACTAGATGTGACGTGGGAGTGGTGTATATAATCAGGCTTGTCCTCAGTAAAGTTTGGGACGATATGAAACGCTTACAGGGTGCTGGCGAGGCCCCTCAGCCATTGACTTTCAAATGTGCTGGCCACACTGGAGCACGCCTTCAGTTTTACAGAGATTAGTTAGGAGCTCCTGAGATAACATAGGCCAGCAATTAACTATGAAGAAAATGTTTCAAAGGAATTAAGGGGTATACCTTTAGGAAGACAACACTTGGCCCAGCTCAGGTGCTTTAAATTAATGGCTACCAAAGGAGGAGCTGGAAGTCACCATGCAGCTAGCAAGTTATGACCTTGTTGCCATTACTGAGACTTGGTAGGATGAATCCCACAACTGGGATGCCATTATCAATGGCTGTAGGTTGTTCAGAAGACGCAGTGGAAGAAGGACAGGTGGAGGGTTTTCCCCCTGCATCAGTAGGTGAATCGAGTGTGAAGAGTTGCCTCTGAAGAAGAGCCATGGGCAGGTCAAAGCCCTGTGGGCAAAAATCAAAGACTGAGGCAACAAAGGGAACCTTATGCGTGGTGTCTACCACAACCCCCTGATCAAGCAAGTCTGTTGGTGAAGCCTGCTGGCTCCAGATGCAGGAGACACTGCTCTCACTGGCCTTTGTCCTGCTGGGGGACTCTGATCAGCTGGGAAAATAGCACAGACAGTTGTAGGATACCCAGGAGACTGTTGGAATGCATGGAGGATAACTTCCCAACACAGGTAATAGACAGCCCTACCAGAGGTGATGTGCCCCACTGGATCTGTTGGTCACCAGCACAAGGGAGCTAACTGGGGACATCAAGATTGGAGGCGGCCCAGGCTGCAGTGATCCCGCACTTGTTAAATTTGCACTCGTGACCCTATATGGGTCAGGGAAGGAGTAAAATTAGGTCCCTGAAATTTAGGAAAGCAGACTTCCAACTCTTCAGGGTAGATAGTCAATAGGATTCTCCAGGAGACTGCCTTTATGGATAAGGGAGTGGAACAGGGCTGACAGCTCATTAGAGAAGTCTTCAATAGAGAACAAGAGCTAGGAATTCCCAAGAGCTAAAAATCATGCAGGGGAAGCAAGAGGTAGATGTGGCTGAGCAGGGAACAGCTGGTCAAAGTAAAAGGGAAGAAGCAAATGCACAGACAGTGGAAACAAAGATAGATGACCTGGGAAGGACATAGAGATGAAGTTCAGTTATGCAGGGATGAGGTGAGGAAGGCCAAGACCAAACTGGGACTGAACTTTGCAAGGGATGCAAATAACAAGACGTCTTCTATAGATATGTTAACCAGAAAAGGAAGGTCAAAGAAGGTGCACTCCCTGATAAACAGTGCTGGAAAAGTGGTACCATAGATGAGGAGAAGGCTGAAGTAGTTATTATCTTTTTGCCTCAGTCTTCAATGACAATCTCTCCTCCCACTCCTCTCAAGTAAATGGGTGGGGACTGGGAAAACAAAGTCGCTCCCACTGTGACATCATGTTCATGACTACCTGAAGATTCTGAACATACATAAGCCAGTGGACCCCATGAGATGTATCCCAGAGTCCTGACAGAATTATCTGAGGTAGTTGCCAAGCTACTATATATCCCATTTGAAAAGTCATGACAGTCAGGTGAAGTCCAAGGGAACTGGAAAAGGGAAAACATTGTGCCCATCTTTGTACAGGGTAGAAAGAAGGACCCTGGTAACTACCACCCTGTCAGCCTCTCAGCCTCCCCTCTGTGCCTGGGAAATCATGGAACAGATCCTCCTAAAAGCTGTGCTAAGGCAGAGGGAGAACAGAGAGATGATTCAGGACATGACTTCTCCAACAATATCTTTCTCTCCAAATTAGAGAGAGAGGGATTTGATGGGTGGATCGTTAGATGGATAAGTGGTTGGATGGTCACATCTAGAGGGTAGTGCTCAATGGCACAAAGTCCAATGGACGTCAGTGACGAATTGTGATTTTCAGGGATCTGCATTGGAACCAGTGTTATTTAGTACTACATTAATCAGACAAAGACAAGGAGAGCAAGTGCACCCTCTGCAAATTTGCTGATGACATCAAGTAGTGCTGTTGCCATACCTGAAGGACAGGATGCCATCCACAGGGACCTGGAGAAGTTCTAGATGTGGGTCCTAGATAGGAATCTCATGCAGTTTAAAAAGGCCAAATACAAGGTGCTGCACCTGAGTCAGAGCAATCCCCAGTACCAGCACAGGCTAGGGGATGAACAGATCAAGAGCACCCTGGGAATAATAACTTGGGGGTGCTGATTGGTGAGAGGCTGGACATGACCCAGCCATGTGCATTGGCAGCCCAGAAAGCCAAGAATGCCCATAGCTGCATCCAAAACAATATGGCCAGCAGGACAAGGGACGGGATTCTGCCCCTCTGCTCTGCTCTGGTGACACCCACCACTGACCTGTTTTACTAAGCTCAGAAGAGGGACACCAAGTTTTTTAGAGGGATAGAGCACCTCTCCTATGAAGAAGGGCTAGGAGTATTATTGTTGTTCAGCCTAGAAAAGAGAAAGCTTCGGGGTGACTTAATTTCAGCTTTACATTAACAGAAGGGAGTCTACAAGAAAAAAGGTGTTAATGGCAGTGGTCCAACGTAGTCAATTTGCCAGACCTCACCTTATCAGAAACCCACCTACTGCCCTCTGTTTCAATGAGATTTTACTCATGTAGCTGGCTTGATTGCAGCACATGTTTCACATTCATGAATAACCTGTGTCATGGCCTCCATGGTAAGGTCCACCCCTCAATCAAAGCCCATCTGTATGCACACCTTTGTAGGTGTCCTGATGTTTCATGGTCCCATCGAGCTATAAATAGCTTACCTTTTGCTTCTACCTAACCTACCTATTCTTAGCAGTCTCACCTACCTCTTTGTTCTGTTATTTAGTGGCACAACTTTTAGGCACATGAACATCTTCATGATTTATGTTCAGACTCTTGTTCTCTACCCATGCAGTGATTTCCTGACACATTGCAGCAGCCCGGATGTGTTTGTCCCTGTGTCACCAATTGGTCTTCTTCCATAGCTGCAGCCACCCCCAGAGGGCATTATCCCCACCCAGGAGTTGATGTAGACTGTAGGCCACTGTTCTCATTCAGCAGTCTCTAGGGCTAGTTGAATGGCTCTCACTTCTGCAAATTGACTTCCCCTTCCGAAGCCTCAAAAACTCATCATGCGGGACTCCCCACAGAAGCTTTCCACCCCTGATAATTTCCCATCACATGGCAGGATCCATTAGTAAATAGAGCGCAGCCTCTAATTTTCTGCTAACTTGTTATATGCTGGTGCTTCTTGGGTATGAGTCGCCTTCTCAGGCAATGATTCAAAATTTCTGGCTTCTGGCCAGTCCATAATCTCTTCTAGGATTCCTGGGAAAATGGGGTTTCCCGTTCAGGTTCATTATGTAGTCAGTGTTACCCATATATTCCATGTAGCACTGGTTGCATGATGAATTGAGGGCATGTTTCCTTTGAGCATCCAAAGTGTAGCACAGGCACTCAAGGTGCCAAGAGGAGACACATTTCTGTCTCAACAACTTCTGAGGCTCGAACTCCCTCACAGGCTCCTAATATCTTTTCTCACTTGGAATACAGTGGGCTTCTGATCCTTGATAGCTCCAGCTCTAAAACACTAATGGTCTACCTCAGGTTTCTCCAAACATTCTTTGCCAGAGGCTCCAGGTGAGATCCCACTCCCCAGATGCGGTGTGGAGTTTACTTTGCACATCAGGACCTGCCTCAACAGACCCACAAACTACTGCAAGAAGCTGATTCATTTTGATCTGCTCAAAGGCCTGTTGCACACTTGAAGTGATTCTTCTTCCAGGTCACTCAGTAGATGAGGGAGCCACATGCTGGTTATAGCCATTTGGAATGCATTCTCCAGAGCAAGGCCTAAAAAAGCTTGTGTTTCCTTTTTGTTAGCTGTCGGAGACATAGCTGCTATTTTGTTAACCACTTTTCTCCACATGGCCATTGTGGAAGGGCCATTCTCTGGATCTTAGGGCCCCTGTTACTNGGAGACATAGCTGCTATTTTGTTAACCACTTTTCTCCACATGGCCATTGTGGAAGGGCCATTCTCTGGATCTTAGGGACCCTGTTACTTTTTAGATCACTGTAGATAATTTCCAGCACTTCAAATTCTCTCAGGTACTGGATACATTCACCTGCACTGGTCTTCTTCCCCAGAGAGTTCACAAAATCTTCCTTAAATGCATATCTTGCCCTCACACTTGAGAGAAGCCATCTCCAGAGGCTGCAAGTTGCTCCTTCTTCCCAAACCCTCTTCAAGAAAGATGGACAGAGACTATTACAAGAGCATTAAATAGGACAGGGGGGAAATGGCTTTAAGCTAAAAGAGAGTAGGCTTAGACTAGATATTAGAAAGAAATTCTTTACTGTGGGAGCAATGAGGCAATGACACAGTTCCTAGAGAAGTTGTGGATGTCCTGTTTCTGGAAGTGTTCAAGGCAAGGTTGGATGGGGCTCTGGGCAACTTGGTCTAGTGTAACTGGGGCAGAGGGATTTCATCTAGATTGTGTTTAAGGTAGATGATCCTTGATCATAGGTGATTCTATGATTGTTTTTTAAATCTCAGTTATAGAAGTAGTGAGCAAACTTCAATAATGCTTCTTTTTCTGGTAGTCCCAAACATGCCCTTATCTTCATCTATTTTTGCATTAATTTCTCCAGGCTTAAACCTCAATTATACTATGCATTGCCATTGAAAACCTACAGCAGCTGTCTTTTCAATGCATCTTGCAGCCTTCCTTTTCTTGAGGTGAATGTGGAGGTGTTTTTTTTTTTATCTTTTTCCCTCCATGGTTACAGGGAAATTCTTAAATGCAGAAGAATCAGGCATTTCTAAAACAAAAGTGTACTGACCTTGTAAGTAACCATCCATGATAGAAATAGCACAGAAGATGGAAACTGGGAAAATATTTTGTGGAAAGCAATGGGGCAACCATGGCATATACTTTATGGAGTGAAATAAAAGGGATTAGAGCATAATTATGCTGCTGGTATATGCCACCTAAAGTCAAACCAAGTATTATTCTTCTAAGTTCTTTTAAGCCTGAAGATAAGAGAATTTGGCACCTTTTTGTCTTTCTTGTTTCTGAAAAACAAGGGACAGTTCTTTTTCATCAGTAAATGTAACATCTTTCCCTAATGCATGTGACATATTTAATGGTTTAGAACGTATGACAGAGGTAGTTACGTATTGATATTTTTCAGCAGATCAGAGTGATACAATCATTTATTATAAGTTTACTTCATCATTTCTAGCCCACAGTAATGAGAATACTAAGGAAAACAAAGGATTTCCTGTAGTGTTTATCTGACTATGTCAAATTAGAATATTACCTGCAGCTGTCTTCAGTGTGTGAGTTAGATTGATACTTCAACTTAGTTACTCAATGATATGCTTTTAAAGTCCAGACAAGTTAATAAAAATATATTTTTCAAGAGTTTGTGTATTTTTTTCTTATTATATAACCATCCATTTTTACACTGTTCAAAGAGAAAAGGTACATTTGTGTTTCATAATCTCGGCCCCTGTTAGTCCATGCGCCAGACAGCAGCAAGAGCAGTAAGACAGTTCAGGTTCTCAGCTGTCAGATCAGACAAAATCTTTCAATGGCTATCATGTAGGAAGTCACGAATTAATGCTTCCTAGAAATAAGTATTGAAATCTCATTAGGGATGTGTTTATCCTGGCTTTTTAAGGGAGTAGGCATGTTGGAAACATTTTTTGCAATATTTTTCCAACTTGATTCATCCAGAAACTTCCAAATGCATCTGGATCTGTACAAACAAGTAAAAGCATGATGGAAAAAGAGGGCACATAAACACTGAACTATGCATTTTTTTTAAATTCTTCATTTTCTTCCTGTGAAACTCATTGTCAAGGCCTTCCAGAGCAAACAGAAACACCATTTCTGGTACACACACACAGGTACACACAGAGAGGAAGAGTTAAAACACTTATATTAACCTTCTTCCTTTTCTTCCCCTGTGCCCCAGGTTACTACCATGATACAACATAATGCAGGATTTTGAGTGCTAAAGAAGGATATTTGCAAGACATGAATGGAGATTCTTCTGTGGAACAAGCTGTATAGCATTGCAAAATCTACAGGATCTCAAAACGGAGTTTGTAGAAGTGGTGAAACTGACCATCCTTGTTAGTTTCTATCACACAGTTGATTGCATTGCACCTTATCAAACAGTAAAGATGAGGAGTCTTTTTCCAGATACAGAGAAAATCAGTATTGTATTAAAAAGAGTTTATATTAAAAAAACCCTCCATCTCTGGTGAATTTTCTATAAAGCATTTTATATAATATACCCTTCAAAATACTGATTGAACTTAAGCAATGAATGGCCACAGTAAGAGTGTCAGCTCTGTATGAATGCATAATCCCCACCACAAATAAACTGCTGGCTACTGGCATTGTATCCATCAAAAATTATTAGGAAAGTTTATGATAACAAGTCCTGTCATAAAAAAAGTCACTATGTTTTCTATTTGAAACAATATTTCCTCAAAAAGACATTATTAGCATTTTTAAAAATCCTATCTACAAGACTTACTTGTCCAGTGTAACTTTCACAGCAAATTTTGTAATAAATGGCAAAAATATCTTCTTAGATGAGCTGAGTTTAACTTCTACATTCAACAACAATGGATTTAATGGTAACCAGGAACAGTTTTTTCATTAGGGAGATTAATGTTTTGATAATGAATCTAGCTGTGTATTTCAGGTTTATTTAAATTTGAAAAGAAATCCCAACCTTTTAAAATATTTTATTTGTTAAGGGAACTGCAGCATCACTGTTTAAAAAATAATCTTAATTTTTTATTTTTCATGAAATTTTTATAGAGTTTTATATAACTCACTTTGAAAGAAGATTTTATATAATTCACTCTTACAGAGAGCTTTCTTTTCAATAGACTTTTATCAAGTGTCTATCCCCTCATTGAAAATTCTTTTAACAAACAGAACCTAAGAAAGAATGTGTTATTGGAAAAAGAATGAGTCAGGACTATGTGAGGTATTTTTTAATCAAATACTCTTTTAGAATTTTTGTTGATTAGAGGAGTTATTTTCGTCAGCTTTTCTTCTCTACAATGCAAGTGACACTGGTGGACAGAGGGCACTTGAGACCTGAAAAACCAATCTCAAGATTTTTAAGTGAAATGTAAAAATTGAACAAAATATTATTTTCATTTAAAAATGTTCATGAATGCTGGAAGCAAAAACAATTTTGCAACATTAGGCCCTTGTCTGACAATGGTCTTTATCCTGTAATGCATCATTATTTATATTAGTAAATATCCTAAAAATTTTCAAATGTATAAAAAGAACTAAAGTAAAGATTTAAAACCCATTGGAAAAGGTGTACCTGGACACAAGAGTACATCAGATGTGTTTGCTTCTCCCAAACTTCAATGTGGATGTTACTGACTTGTTGCAGAGCCAAACTCAGTGTTTTGCTGCAGATGCCTCTGACTGGAGCTAAATGGCTTATCCAATTCAAGCTTCACTGGGACAACCACTTGTGGGAAAAAAGCTGATGGCTTCGTGAGAAACTATTCCAACTGAAAAACATACAAGAAGCAAACAAATGGTCCTTGTATGTAAAAGTCAATACCAGATAAACTTCTAATTAAAACATTTGAGCCATAAGATTATTACTTTTAGGAGGAAGTGGCTCACATGCTGGATAAGAGTTGTATCCACAGGGAGAGCTGAGACTGAGAAATTCCAGTATCTGAGAAATTTAAGGTGTAATTTGAGAGGTACTCTATTAATCTTAGTTCAATTTCACATTGGGAATTTTGTGAACCAAAAAGGATAATTTCTTACTGGGGCCCAAAATCAAGTTTAACATTGTTCCTTGGCAGCTTTTTTTAAAAGGGAGGCTGGTGAACTCAAACTCCTTGGCTAGGAGTTGTGTGTTCCACAACAAATCTATACAATTTAGTAGTGTAACCTTAGATTGTTAATTTATTAACAGGTTTCAGATCTTGAGATTTTTGTGCATAAGGCTGCATTTGTTACAGGTAGCTGTGCTTTCTTCTTTATGAAGCAAACTCACTAAAGCTGTCCAGCATGACTTAAAAATCTCAGGGAAATGTGCAGTACAGTTAGCAGTATCCTCATTCACACAGCTGTGACACATCTAATTATACACCTTCTTGTAACTTTGGTGGTTGTTGTTGTTGCTTTTATCCCCAACAGATTTTTAGAGTAAGTTAAATTTAAAACATCTATGTCAAAAGATGTGGTCAGGTAGCACATTTAGTAAATCACAGCTGTTACTACAGCAACATTGGAAATCCACTGGACATGCTCTAGCACAAGACTGCATGAGTAGAAATCATAGATGGCCACTTTGTTGTCAAAGGTGCTTTCTTTTCTATCTTAGATATCAGAATTAGATTCTGGATAGAATCCCATTAAAAGACACAATCAAAGATTATTCTGACCAAGGCTGAAAAAATTTGTTTGCATGCTAAGAGATTTGAGATTCTGTGAAAAATTTTTGCTGGCACTAAACCAGCAAATACATATCTATACACAGATAGATATATAGGCAGATAAAGATGTAGATGAGATATAGATATAGATACAGATATAGATATAGATATAGATATAGCAATAGATATATCAGCCTTGCTTTTTGCAACTGTGAAAAGGATAAACACTTCATAAAATCTCCTGCCACAGAACCAAACATATTGAAATGGCTTTTTATGGAGATACTGAAACAACAACAAAATAAAATACACAAGGCTTGCGTCTCCTGAGGGTTCAATTATTTTGAGCCCTGCTAGCAAACTTTGATTGATAAATCTAGCTTTTTCTTTCCAGGAAATGGTTTGATCACATAGTGATGAGAAAGAGTTAGAGAATGGAAAAAAATAATATTTGGATTGCAACAGAATAATAAAAATGCAGAGGATGCTTTTGACTTTTACAAGGTGAGAAATTATTTCCCATTTTTACTGTGTGATATCAAGACTCTCTTCTAAGAACAGTTAAGGTAAGTCTGGGCTTTGTATGATCCTCTTAAATTAATTTTCAAAACTTATAAGGTTTCTTCAGCCTTCCAACTAGAAAGTCTTAATACATCAAAATTAAATTCAAGTTGTAGTGGCAACATAGGTTTTTCAGCAGCACAAATGACTGATGAAATAGTGTAGTGACCAAACTTTATAGGTGAAACATGAACTCTCCAGGCCCACAGGGAAAAGCAGGCAGCCTTTGTATCCAAAAGAAATTTAAGAAGTTTTCCAACTGGACTGATATGAAAAGCTCATAAAAGATGTCAATCATGACATAATTTGACACTTCTATATATCTTTTTAATTGTGCATTTACAAAATATTTTTTCATTCCATTTTAAAATACTTCTTAGGAGCCCAAAATCCTTTATAATTACTTTCGTCAAATCTTCATTTTCATGTAAAGAAAGAGAAGTTATCAATGAAACAAAATTAAATTAAACCATTTAGTTTTATTTTATCATCATAAATTCCTTCACACAAGATCCTTCTTCAGTAGACAAAGGAACTAAACCTAACCTTGCAAGCAGTTCCACTGGGAAAAAAGCAAAACCAGAGAGAAAGCAAAATTTTGGTTTGAAATATAAGCTTGGAAGCAAGTCACTGAACAACATTTAAAACTGTGCTAAGTGTTTTCAAGTTTAAACAACTAGCTGTAGAAAATGACTTTGAAATCACTGAATTTCGGGAAATCTAGCTGAATAATGTTTGACCTTCATTAACTCTGTTCCTTTCTGATTCAGAAAATAGTTTTTGAGGTTGCAGAGCATTGAATAAATAATTTTAAAAATAAATAATATAATTCAGCAAAGAATTAGCTACATCTGCTTCAACCTGCATAATAGGCCACAATTTGGAGAAAAGAGTATTTTGTGTATCAGTGCCATGGTAGTGCAGAAGACAGAGAAAGAAGATAGATGATTAGCTGATGATTTAAAGAGAGGCCACTGAAATGCAGCGGTGTAAACCTGAATATTGCAGTGAGAGTGGAGCACGGACATGAAAACTGTGGTATTTATAAGCTTCCAGACCTGGTGTATCTGAATGCTGAAAGCCAAATTAAAGTTGCCCTTAGCAAAAGTACGCAGTTACAAATGTAGTCCTCCCACATAAGTTCTCTCTGCCCTCGCTGCACCATATGGGACAGATGTAATTTAGTTCTAATGTTTTAGTTAATGAAATCACTGCTACAGCCTATGAATAACTGCAGCAAATGTGGTCATTGCTAAATAGTACTGCGCTTGCAGGCAAGTATGGCAAATAGATAACCCTTCTACAGTTTTCACTGCCTGTTTTTTTAATATAGACCTAGCTTCCTGAGGCACGGTGTGCATGTGCAAAATTTCAAAATGAAGAGGTCAAGCCTTAGACAGAAACTAAGTAACTAAGTAAACTAAGTAAATCCATTTACTTCTGAAAAAATTATTCTCATTAATGAAACTTAATATTTATTATCCAGACTATGACACTTCAGCTGCTTTTCTTGTTTTACGTAATGAAATAAGAAAACACATATTCAAAAATATAGTAATGTGCACATACACCACATATATTGTGCTGGCATCTCTGCCATATATAGCAAAATCATAGGGTTGGTTTTATTTTTCTAGCAACTTAGAGGTTCTATCTTTCATCTCCTAAGCTATCTCTTTGAATTTACTAATGTCTCAACCTCCAAAAATCTGTTTGTATCTTGTTTTTAAAAATCATAATGATCTATGCCAAGACTTTGGCTCAGTTAAATAATTTTTCCATTCTAATTACATTATTCCTAATTCTGACCATTTGCTCAGTTCCAGAAAAAGGAATTTCAAGCTGATTACAAGAACTACTGGTTTGCACTCTATGTGCTAACAAAACTGAGCAATTGTAGCACCAAACCACAGGCAAAAAAAATGCAATTTACTTTTGGAAAAGCAAATCATAATTTTCCATAGAAACTCAGTGCCAGCAAAACCTGAAACAGGTGATGTTCTGCATGATATATGCTCCATGAGTTCCCAATATCTCAGACTTTAAACACATAGAAAGATGAAGAGAAACCTAAATTTATACCTGTCATGGTTTAACCCCAGTTCACAACTAAGCCCCATGTTTCCATCTACTCATACCCCCACCAGGAGGATTGGGAAGAGAATTGGAAGAGAAAAAGTGATAAAACTCATGGGTTGAGGTAAGAACAGCTTAACAGAGAGGCAAAAGACACACACACAAGCAAAGCAAAACAAGCAATTATTTCACTGCTTCCCACAGGCAGGCAGGTGCTTAGCCATCCCCAAGAAAGGAGGACTCCATCAGGTCTAATTATGACTTGGGAACAAAAACGCTGTCACTCCACACATCCTATTTCCCTTCTTCTCCAGTTCTCTTAGTTGAGCCTACCATAGGGAACATGCAATATCCCTTCAGTCAGGTGGGATCAGCTGCCCCAGCTGTGCCCCTCCCACCTACCCACACATCCCCAGACTACTCACTGGCAGGGCACCACAAAAATCAGAAAAGAGTTTAATACTGTGCAAGCACTCCTCAGCAACAGCAAAACCATCTCAATATTATCAACCCTGGGTTCAGCAGAAATCAAAAACTCAGCCTCATATTAACTGCTCTGCAGAAAATTAACTGTACCCAGGCAAACCTAGAACAGTACCTCTGAAGTCAATATGCATATTTTAACAGCCCTTATCCAGAACAGACCATGGGAAACTGTGCACCTGATGCAACATCTGTACCTATTTGTAACATTTTTGTTCATTTAGCGAATAGCTACATAGCTGAAATTTATGAATAAGAGGGTGGCATACAGCATTTTTATGGGGTATTGATTCTCCAGAATTAAAGGTGATTTTCTATACATTGGTTAAGCTCAATACCACCTCCACCCCCAAACTCCTCAGAAAGCAAGGATTACTTACAAAATTGTTACTATTTTAAGTGCTTTTTTCTCTCCTCAGTGTCTAATACTAATGCTGGCATGAGGAGAAGAAGGACCATAAGTGCAGAAGTGATGTTCTATTTGTAGTCTCTAAAATCCAAAGGGGCCAGCCTTACCAACTGAATGCTCAGAATAAGTTCATGAGGCCTGACAGAGTTCACCCCAGAGTATTGAAGGAGTCAGTGGATGCAACAGCAGGACCACCTCTGTCATGACCCATGGGTATAGGGCACAATATTCACCAGGCAGATTGAAGACACCAGACCACATGCCAAGGAACCCTCAGGCTTTTATTGTACAGTCACCATAGTTCTGGCAATAATCACACTATTTAGACTAAAAAGGTGTTGGTTAGCAAGCCCTTACATTTTCACAATATACTTCCACAAAAGGTATTAGCTAGCAAGACATTAATTTTTGTACAGTACACTTCAATAAGTTATCAAGTCCCACAACAAACTCTTCAAAAGGTGCTGGCTTACAACACCACTATTCAAAGGTGCTAGATAATGAGCCACAACACACTTCCACAAGGTCCTCACTCTCACAACAGAGTTTAGTGCAGAGCGAGGAGTAGAATGTGGCAGTCACGCTTTGCTCAGGCAAAGCAAAGGAAGAAAACAAAGAATATCACCAGTCCTCAGAGCCTTCATTGCTCCTGCTGCTTGGATGATCCGAAGGTTGGAAAACAAAGAAAAGTAAAAGACAAAGGGATTGGGTGAGGTGGGGGAGGAGGGGGGTGGAAAGTGCAGAAGGGGAGAAAGGAGGCTCAATCCACTCTCTCTTACAGTTAAGAGGTAGACTCCTGGCAAACACCTATTATGTAACTAAGATTTGTGCGTATTTGTTCAGGCATGCCCAGCCAGCCCATCTCCAGGGACTGAGCTGGGGTGGGGAACTGAACACAAGTCTCAAGGCAGAGGACAAACTTGGCACAACTGTGCTGCCCCACCTCCATGAGACTCTCTCCTCCTCTAGCAATCCTCAGAATACTTGAGACAAAACATCCTTAGGTCTGGTCCTCTATACCAGCTCAAGCATCTACCAAAGGTCTTGGGAGCCTAAAGACCTCTCCACTGATTGAAAGCTAGCATATCTCATTACATTTACAAGAATGGCATGAGGGAAGATCCAAAAAAGCAGATTAGTCTAACCCTTACCTGGAAAAATAATGGAGATCTACTGGTATCCTGTTGAAAGATGTGTCAAGGACAATGAACTTGTCCGGCACCATCAACATGGGTTCACAAAGGGAAAGTCTTGCCTAACAAACCTGATATCCTTTTATGCCAAGGTGTGCTGACTTCAACACCAGCAGGAAATTAAACTCAAAATAAGCCATTCCACTTCCCCTGGCCTTCCTGGTAAAGGAGGGACAAAAAAGCAGAGACTATAGGTTGAGATAACAATTTATGAGAACCACAATGAATGAAAGCAATGAAATACAATGAAGTACAATAATAACAGCAATATTAATAGCAGAAGTATATAAAAAGAAAAGGTATTTTACCCACAAAAAGTTGTTCACCACTGGCAACAAAAGAAGATGATAGATATTCCTCACAGATCATATCCTCACAGCTTCTTTCACAGACAAGGACAATATAATGACCATACTTGCATACAGCCCACATGGTCATCAGGAACAAGGGCAAAGATGGGTTAGGAAGCTCCTGTGGCTAATTTTCCCCAACTCTCCATCTGAAATTTAAAAAAAAGGTGACAAAAGGTGACAAAATAAAGCCCCTAGAAAATATATCATCTGAGCAGGGATCAGCTTTGCTCAGTTCTGTGTGGGCACCTCCAGCACCGCTTTTAATACTCTGCTGCATTGTGGGGTCACACCCACTAGTGCTTTCCCGGAGCAGCCTCCCTGCCAGCCTGCCAGCCCTGGTGATTAAGCACTGCGATTGATACTGGTTTTTGTTGCTGTCCCTTTCAGCACTAGGGTCTATAACCATGCTCTGGAGGTAAAAGAGAAGGGGGAACTGGCAGGGAGGCAGAAGGACCAAGACCACTGGTGTTGATGCCCCGGTCCCCCAAAACCACACCCCCCAAGGATGACATGGGTGTTTTTGGATAACAACTATCACACCCACACAGCACTAAACTCCACCCCTTCTCCATAGTCAGAACACAAGTTCACCTTCTAGGTGGATGGAGGCAAGGTGGTAGATGTAGCTTTTCTGGATTTTATTCAGGCTTTTGATACTCTCCTTCACTATATCCTTCTGGACAGGTTACGTTGCTGTTCAATGAGCAGACACACAGCCCCCTGTGTGAATTGGTAGCAGGGCTCAAGCAGTTTTCACAAAAGGAGTTGCATCTGGCTGGTGGCCAGTTACCAGCAGAATTCCTCAGGGCTGAACTCTAGGGCCAGTTCTGTTCAATATTTTTTTCAATTATCTAAATGCAGAACTTACATTAGCAAGTTTGGTGGTGATACTAAAAGGAGATGTGCTCTTGGCTCTCTTGGGAAAACTGGAAGAGGACTGTGTGTAGAGCAGCCCTGCAGAGAGGGATCTGGGGGTGCTGGGGGGCAGCAGCTCAGGGTGAGTCAGCAGTGTGTGCCCAGGTAGCCAGGAGGGCAAACCCCATCCCAGGCTGCATCAGACACAGCAGCACCAGCTGTGCTTGGGATCATCCTGCTGGATTCAGCCGTGGTGTGGCCTCACCCTGAGTCCTGTGTGCAGTGCTGGGCCTCACAGTTTAATTTAAGAATGGTCCAGAGGAGGGGCAACAAATCTGGTGAAAGGGATAGAAGGTATGTCTTGTGACAAGCAGCTGAAGAACCTGGGTTTGACAGGTTTGAAGAGAAGTAGGCTGAGGAGTAAACTGGTGGTTCTTTACAGCTTCCTCAAGAGAGAAAGAGGAGAGGGAGGTTTTGATCTCTTCTTCTAAGTATTCAGAATGGATTAGACTTCCTGGAGAGGTGGATGGGGCTCATTTTACATGCACCAAAGAGCATATCTGTTCCTCTTCGACTTTTTGTGTGACAAAATTTTGGTATTGGAGATGGGGGGAAATGGCTACATGGATGGGTGTAGTAGCTTTCTCTATCTCCAGCATAGCTACTGGGTGGCTTCTGTGAGATGCTACAGGTACCAGCCAGCTCCAAAATTGTCAATCACTGTCCAAAGCTGAACTCATCAGCTACAAGTAGTGCTTCTTATAGATATTTAAGAATGGGGGGGAAAATATTGCTTTGGAACCGTACATAGAGAAGGAGAGACAAGAAGTAAGAAGAATGCATGAGAGAAACAGCCCTGCAGACTGCAAGGAAGATGGAGGATGTACTCTAGACTCTAGAATAGAGTTTCTCCTGAAGACCATAGTGATCCATGGAGGATCCAGTACTGGAGCAGATGAGTGCCCAAAGGAAGCTATGACCCATGGGAAATCTGCAT
>VWZU01016719.1:18357-47239 GCA_013397095.1 Sterrhoptilus dennistouni | reverse complement strand
CTAGGTGCCTGTGGCTCCTTTTTATCTAGCTGGAAATGGTTGCTCTTCTGGTCTCTAGTAGAGCATCTCCCAATAGGGTGATGAAATGTGTCATGCCATTGGTGAGCTTTGATGGTGCGTTAACAAAAGATATTCCCATGGGGATAGTAAAAGACTGAGCAGAGATAAGAGATAATACCCCACCCGGTTTTTAACAGCTGGCTTGTTATCAGGGAAGGCAGTTACCCCCTCCCTTCTGGAGCTACAACAGATAAGAAAAACAACCTTCGACTAGCTCTTTGTTTGGTCAAGTACCCTTAAATATCCAATATTGAGTCTCCTTGGTAACTCATGGGGAAAAAATTCTTTAAAGTAAAAAAGGAGCAAACCTAACCCCCAACAGCACCCTGCTGGCCCCAGGACAGAATCCTGCAGTAGTCCACTTGAAGCCAGACTCCATGTAGACATCAAGTTGTTAATTACTACTTTTTGAGCCCAACATTGCAGTCAGTTTTCCAGTCATCTACTTGGCCTTCCATATGGACCCCAACATTTCAATATGCAATTAAGGATGTTGAGGTGACTGTGCTGAAAGCCTTCCTGCAGGCGAAGTGGATTGCATCTACTCTTCTCCCATCATTTGAAAATACAGTAATTTCATTACTGAAGGAAATGAGACGTTCAGGCATGATTTACACCTGGTACCTTCAGGTTGACTTCCCAGACATCCTCTTCTCCATGTACCCACAAATGGCCTCCAGATGGGCTCCCATGATTTTCCCAGAGACTGAAACAAGACTGACAAGCCTGGACTTCTTCGGATCATTCTTTTACTATGTTTCAAAGATTAATGCAATATTTGTCTTTCTCTAGGTGTCACAAAATTTTCCCCATTTCCATGACATTTCAAAGATGATAGAAATAAGCTTTGAAAGAACATTAGACAACTCTGTCATCATCTTTAAATGCAAACTTCTAGTCACATATGGGACATGTAGGTGATCTGAGATAGCCAGCACGGCTGTACTAAGGACAAATTGTGCCTGACCAATCTAATGGCTTTCTGTAATGGAGTGATGACAAGAGTCAACAAGGGAATACTGACCAATGTCATCTACCTAGAGTTCTGTAAGGCCTTCAACATGGTCCCACATGTCATCATCTTCTCCAAATTGGAGAGATATGTATTTGAAGGGTGGAAAATTTGGTGAGTAAGGAATTGGATGGCTGGATGCAGCCACAGGGTTGTGGTCTACCTCTATGTCCAGGTGGAGACTGGTGACAAGTGGTGTCTCTCAGGGAATTTCGGAACAAGCACCCTTTAATATCTTCATCAATAGCATAGGCAGAGATCGAGTGTTGCATCAGCAAGATTGCAAATGACACAAGGCTGACACAAAAGAAGAATGGGATGTCATTCAAGACAGCAGACAAAATAAGAAAGTGAGCCCATGAGAATTTCATGGAGTTTAATAAAGCCAAGTGCACCTCAGTCAGAGCAATCCCATACATGAGCATAGACTTAGAGATGAAGCTTGTTCAGAATAGCCATGTGACAATGACTCAGGGGTTCTAGTGGAAGAAAAGCTGGACATGAGCAGGCAATGTGCACTTGGCAGCAGCCCAGAAAGCCAAGCACATCCTGGTCTGCATCAACAGCACAGTGGCCAGCACACTGGGCTAGGGAGGTGATTTGTCCCCTTTAATTTGCTTTCAGAACACCCCACCTGGAATGCTACATGTACCTCTGGGATCCTCAGCACAAGAAAGATGCTAACCTGATGGAGCAGGACCAGAGAAGAGCCATAAAAACAATCTGGGTGCTGGAGAACTTCTCCTATGAAGATAGGCTGAGAGAGTTGGAGTTTTTCAGCCTGGAGAAGAGAAGGCTTCAGCAAGACTTTATTGCAGCCTTTCAGTACTTAAAGGTGTCTTGTAAAAAGGTAGGCGAGGAACATTTTACATGGTCAGATAGTGATAGGGTAAGGGAAAATAATTTTAAACTGAGAGAGAAGAGATTTAAATTAGATGTGAGGAAGGAGTTCCTTACTCAGTGAATAATGAGACACTGGACTTTGCTGGGCAGAGAAAAGATAGATGCCCCATCCCTGTTAGCATTCAATACCAAGATGGATACAGCCCTGAGCAACCTGAGCTGGTAGATGGTATCCCTGCCCATGGCAGGGGAGGTTAGAACTAAATGGATCTGTAAAATCCCTTCCAATCTGAAACATTCTATGTTTCTATGAAACCTAGTTCCTTGGACTATATTTTGGACTTGCTTTTCACTGAATGTTGACAGCTCTTCTCCTGCTTGAACCCTGTCTTTAGGTACAAAGACCAGACACATTGCTGGTAAAGACTAAGGCAAAAATATTGAGTACCTCTACCTTGTCTGCAGCCATTTTCTCTGGATGAAATCAGTCTTCCTATTCAGCACTGTATCCATATTTTCATAGTGTATTCTTTCACTGCTAGTGCAGGGATAGAAGTTTTCATGTTGAGACTCAAAGGAGCCTAGTGTTTCCTAAAAGTAATCCTCCATACATGGTAAAAAGTTCTACAATCTGCCTTTATAGCCTGTTCCCACTTACAATTCGTTTTTTACAACTCCTATTTGATACTTAACCTCAGTTATGTGTTCTACCTTTAGCCAAGCCAGTGTTCCAAGTCATCTTCATATTTCCTGAGGATCATGATTGATACATTGACTGTACCATCCTCAGCTGGTTCTTCCTTCTTTGTAAGTATTAGGTCCAGTAGACCTTCTGCCGTTTCCTGATTATTCCAGCTTCAACAGCAAACATGCAGTTCTTCTCAGAACTCTTTAACACTCTCATCCCCGCTATTACTTGTGTCTCAGTGAGTTGCCCTTGCAGCAGATGTCAGGAAGGTTAAGATCTCCTGTAAACCAGGGAATAATGATGAAGACACTTCCTTAGGGTGGCTGTAACAAACTCTCACCTCAAAGCTAGCCTTCCTTTTCTCTCTTATAACCCTAATGCTCATAGCCTAAGTCAGCCTATTTCTCATTCCATGACTTAGCTCAGAATGTTCAAAATGCCTATTCACATGAAGAGAGAACCTTCTTCCAACCATTCCCTTCCTGAGAAGTTTGTATCCATCCCTTATAGAGCTATGGCCATACAATGTGTCAAACCACCCCACAGTTAGAACAATTAAGTTAAATTATGTTATGTTATGGCTCTGCATCATATGAAGGTCTCACAGTATCTGTTTTTTCCCAAAATGCTTTCTGCCATCTGAATTGTGTAATAACAAGAATTTTACCTTCTTTTTTTTTAATTCCAGAGACTTTGTGTTCAGTCATAATAAGATTTTGTGTCCTGAGCACACAATTACAGCTAACACTGTGCAGATCTGTCTTCACATTTTTTATTAGCATATTCCAAAAAACCCCTTGAAAAGAATACAGGTTGATGCTAAACTCTGATGAATACAGACCAATATTTCTAATATTTTTAAGGATTCTACTGCAAATAGTTCTGTTATCAGTGCAAGACATATGGAATTAATTCTAGTCATGCACTGAAATTGTGATTGCACTGGGAAGGTTCAAGGCTCTGAATTTTAAGAAGGACCTTTACAGAGTGGGGTCTTGGCTTAAGACAATTTAAGGGGTAGACACTACAAAATGAATTATCTCCCTTACAAGTTTTAACTACTTCCTTTTAATTCAACAAAGAGAGATGAATGTAAACAGATACAAATTAAAAAACAAAACAAAACAAGAAACAACAACAAAAAACCAAAACCAGTTTACTAAAAATCAAAACAGCAACCGGCAAAACATAGCAGTGAGAATAACTAGTTACAAATTTGCTACGTCTCAGACCTCCAGAGAGTCTGTCAGACATAGAGGGAAAAAATGGAAGAGAAGCCCCTCCCCAAGATGGCACCCTCCACAGGGGAGCTCAGGGCCTGGGGGGCAAAGGCAAGAACACGGCAGATGAGCCCCGTTCTGCTCAACCTTCCTCCACAGGAGTTTATGGAGCAGAGGAGGGTGCTGGCATTGCCTGGGAGCTGCAGCCCTGCAGAGTCACACACCATCCCTCGAGCGTGCATGAGGCGAGCGCTGCCGCTGGCCGCCCTCCTGCTCACCCGCTGGGCTCTGCCGGGCAGTGGTGCTGGCTCGGGTCACTGTCCCGTGCAGGGAGGCTGAAAACATTCTCACTGACCACCAAAGGATGTTGGCCTGCCCCCGACCAGCTCTGGCTCTGCTCTGTGGACTGGGACATTCACTCTGAAACACAGGTGGATTGTGGAGTGCAGCTTCTTGGGTTGCTGCTGTTGTTGCTACTTGGAGATCTGCCTGAAGCAACCTCCTCAGGAGCCCCAGGAGGAACAAAAGAAGGCTTCTGCCTTGCACTATGTCACTTTTCCCTCCAAGAACAAAAAGGCAAGAGTGAGACAACTTCTATCTGAGTGCCCCCAACCTTAAAAAGGGACCTGGAGCCAACCTACTCCACCACCGCATTTTCATCCACTGGTTCTTACAGAGATAACTAACAGTTTTTGGCATATGAAAATAGCACAAATAGATATGGAATACAGTAACATTTTGAGTTACCCATGAATATAAGTGAAAAAACAGAGAAAAATCATACTTTATGGTCAAAGATTGAGTATGTATAGTTACAACAGGAAAGATGTTGATTACTCCTAAATGAACAGTGGTAGAGCATATTAATTATCTTGTCAGTTATTTCCAGAGCTTAGTTTTCTGTATGTCACAGGAAAACTCATTTCAAGTTCATCGGTATTGAGGTGATTATCTACACATCCATCAATCTGATTGCCAGGGAAGCAGCAAAGTTGTTTCCTTCTGAATTCAGAGAGAAATCTTCTAAACTGGTTAAAATAGGCAACTAGGAGTTGTTAACATGTCCCTCCTGATATTCAAGTAATTTTAAAAGAAATTGTAGCTCTGAAAGGATAGAGCTGTCCTAAAATGGGTATGTGACCTGCTGAATCATCTTTCAGGCAGGATTCTGGCCGGTTCTCTACACAGAGCTTTGAACAGCCTCCGAGAAGCTATCTGCATGTATTTGACAGGTGTTTCTAGATGTGCAGGAGAATAGAAATAGCCTACACCCACTTTTAGGGTGAAAACATTTGAAAATTTCTTCATGTAAGAGCAATCCTCTCTGTCTTTGATGAAATAAATTATTTTTAAGGCAACACAGTTGCTGTGAGAAGTGTAAACAATATTTACATTAGCTAATTTTCCCTCCTTCTCAGTATGCATATAAAAGTATATGCTTATAAAAACATATGCTTTTTTTTTCCTAAGAAGAAGAGAGTGAGATGTATTCTTTATCCTTTTTTTACATCACAATTC
Organism: Sterrhoptilus dennistouni; assembly: GCA_013397095.1. Lineage (NCBI taxonomy): Eukaryota > Metazoa > Chordata > Aves > Passeriformes > Zosteropidae > Sterrhoptilus > Sterrhoptilus dennistouni. The sequence continues at coordinate 41,898 of VWZU01016719.1, read as the reverse complement.
TCTGAGAAGCAAACAAACCCTCCCACTTCTTGCAAACACCAGCCTGAAAGCTCTTTTTTGCTCATTTTATACAACATCCCCATAATGGTCTCATGCTACAGAAGGTTCCCGCTTGAAAGAAGTCAATGTCACTCTTTAATCAATTGCAAGGATCAGTCACCTAAGACTTGATTCTCTTGTCCCTACAATTGCTTGAGCTAAATACTCTGTTTTCAAATACTGCTACCTCTCACTGCCTCAAGGACTGAGGGAGACTGGAGCAGAGACATCAAAATAATGTCTCTGATGTGTCATTGCACAGCATATTACCATTAGGACATCAAGCCAGCATGATTTATAAGCAATTTTAATTAATTTTCTGAGTCATTTCCTAAGGGCTTAATTCTGTAATCTTATTACCATGAGCCTAACATGCTATAGTAAGACTATGCTTTCTAATCTTTCTTTTGTTGTTAAGTACAATCTCTACTTTCATTATGAAACTCTTGAAATAAAGCAGGTTTCTCTTTTGCATGGTGAAATTTTTCTGTGTTCATTAGAAATTAGTACTAGAAATTATGTAGTAGAGTATATTAGTTCCTAATACAGAATTCATCACCTACTCCTCTCCTTTATTTTTTTCCTATGAAATCATGCTAGAAGTGATTGAGGTTTCTACTTTAAAGAAAGTAGAAAAATATCATATATATCATATATCTAGAATTTTAGATATGGAATAATCTCAGTCCCCCCCGGTTTTTTTTGGGGTGGTTTTTTGTTTGTTTGTTTGTTTGTTTGTTTGTTTTGGTTTTTTGTGTGTGTTGTTTTTTTGTTTGTTTGGGTTTTTTTTTTTTTTTNTTTTTTTTTTTTTTTTTTTTTTTTTTTTTTTTTTTTTTTTTTTTTTTTTTTTTGTTTTTTTGGGTTTTTTTTTGTTTTTTTTTTGTTTTTTGTTTTGGTACACAGAACCAAATCTTAATCCCATTTAATTCAGTGAAATCTGGATTTTTTTTACCTGTTATAAGCAAATAAACTGTGCTCATGAATATATGTACAGATTATGAAGTGCAGAATAGAGTGCTTTTACTGTTTGCTTATTAGTCTGTGCTTTAAAAATAGGAAAATGGTTAGTAGATGATTTGCTAAATACCTTTGATTATTAGTATTTTTCCCAAGAATTTACACATTGGGTGTGTATGCATTAATGATCTGGGAGTTAAGTTATATTTATGGCATCCCACTGTCCATAAGCAGTTTTTAGCTACTTTAAATTTACATTATTCTGAAGGATCCTGGTCTAACAGAATCAAAATTTTAAGTTACAAGGGTATTTTATATGATGTAAGTTTTTACAAAATCATTTTTAATCACAAATGTGTGATATTGTTATTTGATTTGACTTTGAATATTCTAATATGTTACTTAAAATATTAATACCCACAGCATTGTCAAGTACAGGCATAATTTCTGTTATAGAAATTAGAGGATGAAATTTTACATAGGGGAAATAAACACATTTTTAACACAGAAGACTGGGAGAGCCAAGTCAAGGCTTACAACACTTAGAAAGTAGGTAGGTCTCTTACTCATGGAGGAACACAGAGGTGTATATGCCCTTATAAGAGCCCAGGGCACTAGAAAAGAAATATAAAATTGTTATATAAAATGATCAGTAACATTCCCATGCTCTCCAGAGTGCCCTAAAAATAAAGAATGAGTAGAGAATGAAGAAAGATGGTTTGTCTGCCCTATGAGCTTTACATCAGTTGTGGGAGAAGAGGAAATTCAGCTGTCATGTATGTCTCTGAGTCTTTCCGCCACCATTTATCACAATTTTCCCAACATGATTCTGTTCCTACATGCAGAAAAACTCGTTGACCATAAACCAGAAATCATTATAGACTGAAATATGTAAAATTTGGGTATGAAAATAAGTTGAGTTAGGACATTGAGTTTTAATGTGGAAGGTTTTAATTATTTTTGTTTTGTTTTGTTTTGTTACTGACAGTGTTACTACAATTAAAATTTGCTGTAATATTTTAAAGCGATTGATTGCCCCATTTGCAAAAGCCATAGTTACACCTTCTTCCCTTTCAAAGGTGTTTGGATTATTCACAACATGCATAGACAGGTGTAGTGCTTTTATGAATATCAAAAATGTATTAAGCATGCTAATGTAGAAAGAGAGCACTTTGATAGTATACAAATTGTTGCAAGGGTTCTAGCAGTACCAGTTGAAGGAAAGAAACATTTTAAAGAATGATTTAAGTGATTTCATTGTTATAAGGAAGGGAACACCTAATCTGTTTCTGTTCTCAAAAGATGAAAAGTACAGAAATGAACATTAAAAATTTCTTTCATACTGTCATTCTGTATCAACAGAAATGGACGTAATTATCTGGAAGAGAATTGTACTAAAAGCCTGTGATACCGTTTTGCATCATGTGCATCTTTAGCAGCCACAAGTGCTACCTTCTTATTTTTTGGAAGTCTGACCTCACCAATAGCGAAACACAAAGTGAGCTCAGTCCAGCTCAGGTGCAATGACTGACTACCCTCCCCTTCTCATCAAAATCACAATACAAAAGTGAGAAATGAGAGACTGAAGAGTCCCAAAAGAATCTTCAAGTCCTAAAGGATATGGCATTGAGGACAAGAAAAAAAAAAAAAGAAAGAATTAATATAGATGTAAATTAAAAATTACATTAAATTCCACTCAAAAATCAGCAAATAATTGTATATTTGAAAGGGATGTCTGAATGGATGTATACATCTTACCAAGGGTGAGAAAAGGTATTAAAACTATTCCTAAACTAATTCCTCAGTAGTCACACAGCTGCAGTATTTTTTGCCTAGGCAGATTCCCTGAAACTCAGATTTCCTCTCACATTTCTAATTTCTAGCATCCACAACACCTTTTTTCCCCTGATCTACGTATTTCCTATGGATTAAATGGTGAAATGGCAACAAATAAAGCATAGGAAAATGATTAACAATGACTTCACTGTATTTAAAAGCAAATATTTTTAAAAGAGATGGACCATTGCAAAAGGCTTAACAGCTAACATTTTGCATCTGACCCTACACTCCCTCCAATGACCTCTGAAAATCAGTTTCTATTTTGTTCTGTAAAGTTCTAAAACACAGTAGAGTGTCATAAGCTTTTCTGTGGAAACAAATAATTGTACCTTGTTCTTTAAGGTGGATTTGGCTCTTCCTTACACTGACATTAGAGATGAAAATCTCTGTGGAAATTAGTAGAATCACATTGGTGCACAAGTGCCATGAACGGAAGAAAAGCTGGGCTATATTTTGTGTTTTGCATAGTGATCTGACATTTGAGAATTGCTATTTCTCCTTGAAATACCTTCAGAAATTTTTCTTGGTGGTTTTCATTATCACAATAAAGAGCAGAGCTGATCTGCAGGGCAGTGAAGTACAGTTAAAGAGAACTATAAACAAGTGCAAAGAGATCAGTTTTCTGGACTCCAGGGAAAGCACACTGCAAAAAGACCCTCTGAAAGCAGTGTGGAAATTATACTTTCTCTTTTGTAAAGGAGAATTTGTTTGAAGAAAAGACAGTTATTGATTGTTTATTCTCTTGATACATAGATATCAAAAACATTAGCAGCAGACTCCGTTTAATGGAAAAATTGATATTTGTTCTTTTTCACAAAGAAAAAAATCCAAGCAGCTGAGTACAGTAATTTCAAGTACTGCTCTTTTACAGAAAGGAAGAAGGGAGAAGCTGTTCCTGGGAAATGGCTGTCTGAATTCAATTAATTACTCTATACTACCAGCCACAGTTTACTTCATTAACTAGTAGTAACATTTCCCATGCCTTCAATTAACAGTGGTTTTACTTAATCTAATATTAGTTAAGACACGATATGATCAGAAAACATCATTGCCAGCCAAGTGTTCCTCAAACACAACTGATTTATCTCTTTGGCACCTCATTAAAATGCAAACTATATTGAAATTGATTTTCAGCACTTTCAGGCAGGAATGTTTGTAATAATGTTAATTTGCAAATTTCCTCTTTTTTGTATGTATTCTGTATGCTGTGGTTGCCATGTTCAGCCCAAGGCTATTTGTATTGTGCAGACAGAAAATGAAGAGCGAACATTTATTTCTCGTATCTTTGTGAGGAACCTGAGGCGCGTGAAGATATTTGTGCTGTAACAGGCACAGTCTATCTCCTTCACTCCCTTTAGTCACTATATATCAACAGCAAACTCCCAGCTAGTCTTGCAGCAATTAACCTGCCAGGGCTTTCTGCTGTCAGACTCAGTAATAATAAACTATCCCCAGTGAGAGATAGAGCTATAGATTCTCGCCCTGCAACTTCCACAGTGGGTGAATTATTCAGAATCAGCATGATTAAAGAGATGACATGGTATTAGTTAAAAACACATACTTTTTTTTCTCCCTGACTGAGATTTAAACCTATTAAGGATTAACAGTGGAAGAAAATGGGCCTTACCATCCATCCACAGGTCTTGGAAAAGGGGTTTCTAGAAAAGTTGTTTATAATGCCTATAATTTTGAAAGTATAAGGATAAAAATGTAAATAACAAAAGGGATAGTGTAGTTAAATCATAAAGCATTTTTAAATCCAAGAACAAAATAAAGAAGCTTTAGGGACACAGAAACAAAGATATTATGCATGAAAAAATTGTAATGTAGAATCTCCTTTTTTAAAGTAAAAGATGGCCTCACTATTCTTAATTTTAATTAAAGATTATTATACAGAGCCTTCTAAAAACATGTATTGAGAAATATGAATGGTGTCCCTTATTTATAATTTTCCCTTAAAAAACAAAAAGGTGGGGGGCAGGGGGGAGGAAGGTAGCCTTGTTATAAATACTGTAATATTTTACCAGCAAATCAATTTTTTACATTTCCTGATGCCAGGGCAGCACTGTAATGTTACATGTGCATTGCAATCGAGTTTACTAAAACAAAGCCAAGGAAAAATTAACTTATCTTACACACTTCTAATCCCATTAAAATCATAATTCATTTGCCAATCTCAGTTTACTCAGCCACCTGATAACACAGTCTTAACTAATGTGCCTAGTGATTCTCTGGAGAATAATGTCTCTTAAATGCAGGAGTGAGCCTATGTACTAGAAGTAGTGCTAAATCTAGTCTAATCCATATTCTGTGACTACTAGACCAATGTGAATTATATTATTTGTCACACTCATCTATATGAAGTGGAACTAATCTAATGGAACTAATAACAGAGATAAATAAGAACCACTTTTTTTTTTTTTTTGTTTATCCAGACCTTCAATACAAGTAGCAATGAATTAAGCATGCATTCCATACTAATGCATTTTTTCTAAAATTTGACAAAGTTAATGGTTAAAGAATGCAGGTGGGCAAACTACATACAGGCAAAACTAATACCCTACAGTATGCTGGTCAAAGGTAATATAACTTTATAAATCTCAGAAATTGATAAACTTGTTTAAATAAAATAAAATCCTTGAAATTCAGTAGAGGAGGAAATGTTGATTTACCTCTCTTAAGAATAATTTAACTTCTACTTATAGAAACAAATGAATTGCCATTTTCCATGGAAAGAATGAATTTCATAGTATAGTACTCTGTACTGTACTGATTGTACAAACTGATGGTCTAAAATTTGTGTTCTCTCTTTGCATATGTGATCATTTATGAAACTTGTCTAAATCAGCCTTCTAAAGTATGGAAGTCTACATAGAGAATTCAAATCGGTTTATAAGTTGTATTTTGAGTCTACAAATGGATGAAAGAGACCATCATAAATGGTCTTCATATAACAGCTTCAAATACAAAATATATTTTTACCTATTATTCTAAATTTTCCCTTGTGCCAAATATTTGGGAGAAATTAAAAAGGTCTCAAAATCTTAACTCCAAGGCACCTCATATTACTACTGAAAATACTCACAGGTTTGTTTGGGTTTTTTTTTTTTTTTTTGTTAGGGGCAATTTGGATTTCTCTGTTTTGCTAAAGTAGCCTATGCTGTAATTTTGAAGTGTTATATTTCCCAGAGTTGAGGTACTACAAATATTGAGATGTCATGTGTCAAAGTGGATCAAAGACTTGCATGGATTACATTTCAAGAAAATGACTGTCACCAAATGTTAGAAACTGAACACCAAAATCTAGACATCTGAAAACTGAAAACATAAAAGCACTATTTTAAAAAAAGACCACATTTTATCACCATATTTTGCATGACCAGATGACAATAATTATATTTATCTTTATTTTAGTGGATTTTCTTGTGAGCTTTTTTTCTCAATTAGTGGTGAGAAAACAAAAAGAACAAAGGCTTTTCAATTTCTACATCTGAAATCCATATTTGGGTATCTAAAAAAAGTCAAAGTTTCTAAATTTGCTGCTCTTGCCACTGCTTCCAGTGAAATTGCTTAACTCTGCTGAAAAGCACAGTATGACTGAAAGTCAGGCTATATGTGTGTAAGTGCTGAGTTGAGAATGAAGGAAATCATCACTTCTTAGAATGCATATTGAGTAAGAACAAAAAGCCTTTTATTTGGCTGACTGGTAATATGTTTGCAATTTTTGAAGGGCCTCTACAGACTTGCAGTAGTCTGTTTAATAAAAACATGAGAACACAACATTTTTGTGCTTCTCTTCCTTTTGCCCATACTGATATCCTTTACAAATATCATCTGTCCACCTTTTCCTTCAAGTGTTTCTATTTTTTATAGTTTGATCTGCAGAAAATCAAAACCAAAGTTAGTGTGTAGACTATAATTCTCAAGTTTTTACTACTGTGTTCAAAGTGACAACCATAATCTAGACCCATTTGTTTTGTTCATGTTAGTATGATACACACTAATAGCATAAAAATTTTTTTACAAAAATGTTTAGCACCCTTTAAAAACAGCTTAATGCATATTTTCAAGTCCATGGTTAAGCAAATTTCCTTTTGCTTATTCCCTAAAGTTTGTCTGGATTTGTTAGACAAAGACAGGAATTTTCAAGAGCATAATTTTTCCTACCTGCATAAGTTTTAACATGGAATGAGTTATTTCTGGTTTGTCACAAACTGTTTCTTTCCAATTGCCTATAAAGGATGCTTAGGTAACTAGCACAGACAAGATATTTAGGTTTAGAGTGCAATATCTTGTGTTACACAATGTAAGAGTACATATTTTCTGTGAGTTTCAAGTTTATCCATCTTGAGAAGGAGCTTGGCACAGAGGAGCTCCAGAGGCTCTGTCCCATCTAATTGGTTTCTGTGATTTTATGTTCGTTGCTAAGTAATTTCAATTATATTAACAATCTTTATTGAGCTTAATGTTTTATAAGTCTATTATATGAATTACATCAATAAATTTAACTATTTATTGATATCAAACTGGATCCTTTCGTTCTTTTTGGATTTTTTCCATGTGTTTGATGAAAAAAAAATTGATTTTATTTTCTTAATTATTAGAATTATTGTCCTTCTCTTTCTCTCCATAAATCCAGTGGGTTTTTTTCTTTTCTGTCTTTTTCTATTTCAGAGATTTATTCATGCACCAAGGGCAACAGTGCCATCCAAAGGGCAGCCAAATAATCATTTAACACATAGTAAAAAACCCATGAGTTTTTCAACTCTTTTTAAAATTTATTTTTCTTTGCTCAGCAAAGAAAACACATGTATGAAAAACACACATAATTACAAAAATATGCTGTTCTTCATTCCCACACAGTTCAAACTCTTATCTCATAAACTGAGATGGATGTCCAAATTTTCATACTTCTCACAGATGAGAAAGTAATTATGTAACACACATGGCAAATATTATCATGTTTTATGCAGAATTTTGTATATCTCATTAAAACTGTGTTAAAAAAAAAACAAAAACAAAGCAAACAAAACAAACAAACAAACAAAAAAAACCCACCAAAAAAACCCCAACCANCCAACTTATTTTCTGACTCAGCCAAAAAAATTCAGTTAGTTTAAAATTCTCAGTGTGTCAGGTAGTGCCAGAGTGCTCACACTCTGGAAGAAATTGATTTTGACTTCCTGTGAAAATTTGTTTACTATAAAGGAAGTGTCAAAATCTATCCAGAGCTATCTGGCTTGTGCTGTGTGACAAGTGAATGTTTCATTTCATTCTGTGACACTGATTAGATTCTGAGATTTTTCATCTATCCAAGCTGCAAGTTGGATTTTTTTTCTTCACAATTAATAAAATATTCAATGTCGTTTTGGACCTACTAGCGTGTTCCCTTTGGAAATGCAGAACAGTGGTAGTCCTATATTATGATACCTTTAAGCTCTTTGTGGAAAACCTATCTCAAAATTAGAAGTCAAAATTGATGCTTGGTATTACTTTACTGGAAAGGGATAGATAGCAATACATCTTGAGCTGAGGACTATGGAAATAAAATGTACTGCTTTTCTGTCAACAAAGTATTGGATAACCTCCTGACCTCAGGAGAAATTACATTAACAGTTATGTCCTTTGTTTTCTTGAGGGATGAAAGATATTTTCTTTACATTTAAATGTCTCAAGAGTAGGGTAATAAAGGTTCTCTAATTCTTAATGCAATTAGTACTGCTATTATTTTGAAGTTTTTTTTATTTTAGAGTGCTTCATACTTTCCTTTAACATATACTGCAAGCTTACTGACATCAATTTCAAAAATGCTGTTCTCTTAATGTATTTACAATTTGCCATCATGTATATTGTTTGTTTTTTGTTTGTTTTTTTTAAGTAGCTTTGAGTTTATTTAGCAGATGCAGTCCTCACACTACTTTCAGGCATATTATCATCACACCTCTTTCTATTCAATATTATCAACATCATCCCACTCATCACAATCTTGCCTGAATCAAAGGCAACTTGTTTCTTGTTGGTGGAAGCTTTGAATGAATAATTCATCTGGAAAAGCCTTCTATGTTGTAAATTTCCAGAAGACAGAGCAATTCTCTTGTCAATCACCATGGCTCTGTCAGTACTAAGTTCCATACAGTATGTGCTCCAAATGTACAGAGGATGACAAGCAGCTGAAATTACCAACTGTGTTAGTCCTGGCTGTCCTTTTAGCTTTTCTTTGACAGAACATTCAAATTCAAGTCTCACTCTAACACTGCATTGAGAAATCAGTGTCAAAATTTCTTCTCTGTTCTCACCAATACAGTTTGGTTGAAAGCTCTGACATATATTGCAACCAAACTGGTCACAAGCCCACAGTTATCTCCAGATAGTTAAATTTCATTTTGGCTGAGTTTTTTTGTGCCTAGACAAGTTAGGCTCAGGCTGGCTAAGTATGAAGGCAAAGCTTCAACTGATAGTGCAGAAATATTCATACATTAAGACCTTGTCTTCAAGGCTGCAATGCAAGACGTAACCAGAAGTAAGTATTCTATCACCATCTGTTGAAATCAGGTGGCGCAATGTCTCTTCACCAGTGGGGGTGGAGGGGGATATCCTTTGTTAGCGGGCCAGCTGTAAAAAGCAGATGGGGCAATATTCTTTATCTCTTCCATGACCCATCCTCTCTCCAGGGAGGTGTCTTCTGTTAATGGGCCATTGAGTCTTACTGCGTGACTGATAAAATTACATCATCCCATTGTGAGATGCTCCACCCAGGGGGAGGATCCAAGCATTCCTACCTGGATAAAAATCTGGGATTTGGAACACTACAGCAGCCTTTTCTACTGGATTCCCAGAGGAAGATTGGACCCATCTACACCACCACTGGACCTTCAGAGGAAAACTACACCCTTCTACAGGATCAGTGCTTCAACAGAACCACATCTGTCACTCCAGGAGGACTGCAGCCACCATTTAATCGGGCTGCTACCAACAACCTGACCAACAGGGTGTCAGGTTGTCTTCTGACTCTGTCAGTGTTTTTGTACTACTGCATTTTATTTTTTAGCTTTCCTAGTAAAGAACTGTTATTCCTATTTCCATGTCTTTGCCTAAAAAGCTCCTTAATTTCAAAATTATAAAAATTCAGAGGGAGGGGATTTACATTTTCCATTCCTGCCTTCCTTAGCAGACACCAGTCTTTTCAATCCATGACAGACCTCTATGCCTAAACATATCCTTACTGATGCAAGTTGCATTCTAGTCTCTTGGAGGACAGACTCCTTGTCATTTCTGAAGGTTAATCTTCAGAAGACTAGTTATGACTATTTGATTATAGTAAAGTCAGAAGCATAAAAGAATAGGAAGAGAAGTTATACTGTAAGAATCTTTTGCTTGAAAACAAACACAAACATTGGGAGAGATACAGTGTTCCACTTCAAAGATGGAGCTATTAACATATTGTTTAAATATGAAAATAGAGATTTTGAAAGTACATGTTTTTTGTTTTAAAATCTTTTCACTTTCTTCCTAAACTGATCTTTGTCAATATGACAGCTAAAACACCAACAAAAATTTGAGTGACAGGCATTAACTAGATATGACTCTTCCCATCCAATGGAAGAATTTGAGAGTAAGTCTCTATCTACACTAGCAAGTAATGCAGCATTAAAACAGCAGCTCTCTACAATATGGATCTAATATTTGGACCATAGATGTTTTACAAGGAATGGTTTCAGATCAGCTATAGTCTTATTCTGTGAGATGTGCAGTCAATAGCACTTGCATCATTTTTGACATGCTTCTGATTTGGCTTTGTAGAAAAGTAACACAGTTCATGTAGTCCAAGACTGAAAGAAAATCAGTGGAAAGATTAGGCGATCTATTTTAAAACCATGCTCATGTTCTGAGCTAAAATGCTAATGTGCAATACAAAGCTACTACTTCTGAGAACACGAGACTTAAAAGAATATGCAGGGGGAGAACAGACCTAAGACCTCTAAAGATTCATGACGATGGATACACTGCCAGACCTTTTATTTCTCATATCATTTGTGAATTTGCAAAATTCTATGAATAGATACGGAATTGTTGTTTACCACCGTGCAAGATAATGTCATCCTTCAGGAAGAAATAAAGCCTCCAAATAAATAATTATTTCAATTTGTGCATATGTAATAACAGTGACTAATTCCTTTTCTTAAAGCAATGACATTTCTAGCATGTAGTCTTAGCATTTAAGTATCTTTTAGATAGACTGAACAGCTTTCCCCTTTAGAACATGGATTAGAAACAGCTTATTGTAAGAAACTTTTCTGACACAGGTAGTATAAGTTCTTGTAGTCAGCCTGATATGCAGGAAAATGCTCTGCTAGGTATTTTGTTTGTAAATGGCAAAAAAAAAAAAAAAAAAAAAGGGGAGTTGAAATGATGACTGGTGGCTTGGTCACAGTGACCATGAAGTAGCTGAGATTCAAATTGTTGGCAGTAGGAGAAAAACTGCCATCAAACTTCAGCCCTGGACATGGGGAGAGCTAGAAGACATTAATGTTCCATGGGAATCTGTTTGGAAGTTATTGGGGCCCATAAATGCTGGTCATTTTTTAAAACTCATCCCTTTAAAGCATAGAAGCAGACAATCTGAAAGTGTCAGAAGTAAAGCATGTGGGGCAAGATGCCTTAGCTGAGTAGAAATCTTTTGCTAGAACTCAGGCAGGAAAGGAAAGTGTATGGAACAAGCACAGGTGACATGGGAAGGCTAAAGAGATGCTCTTCACTGCTGTAGGGAGAAAATTTGTGCAGCCAAAACTCTACTGTTTGAGCTGACCAGCACTGGGAATAACAATTAAAAGGGTTGTTTTTTAAATATGCTAACAGAAAAAGAAGGGACAGAGGTTGCTCAATGAGGTTGGTCACCTCACACATGGGACATAGAAAAAGCAGAGCCACTTCATGTCTTCTTGACTCTGTCTTTAACACCTTCAGTCTCTGGAGCCCTGTGTAGAAGACTGATTAGAGACATAATAAACTCCCAGCTGACTCTGAACTTTCTGCTCCAGCTAGATGATCATTAATCTTTGGGTCTTGATACGATTAGTTTCAGTGTACTGAAAGATCTTCAAAATATCTTCACAGAATCTCAACATATGTCGGTTGGTCTGAGGATTCCGGAGAGGTTTGAGTGAACTGGAAGGTGGTAAATATCTCAGATTTCATGAAGAGAATGAAGGAAGACCCTGGGAATTACAGGCCTGTCAGTCTCACTTCAGTTCCTGGTAAAAGAACCCATGAAGGTTTTTCTGGGAGTTACTGAGAAAACACTTGATAAACAACATTTTCTTTAGTCATAGCCAGCAAGGGTTCACAAGGGGAAAGTCACAGAATTACAGGATCATGGAATAGGTAAGATTGGAAGGGACTACAGGGGGCCATCTGGTCCAACATCCCTACTCAAAACCAGGGTCATCCTAGAGTATGTGGCCATGATTTACATCCAGAAAATTATTGAATACCCCCAGTATGGGAAACTCCTCTCTGGAAAGCCAGTTTCAGTGGTCAGTCGCCTACACAGTGAAGTTCTTCCATATATTCAGATGGAACTTCATGTGCATCAGTTTCTGTCAAATATCACTTGCCATATTACTTTGGCACCACTGAGAGGAGCCTGGATCCATTCTCAACACCTTCCCTTCAAATATTTGTACACATTGATGAGGTCCGCTCTCTTTCTTCTCTTCCCAAGGCTGAAAAGGCCCAGCTCCTTTAACCAAGTGGCCTGACCCTGCTTCCATCTCATGTGTGTTTTCTGCTTACACTTGAGGAATGACAATTCTTAATTCATCCACAGATGTCTCTTGCCCCTTTGATTCAATTTCTTTCTCATCAGACTACACTGCTCTTGAGCCTGGAGGAAGTGACCCTGGAATATCAACCCTTCTTCTCTGCAATGCCTGTCCCCAGGGGATTTTTTCAAGATAATTCCCTAAAGACAGCCTTCAAGTTCTCCCTCCTGAAGTCCATGGTTACAATCTTATTTGCCACCCTGCTTCTTCCCTGGCCAATACAGAACTCCACAATCTCATGATCACTACCCAGTCAAGGCTACCCCCAACCTTCACATCCCCCATAAGCCCTTCCCCGCTTGTTGGTGTGAGGCCAAGGAGCACAACATTACTTGTGGGATCGTCCACTATCCATGGCAAGAAGCTGTGATCAGTGCTTTTCAGGAACCTGCGGGGCTGTTCATGTTTCACATGATGATTGCAGCAGATGTCAGAGTAGTTAAAGTCTCCCACAAGAACCAGTGTCTGTGACTTAGAGGCTGCTTCAAGCTGCCTGTAGAAGGCGTCATCCATAAATTTGCTACTTTTATCCCAAACAAGAGAGAAGGCCTGTGGAAAAGCAAACTAAATATTTTGAAACCTAATCTTGAGAAAATTTTGGCTTAAATAGTGGCATATATGTTCTCATTTTCTAATTCTCCATACCAGCTGATTCCCTCCAAAAGTATCTTGTTTCTTTATTACTCAAAAATCTGTCTTATTTGTTTGTTATTTTTCTCTCTTGATGGTATCCAAATAGCAAGCCACTTGATGGTTAATCAAAAATCATGATGTGGAAGTGGTTGAAAATTTTCTTAACTAATTTCCCTCCACACAAGTCTCTTCATCTATCAGGAAGAGAGGAGGCAGCAGAACATTTCTCTCTCTACAGCACTAAATATCTGCCCTGTGGTATGTATCTTTTTATAGGTGTTATTTTATAGATAAAGTAAATTTGAAGATGCCCTTATTGTTACCATGCTTTTCCTTAATGGACTTGTTTAGGTACAGCTATATCTAAATGGAGAGGGAGTCAGAACACCTGACTCGTCATAGTGGGTTTACTCCTGCTGAGTTGCTACATAGCCTTGGGTCAGTCTTTAAACTTCCATTAATTTTATTCTCATTTCTTAAGAAGAACCATAGAAAAGATCTTTAAGATCAGATACTACAATGATTGATGGTAAAGAGAGAAGATAGCTGTAGAACGATTATGTTTTAACTTCTAAGTGACAGTTAATTGATGTGTTATTATCCATCAAGACATAATTATTTAAATAACTGCTTTATTCACTTTTTTCACTTTATTCACTTTTGTCCACAACCCAGAAAGTAATAGAAAAATCAATGCTTTTTAGCCACGAATGCAACAACCTATCAACAAATTAATTAAGTGTTAATTTGGAAACCGTTCTCCTAATGTTCAAGCCAAGAGAGCTTTTTTGAAAGTTCCTTTTCTTAACTGAGCGTACAAGATATGTAAAAAGAGAATGTGCCACAGGAAATATTTCTGTTCAAAAGCAAATCTTGTATGCTGGATTTTAAAGAAATATGCTTTAAATATTAAGAAACAAAATAGTTTTTCAATTTATTCAAAATCTACTCCCCTTTATGTGGAGCTCAGACTTTTTTTACATGATCATGTAATTCTGCTATTAAATTTTTGTTAAAATCATCCAGAATGAAGGATTAGTATTCTATTTTTTACTGGAGTTTGACAAAACATCAGAAACTTCACCCCTTTAATTTTGTATGTGGTGCTTTTATTTCTAGTACATTTGTATGGAGAAGCTCATCATTTTGGAATGATGATTTGTCCCTAGAAAATAGGGATGCCAACTCATTGCCTTTTTATAGTTACCTCCAAATCATTAGAAAACAGTGTTCAAAAGGGAGGAAGAAAAATTTTAAATTTATTAAAGGTTCATGATGATGTAGAAGTTAGTGAGCAACTTTAACCATGCATTGTTCTACGTATTTTTCATACATATTTCATAAGAATTAGACGTTTTTAATGTCTTTATGCCATAAAGTAGCTTCAAAAGATGCTTACATTGAGATAAATGACCCTTCAAGTTAGTGGTGCGTAGGTGGCTTTATCCACATTCATTATGACAGGTGATATGTTAAAAGACTAGAGAAAGAATCTTCTTAGTTATCTGTAGTATGGATTTTATGTCAGCATTGTAAATTTATAATTTTTTGCAGTTTTTTCTACTGTTCATTTTGTTCTGAGACCTATAACAATAAATCAATGCCTTTAATATGTACAGTAATTAAAGTTCACTAACTGACATATCCAGAAGAACCATTTAGAAGCCAGTGGACATACAGCTTGACTGTTTCAAAGTCTAGTTAACATCAGACACTCTTTACATGGCCAACACTAAACTACTTCAAGTAAGGATTTTTTCCACTAAATTATCACTAAAATTATAAAACACAGTTTCTAAGCAAAATAAGCGATACCCCACAAAAAAGGATAGTCTGGAAATATGTCCTGCTGAAACCATAATGCATGCACACAGACATAAGACACTTTCCCAAAAGTACAAAAAAGTTTTACCTTCCTCCTCTGGAGATAACACCTGTCTCTCCAAGCAAGCTTTCAATTTTTTGAGAGTTTCCCTAGCATAATAAATTTTCCACATATCTTTCAGCTAGTAGAGTATTAGTAAAACATGGGCTTACTCTGTTCTCTTCTGTCTTGTGTTCAATGGCTAAGGTCATGTTCTCTCTGAAAGCAGTATACTGTAAATTTGTTGTTTCTATTTCTGTCTGCAATTCATATTTATCTGTTGCAATAGCAGTAACAAGCCTAACCACAACTGCCACAAAGCTTATTTAATTTAGAATAATTTTGAATGGCAATGTTTTTTTCTCACATATTAGAATTAAATAATTTTCCTGTGTGCCCTGAGACACAACAGACCTCCAATACGAGAACTAAAGATGCTTTGAAGAGATACCAGTAAGTCAGATTGTTCAACTTAGAAAGAACCAAGCCAAAACCCAATGCTATCTCCCATCTCAAGAAAGTCAATGAACTTTACTAGGAGATGTGAGAAGCTGAAATTCAGCGCCAGCTGTCCACCCCTGTTTTAAAACTCACTGTTGGCAATAAATTGGCTTTTTATTAGCATCAGGCAAAATTTGTCTTCCATGTCAGCCTTTTGGCCATGCTGTTCCAGTCTGGCCAACACTGGAAGGAAAGTCAGAGAAGTTTTAGGGGCAATAAATTAAAAATTAACTAAGCCAATAATGGAAACATAAATTGAATCAATGAAATTTAATCAGCCATTTATTGTTGAGGTTTGAAAGACACTGTCATGAACTCATTCTATTCCTAAGGTGTATATTTGGCTTATCTTTCTCCCTTATAGAACTCTTACAGAACTTCATACAGAGGGAAAAAGACATGTTCAATGAAACATATGTTCTCTCTGTGACCTGAACACAGCCTCACCATGATGTCAAATGATCTCAAGTGGCACTAGGGGAAGTTCAGATTGGATGTAAAGATATAGGAACTTGTCAAGCACTGGAATAGACTGCTCAGGAAAGTGATAGAATCATCATCCCTGCAAGTGTTCAAAAGGCATGGGGATATTTAGCCATTTACATGGCAATGCTGGATGAACAGTGGAACCTGATGATTTTAGAGCTCTCTTCTAACTTAAATGATTCTATGTATGATTCTATGATTCTTAAACTATATTAATTTTCAAAACAACGAAAGAAGATAAACGCATTTAACAGACTTTTTCTGCTTTGAGAGTTACTTCAAACCATTATAAGATAATTTTAGGGTGGGTAACTCATTTCAGTGTCCTTCAAGATTTGGACAATACAATATTTTATTTTTAGAGCAAATATTGTTTTTTTCAAAATACAACAATAATCTGAGATCAGATGTTGTCCAGAATTAAATATAAGGTCTTCTGTTCCATGCAGCACCAGTATTCTTGTGATTAGAAGAAGATCACAAAAGTTTCTGAAGACATACACTGCAATTCATGCTAAGCTAACTGGTCTGTAATTTCCTTTTGTAGCTCGAGGTTCTTTCCTCAGTAATTGGATTATGCTGGCCACTCTTCAGCCTTCCAAGATTTCTCCTGAGCTAAGTGAGTTGGAACAAAATATGATAAAACTTTTCCAATTCCTTTGCTTATTCCTTTTTAGCACTTCTTGAAGACTATATGGCCTATATTAATTTACAGTATTAACCTCATCAAATTCTTTACAGGAATGATGATCTTTATTATCTATATAAGTAATCTGAATTATGATGACTGCTACCACCCCAAAATATAATACAAAACATGTTTTGTTTTCTTTTTGTAGACCAATGAAGAACCAGATAGAAAGTCTGTGAAATAAAAACCTGAATAGAAAATAGTCTGTAGATTTCCTTCTATCTCTAGAAATAGGAAATAGTCTGTAGAAGATTCAGCTGGGATGTCTGCACCTGCTGCCACAGGGAAGGCTGAAAACTGCACCCAAATGCTGCTAACAAGGCTGCAGTGCCGACTTCAGCCTGAAGGAAGTGCCTAGACCTTTTTCCTGGGTCAGGGACAGGCAGCAGAGCTGCCTAGGGAAGATGTGCCCAGATGGAGAATCTCCTATAGAAGGTGGCTGAGTGGCAGGAAGCGGTGAGAAGGTGCCTAGCATCAGAAAGACTGAAAGGACTGAGCTTGTTCCAAACAAAACCCACAGGGAATTCACGGCACACAGCCAAACAAAAGCTCTTCCAACAGCAAACCAGAAGGGAGAGAGAGGAATAATGCAAGAGAATGTAAGCTTGCCATGGCAAGGACATGCGGGAGGAAGACACTTCGCCAAAACTTGAGATGCCCTTGTAGAACCACTTTGTTGCTCTGCAGACTGAAGAAGCTCTGGATGTTGACTATCCAGACTTCAGTAAAGCATTTGACACAATCTCCTGCAGCATTCTCCTGTAGCAACTGGCTGCACATGGCTTGGACAAGGGTATTCCTTTTTGGACAAAAAACTGGTTGGATGGCCGGACCCAGAGAATGATGATGAAAGGATTTATATCCATCTGGCAACTGGCCACTAGAGGTGTTTCCTAGAGGTCAGTGTTAGGGCTAGCCCTGTTTAAAGTCCTTATTGATTATGTGGAGTGGGGATTGAGTCCATCCTCAGTAAGTTTGCAGACAACACCAAGTTAGGTGAGACTGTTGATCTGCTCAATGACTGGAAGACTCTACAGAGAGATCTTGACAGACTGACTTGAGCTAAGGACAACCACATGGGGTTCAACAAGGTGAAGTCTCCAGGTCTCTCCTTGGGTCACAACAACCCCATGCAGCACTACAGACTTGGGGAAGAGTTCTTTAAAACTTTGCATCAGAAAAAGGCTTGAGGGTGCTGGTCAAAAGCCAGCAGTGTGTCTGGGTTGTCAAGAAGGCCAATGGCAACTTGGCCTTTATCAAGAATATTATGGTCAGCAGGACCAGGGAAATGATCATTCTGTTGCACTTGGAACTGGTGAGGCTGCCCCTCAAATCCTGTATTCAGTTTTGGGGCCCTCACCTCCAAAATGACATTGAGATTCTGGAGTGCTCCCAAAAAGAGCAATAGAGCTGGTAAAGGGTCTGGAGCACATGAGAAACATCTGAGGGAACTGGGATTGTTTTACATGAAAGAGACTAAGGGAAGACATCATTTTGTTGTGTCTCAAGTGGAAGTATGAGAGGAAACAACCTTAAGTTGTGTCAGAGGAGGTATAGATTAGATACTAGAAAAAAATCTCCTCTGAATGAGTAGTTACGCATTGGAATAAAGTTGCCCAGGAAGATTGCAGAGTCAGTGTCTCTGGAAGTGTTAAAGAATCATCTGGATGTGGCACTTGGGGATATGGTTTTGGGGTGGTTACAGACTTGATGGTCTTGAAGGTCTCTTCGAACCTTGATAATTCTGTGATTCACTATTACCTCTTCGAGGTAAAATACAGAAGGACACAAGCAATCCAGGAGGTTCCTGGATAACATCGATGATAGTTTCCTTTTTCAAGCAACAGAGAAGTGAATAAGGAGAGGTGCTATGCTGCACCTTGTTCTCCCCAAAAAGGAAAGCCTGGTGACAAATGAGAAATTCAAGGGCAGCCATGTCTGCAGTGGTCATGAAATGGTGGTTTTAGGGCAGCAAGGAGAGCACATAGCAAGGTAACTACTCTGGAATTCAGGACAGCAGATTTTAGTTTGTCCTTTGCAAGAAATTTGAGTAATACCAAAGGAATCTCAATAGTTTATGGATTTTATCCTTCACAGACTTATGGATATTAACTGAAGTTAATGTTTTCACTCTAGTGATGTTATTTGCTCCCTGGAGATTAACTTATAACCATGTACGCTAATTTCACTGATTTCTATTGAATCACTCTGTAGCAGTGAAAGCAGAGCCAAAGCTAGATATTGCTATATCTATTAAGCATATCTAGCAAATTATTATTTATTGTAGTTTGGATATTCAGAATATTAGACTCAGAATACTAAAATGGAATGTCTATCCCATTCTTATGTAATTTTAAATAAAATTATGGCTATTAAAACAATGTCTATTCTGTTTTTTATCCGTGTCATTTTATGCTACTGGATTTTCTACATGATTAGATTTTTGCTTGATGTTAAAAGTACAATGCAAGGGTATTTGTCTCTAGACTTTTAGTAGAATTCCATGGCATGTTTATATGGAAGGCGTCTGGTAGGTCCTGTGATACCAAGTACATTATGTTTTTTTACCCACAGACCTCTTTCACCTTTTCCTTCTCCCTTGGATTATGAATTAATAATCCATGCATTCATATTTTCCACTTGTCAAACTCAGGCAACAGTGAAAATAAGCAGCACAAATTGGCAGATAATGCACCTTATTTCCATGTAGAAGCAGGTGCATTTTCTTCAGCATAAGTGGCAAGATGACGCTGATCCACTTTGACAGGCAGGCAGATCTAAAATTACTCAGCACACTTTGCCACTGGTTCGGGAAAAGTCTCCCATGAGCTTATTCTGCAATTCTTTAGTCCCTAGAGTGTTAATTAAAATTTACTGGATAATATTTGCAAGGCTCAATGGTTACCGCAATTATCAGTTACTAAATGTTAGTGGCAGAGTTGACACCTGATGCTTGGATGCTTTTTTCAAGATATTCAAGAGGATTTCTCCTCGCTTTCTTTTTTTTAAATTCTTTAGTTCTTGAAATAACTGGATCAGTTAAGTGTCTCAATCAACCTTTAGACTAAAAATTACTTGGATAGGAGTTTAATTATCTATTTATCCTTGAGTTTCTTTTCAGATACCAGTAAAATTCTTGCAAAAGAGGAATAGAATTGTTACAAAAGCCTTTAAAAATGCAGGGGTCAGCTCAGGACAGTGAAAGGAGGAGAGTACCTTCTAAATATACTTGCTGCTCAGTTCAGATTTGCTCAACAAAATTTTAGACTGGGGACTTGCTAATCACACATGCAACAAACAACTGCCCCTTTCAAATTATTGAAGTCCAGCTTGCAATAAAATTTATTGTCTAGATGTTTACCAATGACTTCTTTCTCTCTCCCCTTAAAGTTTCATCAATATATTGAAACCCATTCACTCTAAAAGAAATATTTTTACCTTTTTTTGTTACTAACAGTAGAAAGCTTGCTTATCATTTGATACATTTTTATTTAGATACTTAATATTTTAGCTACTTTTCCTTCATATCCTTTTATATGTTTGTTCAGTTTCTTGCAACTGTGCAGCATTCCTACTCACTAAGGGCCTGCTCTTCTCAGTCTGTCTAACATAATGAGACCATGTCCTTTTTTATTCCCAAGACTGACCAACTCCATGAATGAGGGTACACTGAACTGGCTAAGTATTTGCAAGCTCTGTAGACAGTTTTCAACTGCAGTCATATTGTCTCTGCCACTCATGACTCTGCAATAATCACAGAAGAAACACAAAGTTAGTAGACTTTGTCTCTGACTAGACACTTCCATAACCTACCCGAAGGCCAGAAAATTCACTGCAATATTTGTCAGAGATAGGCAACACAAAAAAAGTCAGTAGCTGAAACAGAGTGGAAAAAGCACAACAAAACTGGAAAACTTATGAACCCCTGCCAGGTGTTATATGCCAGGATATGGTTTTCTTCATTTAACTGAAAAGGTTTCTTCTGGGCAAGAAAAAAAAAAAAAAAAGAGAGAGAAAATACCAGGGAGGACAAGGCTGTGGGACTTAACATAAATCACACACTATTTAAAGTTCAAATTGAAAGTCATATCACATAACAAAGTATGGCTTAATGTTGTGAGAGGCAATGGGTTAGCTCTAGGTTCATTAGGTAAGTTCAGTTGATGACTGAACCAACACCTGTGTGTCCTTTGACCTTCCAAACAGCTAAAGAATAACATTTCAGATGATTCTATGGGAAGAACCCTGTTCTGTGTAGCAAAACAATATGACTGCGGTAGTCAGAAGACAAGATAAAGGCAAAAAAGAAAGCCAAAAAGAAAATTAAATTCATGAAAGAGAACAAAAAGAAAAAAAATCAAAGCATGGAAAGAAAGGGGTTGGGAGAAAGAAAGATTTGAAATCATATGGGTAAAATATGTTCACAGAGAAAAAAAAAGGGAAAATATAATAGATGTAAGTGTCTTACCTAATTTCAAATCTTAAAAACAATTTTAAAAACCCTTAATTCCTAATATTCTATTATATTCCATGATGGACATGTTTTGTATCTATATGCATTATGTAAATTACTGAATATGTTGTTTGATAAATACTCTAGGTACACAGATCATTTGTTTGCTTCTTCAGTCCACAAAAATAACATGTTCTTCTCATAACACACTTATGTGCCTACCTCTGACAGCATAGGAATAAACTTCAACATCGGAGTCTTACTAAACACAAGAGGAAGTGCAGCTACTCAGGATTACTTTAACCAACCGATCTTCTGAAATATAAGCAGATATTCATTGAAATCTGCATTTATTCCTGGGAGCATATTAGTGTCTGTAGCACTTTGGTCCATAAAGGTTTCTTTGATGCTAGAATTCTGATCAAGAAGAGAGACCGGACACAGGTCTGGAATTAAACAGCAACTAGATATTAAAAAAAAAAAGGTGATTAATTGATTAATTAATTAATTTAGGAAAACTGTTTTACATTTGACTTCCCTTAATTCTTAACAAGTGGTAAGATGCCTTTTAGTATTTGAGAAATTGTTTTAAGTAGAGACTAGGAGAAACAAGCTCAGGGAAAGAAAGAGCAGTAAGTTTAGGTGTAGGTGACTGGGGACCAAGGGGTTTATCTCCATCAGATTTAGCAGGACAGGGTTTCAAGGTCACTCTCTCTTACCTCTCTTGAAGTCTGTAGTGAGGATTCTAACCTAGGGAAAAATAATCACTTACCTATGTTCTTAAATAATGAAGTAAGAAATTCTTTTGTCACTCAATTTTCCTTGAGGGAAAACAAAAACAAAAACAAAACAAACAAACAAACAAACAAAAAAACCCCAACAACAACAACAACGACAAAAAAAACCACAACCAAACATAAGGCAACACAACAGGTTGGAGCAATGGGAAACAGGAACCAGTCAAAGTTCAGCAAAGGGAAGTGCACAGTTCTGCACTTAGGAAGACACAGTCCCCTGCACCAGTACATCATAAAAATGAACAGATAGGAAGAAGCCTTGAAGCCTTGCAGAAAAATATCCAGGAGATCTGAAGAGAGAGATTAAGAATAAACACTATTCTCTTGTGGTAAAGACAGCCAGCAGTGTACTGGGCTGCCTAATGACAAGTGTTACCTGCAAGCTGAGGTTTGTGATCCTTCATTGCTCCTCAGCATTGGTGAGGCCACCACTGGTGTATTGTGCCCACTTCTGGACTCTCCAATACAAGACATTGGTGAATATATTTGGAGAGCATCTAGACAGGAACTAAGATGATGAAGAGGCTAGAGCAACAAACATAGGAGGAACTTCAGACAGCTCAGGTTATTAAGCCTGGAAGAGACTCGGGGAAAAATTCATCAGGGTTCCTGGATACCTGAAGGGAGGGTGTAAAGATGGCAGACCCAGTATCTGGGAAGTGGTGCCCAGTAACAGAATGAAAACAATAGGCACAAGCTGAAACATGACAGGTTCCTCCTCAACACAAGGAGATATCCTTTTACTTGGAGGATGATTGAGCCTAGCAACAAGTTGCCCTGAAGGAGCTTGTGGACTCTGTCCTTGGAGACCTTCAAAGCCATCTGGACAAGGTCTTGGACAACCTGGTCTATGTGAACATACCTGAGCAGAGACATGGCTACCCCTGGATGTCCCTTTTAGCTGCAACATTTCTATCATCTCCAGGAGGTCCTTCTTCCCTGAGAAGAGCCTTGGAGAAGCTGAGCAATTGTGCTCCCTCCATTGGCTCATAGGAGCTTACCAGGGGCTTCCCTGCCACACTTCTGGGCTGCCTGTTTCTGAGAAATTGTGTTTGAGGCACCCAGCTCTCATCACAGGACCCTGGGGTCCAAATCCATTCACAAGGCCACATGAAGGCAGCACCTGTACCCAATGTAGGGAATGCTTTCCAATGCTGTGTGGCAGTGAGCTGCCCAGGACTGTAAACTACATACATTGCAAGTGGAGAGCAACCATCAGGAATATGGAGGGTGCTCTTCTGCCTGTCTGTCACCTATATANTGTATATATGTATATATGTATATACGTATATATGTGTGTGTGTGTATAAATATATCACACTAGTGTGAGAGAATAGTGTCCAACTTGTCCTTGGTGATTTGATTCTCAAACGCTGTCTGGACAAGGTTCTGAGAAAACTTCTCTATAGTGTTGGACCTGATAACCCTCAGACACCCCTTCTAACCTGTGATTCTGTGGT
>VWZU01016719.1:10638-15724 GCA_013397095.1 Sterrhoptilus dennistouni | reverse complement strand
TTATATTTATATTTATCATATTATTATCAGCAAAGGCTGATGAACTGTCTGTGTAGGGACTTCTCTTCCTGGTACTGAATGCCAGAGAAATCACAGTGAAAAGTTAAAAACAGAACTGTAGGGGAAAAGAAAGGACAGAGATGGATGAAAGGTGACTTAGAAGGAATGAGGGAGGGAACATCTGTACTGCACTTTACTGATGTTAATCTTTGCACAGTTTATGACACAGAGGCAGTGGGAACAGTGAGGTAATCATTTGACTTGCCTGTCAACTGCAGAGAGTATTTCAACTTGCAGGGTGAAATTCTGGCTCCATTGAAGTGAGAGACAAAGCTCCTGTTGATTTAAATGAAGGCCAGGATTTCTATGGATTCCCAGAGAGGGGCAGATGAGCAGAGTGGCAGCTGTGCCATCTACATAACTGCGTCAGCCTTCATCAGGATCTTAAAAGCTTTTTTTCAGCTCAGTTTCAGAAATCTATGAGACATTGGATAACATAGATCCTTCCTCAAACAAGCTAAATTTAAAAAGTACAATCTTAGAGAATCTAACCCTAGTTTGGAAAGTCTGTGCACAATCAAAAGCATCCTTACAAGCTAATGCATAGGTCTGTATATATTTTAATTAATATTTCTGAATTCTTTCCTTTTCTCTTTCCCTTAGCTTTGATCTATACGAAAATGGCCTCAATGCATGTAACAGATGGAAAAATATCTTTAGTTATAGTTGTCAAACTAGAGATTGTCCTCCTATTATGACTGCAAGAAATTTACATCTCAGAGACAAAAAGAATGTGGCAAAATGTCTGAGGGTGTACAGGTATGAATTTCTCTGAACAAGCTTTTCTCATGATTAACAAGTAATACATGGACATGGAGGGTGAGGAGGATAGACCTGATAGGCTGCAGTGCAACACATTTAGAGAAGCAAGCTTTTTTCAGGGGATTTTAATAAATGGAGATCATGGTAAGTGAAAAATTATATCCGAAGGAGGAAAGGGCCTAACTATGGAATTGGATGTGCAGTAAGAAAGGGAATCTGGAAGAACAAGAGGGACTAGTTATGAAACCGGAAAAATGAAACCCAAAAGTTAGTGTTCCTATAAGCCCCTCTTGTATTGCAGGGGGGTATTTATTCATGGTTTAATACTAAACTGGTGATAACACAGTGGAGTGATCCTTCTGGATGCTAATTGAGTCACCCAATGAGAATCTCTGATAAAAAGCTGCTGGTATGATTTCCTTATCACCTTCAAAATGTGAAGAGCTCCCTATTTAGGGACATTGACAGCCTACCCTGTACACACCTCTTGCACTACTGTGAAGTAGTAGGGACAGATGGCATGGCAAGAAAATAATTTCAAGTAGATTATAATTTTTTGTGTGTATACTGTTGTATATTTAACCCTATACACATAATTATCTGTATACGTACTTGTATAGGTGTATATAAAAGATACTATAACTACTTAAGTCAGAAGTGACTTCAGTGTGTCCACAATATATAAACATACTAACACCCACCTCTGTAGACACATACACACCATATACACACATATACACACATATCTGGAGCGTATGGCAGCTATGTCAAAAGTTGGTTTTGTTGAAGTCCATCAAAAAATGTGGAAGAAGCTGATAATGCCCAATTTTGCTCAATAGAGAAATAGAAATCAGATAAAATCTGGAGTTAAATATTACTTAGTCTAACTGAATTAATTATTCATAAATGAATCAACAAAAAAGAAAAAACAGATCAATATACATATGGGCTAGTATTTATTTATGTTTTGAAGAGATAGTAGCAATATATGGGTGAGAGATAAGTTTAAGTGAATCAAAAACCTGTAAACAGGTAATCTAAGATTCTGCATGATACAAAATATGCCATGATAAAATTTTACACGTTCATATTTCATAATCTGTAGAAAATGGAAAAAGCCTTCTGAAGAAATTAAATTTGAATAACAACAAATTATTTTCATAGTTTCAGACCAGTATTATTACCTGACTTATCTTCTTGCTTTCGAGGCTTACCTTCTGTGGAATTGGGGTGTGATGTGTAACTTCTTAAATTCAGACAGTCCCTATTTATACTCATGGACAACACTCATTTGCCTTGGATGTTTGTGCTTCATGTATGATCATTCTGGTTTTTGGGGAAAGGAGATAATTGCTTAAGGGAAGGAAGTCTTTTAAATGGAATGAATATTCAGACACAGATTATTCTCTTAGATAGTCTTCTATGGGCAAGGTTAAAATATTCCTCCTTTGTGCCAAATATTTATTTGTTCTTATCAGCACAGCTCCATGTAATGACTGCCTAACTATTATTGTGATTTAACCCCAGTGGGCAGCTAAGACCCAGGCAGCCCCTCCCTCACCCCCCACCCAATGGGACAGTGGAGAAATCAGTGTGTTGAAAAAAATACACTTTAGTGTAGGTAAAGCAAAAGCTGTGCACACAGACAAAGCAAAACATGACATTTAGTCAGTGCTTCCAATGGGCAGAGAGGCAACCAGCCATCCCCAGGAAAGCAGGGCTCCATCAGGCACAGCAGTTACCTTGTCCTGAACGTGAGCTCGTTACCTGGAGAGCAGCACCAACTCACACACGGAGCAGAGGAATTTCTATTACACAATATAGAGAGGTAGGTGGGAACCAAAAAAAGGCAGACTCACCAATCATCAAAACTTTATGATATTTCTATATTTTCACAAACAAACATATCAGCATTAACTGAATACAAATTACAGAGCTTTTTAAATAATTAGTACTCAAATCTCTATTTGCTAGTTACATTTCTTGCTTCTAATTCTAATTAGTCCACATGTGCAGTCCTTGTCTCCATTTGTGATTGGAGTCCATTTTGAGTAGGTGGTCAATCAGTCAAATCACAATCACCCACTGTCAGAATTACCTCAACCCCAGATATTGCTCGATTCTGCTGATTTCACTCCTGGTGGCTTTTGCCCAAACGACCCATTCATCTTTGTATTGTCTTGTCCTTTCCTTAAAGTAAAAGATTAGCCAAGCATGCAATGTTCACCACGCAGTTCTTTAATCATAACTGTCTGGTTCTAGCTACTGATTAACAGCCAAAAAATTTGCAAAGTTGGATTCAAGTCTTGAGGCTCTCAGACCTTGAGGAGCTCCATGTAAGTTACTTAGGGAAACAAACTCCACCACTCCAAACATCTTCACTTTCTTTCTTTTTCCTCTAAGCTGAGCATGAAGCCATATGATCTGGATACCCCTTTGGTGTGTCCCCTCCTGACTCTTCACATACCTCCAGCCCGCTCACTGGTGGAGTGGGGTGAGGATCAGAAAAGTCCTTTACATGGTGTAAGCCCTGCTCAGCAATAACAAAAAAATCCCTGAGCTATTAGTTCTTTTTCAAGTACAAGTCCAGAACACAGCTTCATACTAAGTACTTTGGAGAAAATTAAGCCTACCTTAGCCAAAACCAGAACAACTGGCTTTTTATCACCACTGCATTACTCTCCCTATTTCTGTGCTCTTCACGTGAATCAGTTTGATTGCAGAGACATCAGTTTGGTTTGCAAAAAAAAAAAGCTCCAAGATTTTGTTATCAGTGTTTTGGGAAAACTGGTATAGTTTTCTCACAGTTTCTCACCTGAAATAGTTTTCTCAAAATTCAAGAGATATTTCCGTTTTCATAATTTCAAAGTAGGCATAAAATTTTTCCTTTTGATTCTCAAAAAAGAGAGAATACCTTCTCTAAAAATTGGCACTTGGACTTTTTTTGTCCACTCCTTTACCACAAATGGCAAATAACTACTCACTTAAGAATAATTGCACCACCTTGATTTGGTACCTTTTGTAGGTGCACTGTGGTAGAGTTAATACAAACTGACACTACATCTATTCTCCAGAGCTTCCTGTTTCAGTCCATAAATGGAGAATATGGTATACCAAGAATTGAATTTTAATGCCATTTACCATAACTAGTATTACAACGCTTGTACAAACTATTGCTGTTACCAACAGGCTAAGGCAAAAACTTCAAGATCCTGATTTCTGTTCCCTTTTTCATGTGCTAAACAACTTTGTGAAACATTTTATTCTATTGTGCTCTTATTTACCCACTTCTCATGTAAAGATGTAATACATTTCATTCATATTATTAAATAGTTTAAAATCCTCAGGTGTGACTCAGTGAGAAGGGAACCACAGAAGTGATTTATTACTTTTTTAGGATATAACAGCTGAAAGTCAAAAAGTATAATCTGTCCTCACATGATAGATAGTAATATATGACTCTAGCAAAGTGCTAAAAGCTCCTATACTATGAATTAGAGAAGCACAACTGGATTTCACTGTCTCTCAATTGAACCAGACTAACAAAGTTGGTGGATCAGTGTGTGGATCGGTGCAGTACTTCACAGCTACCCAAACAATCCATCAGTCACAGGAGATAAAAAGAGGTCTAGTTAAATTCCAGTCAGTGGTGCTGAGAAAAAAACTGGAGTGGTGATCAGTCTGAAAAGCTAAAAACTCTTCCAGAAATGATAGCATGTTTGCAACCCTAAGAGCTAGACTGAACAAAGTCCAGATCATTAGTTTTTTAACATATTCATTTAGCAAAGCTCCTTAGTTTTAATTAGAACTACATCTGCTTAGACTTTGGAGAGTAGCAGAATGGGGTGGGGAGTCTTATTGAGATTATTTTGCCAGGCTCCTGGGAGAGGATCCTCAGGCATAGGTCATTCAAGTCAATGGCAAAAAAGCAAAATTAAGCAGTCAGCAGATCTACCATAGAGCACATTCCTGCTGTATTTAAAAACAAACAAACAAACAAACAAACCAAAAAAAAAAAAAAAAAAAAAAAAAAAAAAAGTGCCATTCAAGAGGACAGATGAAATCCTGGATTCACCCTTAAACTCCTGCTGGAGACCAACACTGCTGAAAGGGATTTGAGTGCTCTGGTCAATGACAAGTTGAATATGGCAGCCAGGAGGGCCAAGCCTGTCCTGGGGTGTATCAGGCACGGCATCACCAGCCGGGCAAGGGAGGGGATTGTCCTGCTCTGCTCTGAGCTGGGGCAGCCTCACCTCAAGTGCTG
>VWZU01016719.1:638-8138 GCA_013397095.1 Sterrhoptilus dennistouni | reverse complement strand
ATACAGTTTAATGCCATTTAACTTACAGGATCATTGGTTTTCGTCTCAGAAATCAGTCAATCGTTCTGACTTTCATTAAAAATAAAAGTGATACCAAATCTTTTTCTCTTTTGCTATGTCATGAGTATATGAAGTGTGTTGGAACTCAGTACTCTAGAACAAGGCTAGAAACATAACATGCATCAGCATGATTCATGTTGCCTTTTGGAAAGTAAAGAAATAAGGAAGTTGGAGCAGATTGCTTCTGGAAGCAAATATCAGATATGTTGAAAACTAAAAGCAAGCCCAACACCAGCTGGAATTTACGAAGATAATAAATGCTTTAAATTCAAATAACATTTTATGCAAATTCACTTCCAAATTTTAATGTGCTTTATTTCTTACAAAAAACCCACCACCACAGAGTCAAAAGCCAACCAAAGTTAATTTTATTCCACTTTATTTTCATTTCACTTGGTAGTTTACAAAAACAGATAATTCAATGTATACAGCTAGTCATAAGAAAACATGTACTATAAAAGCCTCAAAAAAACCCCAAAAAGTGAAGCTGAGAAAAAGGAAAGATTTCTCCCACATTTAGCTGACACTGCACCATACTGCTTAACAGTTTGAGAACTTATAATGTCAGAACATATTTGCTAAGGATAGAACCTACCTGAGGACGAGCATTTGATGGTCTGTATTTTTTTAATATTTCCCACTGCCTGTAGTCAAAATCAAGCCATTTCTCCATATGCACTCAGGAACATGTTCATATTTTTAAAAAATGGGAATAAATAATACCGTCGTTTTTATTTTCAAGTACTTCTCAGACTGCGACTGATTCTTCTTGTTTTAACCTAAGCATAATCTTCATCATCACCATCATGACCATCATCACTAAGAGAGATGAGAGGAAGGAACTCCTTAAATATAAAAAACTATTAGAACATGAGCATCAGCATATTAATCATCATAACTAACTGTATAAAGCAATTCCCATGTTTCTCTCTCTATAATGATATATTATTATGTAAATACAAGGTGACATGATGACAAGAGCTTCTTCTGGAGTTCTGAAAATATTCCCCATATCCCAAGCATTTTCTTCATTTGAAACAGTTAAAAACAAAATTTATGTTCTCCATTCTGCAATTAGAACTTTAGAAAAATGTGGCAAACTGTAAGGACACGGACTGTAGCTGTCCACTGCCATTAATGAGAGAAAAGTGTATTGTAGCCAGACCCTTTCATTAAAAGTTTCTCCATCTCTCTATGTGTGCAGAGGTTAGTGCTCTTCTGCAGCACTTATTGGCAATGAAATGGCTGTTTGGAATATGGATTTGAAACACTCTTGTCTTCCTAAAAGACAGCAGTTCAGTGGAAGGCTCTGGTCTTCTTCATCAGCTTCCTAAATGCATTTGGGGTCAGCTAAGTGTCAGTTACGATTCATCTTGTAAGGCTTTATCAGTTTACACTTGGAACAACAAAACCGTGCACCTGATCACAGTGACACACTAAGTTTAGTGACACCTTTCAGTCAGGTTTTTGTAAAAGAGATGAACAAATTAAAAGTTTTGCCCTATCCTCTTCTTTTCTCATTTTGAAGTTCTTCTGGTCACTGTGAGAAATTATTTCTGCACCTTGTTTGCACTGCAGCTCTAGGACATTTTTCAATGCCGTTTGTGGGACCCTAATCATTTAACAGGAAATTTGCCTCTAATGACATAACTAAGCACAGGGACATATTTCATCTTCCTTACAGTTCAATGAATGTTGAGGCTTCTTTTTTCTTTATATTTTATCTTTATTTCTTTTGTGAAAGCACTTGTGTGAAGAAGTAATAAAGCAAAACAACAGCACTAAAAGGTATACAGTTTGTGGGAGAGATGAAACAAAGCTTACAGCTACATTAGACAAAATGTATATAATCTGCAAAAAATCTCCAAAAAAACCCCTTTTGATAAATTTTTTTCATCACATAAGTGACTACCTTCAATAAAATACTTCTGTTCCTGAAAATCGGGGTAATATAATCATCTTTAATGTAATCACCTATTGCTTATATATTTCATTTCAGTCTCTCAGATATTCTGATGTTTTACCTTGCTTAAATTTCATCTCTGTTTAGTCAAAGCATATGCCTTATTATTTGTTTTTCCTGTACCTATAAAATAGTTCACATCTGCTAAAATTTTTGCGTCTATTTTGGGGAAGTTTATAATTAATCAACTAATTATTGTATCAACTGTAAAAAATAGCCACACTAAGAAAATTGTGTCTTTAAAAGGAATGGATTAGGCAAGCTTAATATTCACCTCACATAAATGACATCACTATAATTCCACGGGAATTGTAGAAATTAATGGATAAAAATATTTCTATGAAAAAAGTAGTAACAGCCAAGGTACAGTCATAATTTTGAACATGTAATTTGTATTATAGATAGACAAACAGATACAGCAAGGTCTTTAGTGTCCAAATCTACTTCATGCACAATATTCTGGAAAATATCCCTATTTCTTTAAGCTATACTGATCTATCATAACAGTAATTGTATAATTCAGTTGGGAAACTTACTGCTCCTCTTGTCTACAGTCATCATGTATCCATGACACTTCAGCTTTAGTTCAGGTTATTTAGACTTCCTACTGAAGTATTTAGTAAGTAAAATGGGTTTAAATTATGAGAAAAAGAGCACTGAAAATAGTGCTTCTGAGACAGAAACACAAATTGTAAAGAAATCAAAATTAAATAAGAAGTCCAAATTCAAACTCCCAACCCTAGATATGCAGCACTTCTTTTCCTTTAGGCTTAATGGGCTACAAACCCTCTACAATGACTTTAAAACACAAAGGTAGGGTTTTGCCCCACCAGAGGGAGCCCATAATATTTCATGAAGGAAAAAGGAAAACAATGACAAATGCATAGAAAAAAAATATGAATTTTATAGGTACATTAAATGAATATAGACGTGTGTATATTTACATATTTGCTATGTATTGCCTGAGATCCTAATGCTGAAGCCAGACCATCAGGAATATTAGTTGGACAGGAAGCACATTTCCATGAAACAACACCAGGGACAGATGTGAACAACTAACCTTTAGAATCATAGAATTTTCCAGGTTGGAAGGGATTCACAGGGATCACAGAAACAGATCTGTTGGACCTGCAAACAATCACCCCAAGAAACACACGATGTGTCTTCGCCTTTAGAGAAAGACTAGAGAACAGTGTTATGTTAAATAGAATAAAGACCAATTTGTGTTCTATTTAATATCAATGTAGCATACGAATAAATTTTGTACATATTAGAAGTTACTGAAAGAAAAGAGGAGCTAATTTTGACTTTGACCTTTCCATAAAGGTGTTAGGGTCTCAGCTAAATTCCAGATTAGTTTGTTTTCTGAAAAAGTGCTACATTAATCATGTATCTGTTGCTCACTTTTTCTTTCACACGAAAGACAGACAGTCAATCTACTATAATAAATCAGGAAAAACTAGAACTGAGACTTGTATGTGCATGTGCAGTATTTAGTAGAAATGTGTCCTCCTTACAGACAAGGTGAAGCAAGAGTTTCTGTTACTTCTTACCACCCACTTAATGTTGCAGCCAAAGGTGTGAGTCAGGAGCACAGCCAAGAAATGCTGATTGTGACACAGTGAGAAATACTGAGTGAGTAATCTCATTCTAATGAGTTCCTCCTAATAATGTCACCATCAAAACCTATCCTTCTGCCTGAAACATTTTCTTGTCCTTGTCTGTGTCTAATACTGTCCTAATACTCTGCATATTTTTGTATCAGAGTAGGCCAAGCAGAATTTACTCACATAAACTGGGACTAGTTTCGGATTTCTGCTTTCAGACATGTAGAGTAAAAACTCTGCAATTAGTGTGATTTAACTATTTCCAAATACA
Organism: Sterrhoptilus dennistouni; assembly: GCA_013397095.1. Classification (NCBI taxonomy): domain Eukaryota; kingdom Metazoa; phylum Chordata; class Aves; order Passeriformes; family Zosteropidae; genus Sterrhoptilus; species Sterrhoptilus dennistouni. The sequence goes on along the minus strand of VWZU01016719.1, from coordinate 4,237 downwards.
ATATTTATTTTTATGTAATAAGAAAGTAAGATAAAAATGTTCTAGGCCTTTGGTTACTTCTCAAACAGAAATTCCAACAGTTTTAATGCCCAGCAATTTTTTATAAACAGACCACCAGCACTTTGTAAAACTGACACTACTAAATTTTCTAAAAAAGATAGATTAAGCACTGTATTAATTGAAGGTTCTGATCACTGTGAAACACAATCTTCTTTTCAAATAATTAGAGGTTACTATCAAATAAACATTCAGAAGATGTATTCTACAACATTTCACCATAAGATTTAAATAATACTTCTTATTCAAAAATTATTCTCATTACCACATTTTGTGATAATGGTTTATTATGGTAACAAATTTCAGGCTTCTCATGATGCCAACACTGCTTCTAGGAAGCATTAAATATTGTGCATTAGATATTGTGTTAGTTGTCAAGCCTAGTATTAAACAAAGATGAAGCACATGTGTCTTTCAACTTGTAAAACCTTCAAATCCAGACCCACTTACAAAGTCTCCCTGTAGCTGTACTCAATTCCAACCTGTTTATCATTAAATCACTCATTTAATTTAGTAAAGCTTTTTTTAAAAAGTATCATGTATCCCCTTCTTGGACTGTAAACAATTGCCCATGTTTAATATTTCTTAGTGAACATATATTGCCCTTTGTATATTAAAAGGATGTCAAGATGTTTTGTACCCAAAAGAGATTAATGTTTTTAAAGGCATAAATAATGAGAAATGTTTAGATAGCAGAAAACAAACAGATACTTTTTTTCTCTCTGTCAGACTGGTGACTCAGAAACCAAAATTAAGAATGGAAACTTGACATTTTGAGGATAGGTGGCAAAAACTGTCTTACATGCTGCAGTGCTGAGCATCACAAAATTTCCTGTGAGGTGAATGGCTCCCAGACTGGATCTAATCTAATTGACTCACACCTAGACATCCCAGTTTGGTAGCTTACTGACCTTGTTATAGGGATCTCTGCTTATCATGGCAATAGGACATGCCTGGAGAGTGTTCACACAGAGACCTGATAGGAGCCATGCAGAGAAATAACTATTTCTCAGTAATGAATTGATTTAGGTTGTTCAGTCTGTCAACAGAAGTGCAGCTCTGGATATCTAGAAAATGTATTTTTCAACACATTTTTCTAGGTATGTGCAATATTTCTACAGAGGAAGGAAGTTTTTGAAACCAAATCTGTTCATCTGAAAGAGCACATGCAAGACCATAATTTGTCCATAACCATTAAGTTTTATTGAAGCACAGGCTTAAATATTTACTTTTATGTTGCTCAGTTTTTTCTTTCTTTCAGGTAGGAGGGAGTTTGACATACACACTAAAGAAAGACCAATTTGGGTTTTAGCAACTCACTTAACAATGCAAGTTCTTGCCCCACAAAGAGTCCTGTAAAGTTTTACCTAGACCAAAATATACATTTTTCATACAGTTTTGTTCCTGAGAAAGTCTCGTATACTACTTATTCTCCTTTTCTGAAATCAAATTCATTATTTGTGTATATGTTTAGAATCATTAACCCAAAGAGATTACCTCCCTTTTTAGGGACACATTATGACCAATTCTTGAAACTTCTGGGAGGGAAATACTCACTGGACACCAACATTTATGCCTGGGGAATATTCTTTGAAATTCTGCTTACCTTCACATCTGCTCCCAACAAAAGGCTAGTCCACAGCAGGACCAGACTGCTTATGTAAAGGTCCTGGATAGGGAGCAGGACAAAGATTCCCTGCTCTTGTGTAAAACCCTTAATCTGGAGGGAGGTTTGAAAGGATCAAGATAGCTTGTTAGTATGAGACATTTTATAAACGATAGTAAATATTGCAGCCCATTTCTGGCAGTATTGTGCAAGTGGACTAGTGATCTTGGCAAACGGATGTTTTCATGTAAAGAGCTAATTTTCTTGACAGTTTCATTTGTTATCAAAGCCAGAGCAACTGCACAATAATTCTTTTTGTTTAGTTGGGGTTTTTTGCATGCAAAGTGAAAAAATCAGAATTACTATATTGCTAGAATAAGATGCCAAGATGTTACTCATGGATATTTCACAGGTCTGCTCATAAAGCTTCACAGTTTCATCTTTTCTCAGGTACTGTACATCATACACAATAGCAGCGCTTTGTGGATTTAGAACTCGTAAATATTTTATATATTGCAGAGAGATATACTTGCTGTAGGTAGTGGGGCACAACACTAAGACGGTGAAGCAGTAGCTTTGCAAAAACTCCAGGCAGCCTCATAAGAAATAGAACCATCTCTTCGGGTCACCTCAGCTGAAACTACAATTTGGGAACAAAAAGCAAAATGCATCTTGAAGCCTGTTAAATTATTCTATCCCTGGACAGTGAGTCGTTTTCTAGTCTTGAGTACCTTCTCTTTTTTTGTAGCAGCATGAATAGGCAGAGACAATTCAAGCACTCTTTAAGCCCCCACAAGAGTGGCAAAGGGTATCTTGTTTATATATTACTTTGTAATTCCAGAAATCTTATGTCAAGTCTTTCTGTAAAAGCTGTTAAAAAACCAAGCTTTTAGACCACATGGACCACAAGGGATGGTCCTCCAAAGAACATATGACTGCTTAAATGCTATTTAAAAAGAGTAATAAAGATTCAACACTCAGTATAGAGGACTACCATGAAAGTCTTTCACAGAGATTTTTCCTAGGACCCATGTTCATAAACGATTAGGAAATAACAATTTGAAAAATGAATTGATAATGATGTACAGCAGATGATGTGAGGAAATGTAAAATTACTAAGGTTTGCATAAGAATTTCCTAATAAAAAGTGACAGAGGAAACCAGATTAAATTAAGTGGTGCTAAATATAAAATAAAGAACAGAGAGAAAATGTGTGGTCTAAATTAAAAGTTACTGGAAGCAAAATGGATTTCAGACCTAATACAGACAACTCTCTCAGAAATAAAAAAAATAAAATCAGAATGCAAATAACTGTTACCCAAAAAATAGCAATTTAAAAAAATATAAAAGCCTATAACAACAGTTTAAGTTGTGATACCTCATCTTAAAAGATAGGAAACAGAACTGTAATACACAGGAAGATCACTGAAGAAGGAGGAATAAGAAGTGTTGAAGTTGTGGGAGCAGAGAACCCAGTAGCCTATGGGAAAGAGAGGGGTGGGGAAGATATTTCCCTGCACCCCATTGAGGACCTCATGGCAGAGCAGGGAACAAAGTAAGGAGGAAGGAGTGGCAGATGTGAACTCTTAAGAACTGACTGCAACACTCCTTAACCCATCCCATATTTTACTGCTAGGGCTGTGGAGTCAAAAGGGAAAGGAGTCCTAACTCCTAATGAACAGAGTGAAGTTGAGACTGGAAATAAGGGTGAGAAAGGAGTTTCAGGTTTTATCTGTTTCTCACTATCTATCTCTAGTTCATTTTGTAGTTGTTGTGGTTTGAAAGCAAAACGAGTGAGAGGCTCCAAGTCAGAAATACAACTTAATAAGAGGAAAGCTAAAAAGGTAAAATTAAAATAAAATAAATGCAATAACACAAAGGACCAATGACAGAGTCAGAATACAACCTGAGCAGGATGGTGGAAGCAGTCCAGATG
>VWZU01016699.1:0-10532 GCA_013397095.1 Sterrhoptilus dennistouni | reverse complement strand
ATTTTCAGGGAAGAAGCGGTTCCCAAGGTGTTTTCTCCTCCTCCTCCTCCGGCCGGCGTTACTGGGGAAACCATCGCGGCGCTCCTGCAGCATAGCTCCGGGAAAAGGAGACGCGGAGCCGGCTCCAGGCACAGCCCGGACTCCTCCGGAGCCTGTCCCCAAGCCCCGGGGACACGGCTGGGGACAGCACGCTCTGAGGGCTCTCCGGAGGTCGGGAAAGGCGCGGGACAGGCTCTCAGTGACGGGAAGGAGGGATAGTGCTGCCAGGAGCGGGCTGGGAGAATCCACAGGGCGTCCCCAAGCTGCAGGGTGCTGAGCCTGACGGGGAAAACCCCCTTCGGTTTCAATCGGCCTCGCTAACTTCCTGCTTGTCCGTAAATATTCACAGCGACTAATGGGTCCTCTTACCCTGCTCCCTCATCCCCGCTTGCATCTTTTGGAGGGGAGTTCAGTGTGAGGTCTGAAACCTGTAAGGGGCATATGTTCATTTTTTGTTTCCCTGTCCATGGTGCCTGTACTTAGAGGATGTTTTTCCATGGCCAAATGTACTGTTCTGTTAGCACAAATCCAGGCACTAAGATACCTAAACTTATAAATCCCAAACCATGAGGTCAGACAAATACACTAAAAGGTCAGAAGTTTAAAAATAAGAAAATTAGGATCTCCTTATGTATTTCAATGCATTTACTACAGTTTTGTTCAGTTTTTTGCCTCTGTTTGGAGAACCAGAATTTTAGCAGTGACTTCAGTGGTTTTCGTGCTTTCTTTTTATCCAGTGCCACAGTTTTGGGGAGGGGGATCCAGGAGATGTGATGAGCCTGCAGGAGAGCAGTGAGCACAGCAGGATTGCAGCAGCCAGAAATCAAGCTTAGCAGAGTGCCATTAGGCTGCTTTGGCTCCTGATCTTGGCAAGCTTTGGGAAACTGAGCACTATTGGAAATTTTCCCTGCTCAGGTTTGTGGGCAGCCTGTGATGCACAGATATTTCCAACAGCTGCATCTAAGAGCAGAGCCCTGATGTTCCAGGTGCTGAGGTCTGAGACAGACACTACCAACTGGACACTTCCAGTTTTCCAAACACAACCTCAGCACCTTCTCCCCCATTTTCCTTCCCAGCACCGGGGTACCACACACTTCTCCAGGCTGTTAACCTAGCAGCTGAAACAAACAAATTCTGATTCGGATAAACCTCCAAACTTGGTCTCTCTTTAGTTATCTGAATCCAAATGTTTGACCACATGGATCAGTTAAACATTCTTTCCTCCCTGCCCCACACACTACACCTGAGAAATCTTTCCAAACCCATTTTTAGTGCCTGAAATGCCACTCCCTCAGCATCCCCAGGGCAATATTTTCTCTCTCCAGGCATCTCTCCACGGGCCATGGTTAATCCCAGTGCCTCTCTGCAGTGGAACACGACGCTTTTGTTCCAGTCCCCTCCTCCAGTCTCGCGTTTCTGCAGGAATCCCTCGGGGTGTGATGCTGCCAGCGCCGCTGCCTGCTTTGTTCTCCAGCCCAGAGAGCCGTTCCTGTGAGTCCTCCCAGGAGGAGAGAACAGGGCTGTAGGCTGAGCACTTCATCCTCTGCCCACCCCACAGCAGTGCCCAAGCTCTGCACTCGCTGTTCTTTGTCCTGAGAAGGTTCATCAGCTGCAGCCAGCCTTGTATAAGCTCTGCTCTGGGGCCAGCGCCCAGCCTGGCAGGAGCCTTTGCTGCAGCTCAACATCACCTGCAACACACCAACAACCAACAGAGACATGCCAGAGTCAGAGCAGGAGGACATTATTTGTAACTCAAATAATGCAGAGGCATTTCCAGCCTAGTCCAAGCCAGTGCTGGGTTTTCACAACAGAAGTTTGGATTTGGAGGGTGGACTGTCTCCTGAATCCTAAACCCCAGTTCCTGGTGAATTCTTAATTCTGCAAGTAGGTCATGCCTGCTGTCTCCCTTTGAGAACAGTGGAGACTTGACAAGTCTAAATAATAACTCATCTCTCCTCCCTTTGATGTGAGATGCCGCAAAGTTGTTCCCTGCCATCCACTTTTCATTTTTTCTCTTCAGTTCCTGCAGAACTCAGCTGAACACTCAGGCTGATGAAGGATAAGACATTTCCAGGTCCCAGCAGTGTTTGTAGCATGAGGTCTGTCCCTGGGATAGGATGACCCATCATAGTGGCCTGGCATAGGACAGGCTGAGGGCTCTGATGTTCCTGTGAACTCCTGGCACCCAAAGCTCATTTTGAGCTGCAGTTTGAGTGCACAAAGCCCAGACTTGCCAAGCCCCTGCCCACCAAAGAAGCCACAATCCCCAGGCACAACCAGGAGGAGCCTCCTGCAGGGTGGAGCTGTGTCCAGCTGCTGAACACTGAGCTGCGCCCAGGCCACAGGAGTGACCAGTGCCACCACAGAGCAGGGACAATCCTCACACCTCGTTTTCATTGTGTGCACTCAGCTGAGACCCTGCACAGGGGTTTCAGCTTCCATGAGGAGCCTTGTAAAGACCTTGCCCTAATTACAGAGTCATTCCAGTGACATATTAAATTATGGGTGAATTTTACATAATTTTTTTGATACATGTTGTTATGACATGTAAAATTTTATCTTTGCTAGATGCAGTGAATTATATAAGATCTTTGTTTTGCATTTGTCAGGACTGCACATTTAACAAATGTTCTTTCAAAGGACCTGGTTCTCCACACAACTGTAACAATACAGACAAACTTCATAAACTTTATTAAATTTCTAGTAAATTATATAAGCTAAAAGGCAAGTTTATGTGACAGTGTTCAAACTCCAATCCAAGCATGCCAGGAGTGTGGAAATTCTTGTCCTGAAATGCAGCACCATTCCTGGGCTTCCAGGGATGGCTCATTATATGATCAAATGCTATTTTTCCCATGGGAACCCTGTCTCTGTGTTGGAGCAGCCTGCCTCATGCAGATCAGTGGGCAGCAATTCAAAAATCTGTTTTCTGTATGTCCTTCAGCCTGTGACCCCAGCCCTTGTTTACTGTATCCTGCTCATCCTCGCTCTGAAGATTAAATACTCTTTACACTTGGTTTTTGTTTTATTTTTTTCTGTGACACTCATTATTCTGGTCATGTTTGTTTATTCTGCATGCAAACTATTAATTAATTGGTCTCTCTGAAGCTCAGTAAGGCAGGGGAGAAAGATTATCACTTTATAGATAAGGAGGAGAGGCACAGAAATATTCAGTCAAGAATGTCAGTTAATTTGGGATGTTGAACTTCAGATGCTGAAGAGCTGACAATCCCTGTGCACAAGGGATTTGTTTAGAGAGGCCACAGGCACTGTCAGGGCAGGGCTGCAGTGGGCAGCAGCTCCCTGGACACACAGGAGGCCCAGAGAATTTCCAGGGCATGAGACCACAAACAGTAGCTGGAAGTGTAGGAAATCACAGAATCTGAGGATGGTCTGGCTTAGAAGGAGCTTTGAAGATCCTCCAGATCCTGCCCTGAGCAGGGGCAGCTCCTACTGTCTCAGGGTGCTCCCAGCCCTGCCCTGCCTGGCCTTGGACACTCCAGGGATCCAGGGGCAAGGTGGCAGCATAAATGCAATGTCTTGGTCAGGCTCACAAGGGGAATTTTAAAGCCAGGAGCTGAAGGAAGGCAGTGAGGTGACTTTGTTGGGACTCTGTGGCTATCTGTTTGCTCTCTGACTGTTCAGGCAGAGCTCAGGTTTCAGCCTGCCATGTCATCCAGCACTGGGGGAGTCTAGCACACTGTGCATAAATTACACCACCACAGAATCACTCAGGCTGGAGAAGACCTCCAAGATCAAGTCCAAACCTTGAGCTGGCACCCCTGTGTTCACCAGTAAATCCTGTCTCCAAATGCCACATCCCAATCTCTGGGGTTTAGGAACACTTCCAGGCATGGTGATTTCACCATTTCCCTGAGCATCCTCTTCCAGTGCATGACAACCCTTTCCATGAAGAAAGCTTTCCTAAAATCCAATCTAAACATCTCCTGGTGCAGCTTGAGGCCGTTTCCTCTTGTCCTGTTCCTTGTTACCTGGGAGATCTCCTTTCAGGTGCTTGTAGAAAAATTGCGCAGCCTGTTACAAAGAGCAGGAATTCTCCTCTCACCTGGGCTGAAGCAGCACCAGAAGCACAGTCAGGGCTGCTTTGGGCAGGAGAGCACAGCAGCCACAGGAGCACAGCTGCAGAACCAGGCTGAGCTCACCAGCCTCCTTGGCCTGCTTTAGACTATAATTTGCCAGCTCACAGCCCATAAATGAGAGAACTGAGAATGGCTTTAGAAACTCTCACTTGCCAAATTCCAAGAGTATTTGTATAATTTAATCGATAAATTGCAGTGATTTATTTGCACTAAGTAACTCATTGAGGTCTGGATAATAGATAAGGGTGTGCATGGTGCTGTACAAACACATCATAAATAAATGCAGCTTGCAAATCAATTGCAAGATATGAATTATTAATCTTCTCATAGTAAAATAATGGGATGTCTTTCCATTATGGATTTTTTTTAAAAAAAATCTGACCTAAGAGGTTTCAGAGTCATTTATTTGAGGAAGGCCACCCTTTAAGCCAGATCTTACCCTCTGTAAAAGGTCACAGGGTTTAAATATCATGGTCCCTTCCAAACAGCACTCCCTGAGTGGTTTGACAACACCTTCATCAGAACACATCAGGGTCCTGCTCAGATGAGGCCAGGGCTGGGTTCTTGCAGGTAATTTCACTCTCCCACCCTCTTTGTCTGCTGGTGATGATGACACACAAAGGTTACCCCCAAGGCCTGGTGTGTTAACACAGGTGAAGAGCAGCACATTTTCCTCCCAGGTCTGGGCCATTTCCTGACATCAGTGAGAGAGCTGGGAACAGAATAATGTGGTGTTTTACTGCACTGCATTTCTCTGACCAGAGCAAGGTCTAATTCCAGGGATGCTGAGCCCAGTGAATCCCTTGTTGAGGCAGATGAGGCAGAGCAGGCTGTGCCCATCAGATCCACTGCCCAGCCCTGAGGCTCCCAAGCTGAGCTGCCTCCCCATCCCACTCACCCCTGATGCATTATTATATAGCAAGAAGAAAATGCCTATTCTACAACTATTTGATCTAATTAATTTATCTCTTCATCAGGTTTTCAAAAGAGACAAATTTCCTTGTTTATCTTCCTCATTGCCTCCCACATGTGCAGTGCAGCAACGGCCATGTTGTCCAGATGTCTCCCTGCAATCTGCAGCTCCAGTGTTCCACATGGGGCTTCAGATTGGATTTTTAAAAGGAACAAGGGCTTTGAAAGTAATTCATGTGCAATTGTCTTTCATGCTTAAAATGGTTTGCCTTTCCTTTTTTACCCATGCTCTCTCTTTTTCCTGCACTTTTAGGCACACGTCACTTTATTTTATAACACAGCCTTAATTTTTTAAAAGGGGCAGATAATACTGGAGCTTGTTTGGATTAGGAGGTTTTTGTTCTAGGAGAACTGATGAGACAGGAGAACATGTTTGCTACAAAACTTCTGGTTGATTCTGCTGAGAAATTCACAGCCCAGGGCCCTCCTGGGCATAGAGGAGGTGTTTGGCAGAGCACTGTTACTGCTGATGTGAACCAACACAAACCATCCCATCACAAATTCCCAGTACAACAACATGGTTTCCTTCTGGACATACAGAAATTACATGGGTGTAGCTCAAGGTTTAGGCAATAACTAAAAGCAGTGAAATCCACTGCTGCCCAGCCACTCACTTGTGTATTCCAGGATGCAACATGCTCAGGCTTGGTGGTCTCATTCCAAATGAATGACCTTTCTGTGACTACAGTGATTTCTGCTCTCAAATCTGTTTTGCAGGAGAGCAGGGAGCTGGATAGTCATAGCAGAGATCAGGTTCAGAACCTGGTGCCTGGAATTTTTACTGGCGTTTCATGAAGGCTTCTGGGATCAAGGCAAATGCCTGGTTCTGTAGGCAGCCCAACTTTCAGTAACTTTTTCACCACTTTTGAGTCATCATTAATGCCATCCCACTCAGTGGTTATTCCCAGGCCTATTCTCTCTTCCCAACACTTTCTTGCACATATACTTCTAATTTCCTTTAACCCTTCTGGTGATGAATTTTTTTCTCACCTCCTGTCTCATCTTGCCTGGCAAGCTCCATCCAGCTCCGTAATCTTTATCAGCTTTTTCTGCATTTTCATGGCAGAAATTCCTTCAAAGACTTGAGATCTTTGTGCAGCTTCTAGTGGAGTTTTAGCAGCTGCTTCATCTCTCTCCTGTGGTGGCCAAGGGATGGAGTCTGGTTTGCTCTTTGATGCCATTGCTGAGCAGGTCTGCTCCACCTGGGCTGTTCCCTCCTGCTCCCAGGGAAGGGCTTGGCACTTGGAAGTACTCACACAAACAGGACTGGCAGGGTTTTCATCTCCTCAGCATCTGCCAGTTTTTAGCCTTGGCAAGGGGGATTGCTGAGTGCTCTAAGGCTGCCTCACCGCACGAGGTGTTCCCTGAGCTGGCTGCTGCTGGCCCCACTCTCAGCAGCTCAGGCTGTTTGCCAGAGACCTCTAATATGGCAAACAGGAACTGCTGGCTATAGCTCCAACTATCTATCCATAATCTATGCATGTATTTATGTGTGTCTACATCTTCTATGCACATTTGTGTGTGTCTCTGTGTGTATTTAATAGATTTCATTGTGCTTAACACATTTTCCTCTCAAGCAGGATTTAAAACCTGAGTGGGCTGCTGTCTGTCTGATGGGAGAATTCTGCCTTTGCTGAAAATGCTGCTGCTCTAGAGCTGGCTCAGGAACCCCTCAAAGGGTGTGTGTGGTGCACTGGGTGAGCAGCACAGCTCACCTGGAGTCAGGTGTGCGCCTGGGCAGGTGCAGTCTGTGTTCTGCAGAGGGGGACACTGAGCAGGGAGAAGGAGCCTCAGCAAGTGGTGTCCAGTGGGACAGTCTGGGAAGGTGCTGACTTCGCAGGGCTGTCAGGCCACTGCCTCCCTGGTGCTCCTGGAACTCTGATAGGTTCTGCAGAAAAGGCCACAGCAGCTCTAAGGAGGTGAGGTTTGTCACAGGCTGAGCTGCAGGGATCATCCAAGCACAAGAGTACACGAGCTGGCAAGAGCAGCACCCACAATCCTGACTGCTTCATGAATCCCTTCATTCTGCTCTGCTCAGTCTGCCCCAGTTATGTGATCATGGGATCTGCTGATTGAAACTCCCTAGAAAAGTCTCGTTTTGTTATCTAATGCAAAACCTTCGTGGTTAATGTAAAATAATTTCACCAACTCTGCGGCAGGTGGGTAGCCACTTCTTCCGAATGCAGTAATTGTTCTTTTAAATTAAGAAAATAAAAAAAACCACCAAAACACCCCACACACTTAAGCAACAATGAAAGTTCTGCTTTTGTCTGTGGGTGTGGGTGTTTGGTTTCACAAGTTTAGTGGTTGTGTTGTCCATATTCAAAATGGCTTCCTTGTTCTTTATGTTAAAAGGTTCTTTGTCCTCCATCTTGCTCTTACCCCTCATGAAGTTATTCTTAGCCCACATTTGTTACAAGTTATATGCGTTCCCCGGCACTGCCTTGGAGACAGATCTCCATTGGCTGCCTTTTCCCGCTTCCCCGGTTGTCCATCACTCCAAGTTACATTACATCCCCCCTGTCAGTCACCCTGAGGCCTGTGAGGGGTGATTGGCTGGGTCCCTACCCTCCCCCATCCTTGCTGGCTTGTGATTAGCTATGTTATGCATACTGCCAGTCCCCAGTTCTTCCCCACTGGTTGTCTTTTGTTCCACCCTCAGAGAGACCACGTGTTTAAAAACCACCTGCGCTCCTTTCTCGGTGTCTCTCCTGAGGTACCGGCTCTGGAGCAATAAACTCCTACCCTGTTTCACCCTCAAGAGAGTCCCCTCTCGTCTGTTCGCCGCCGTAGCGAGTCAAGTAGGTGGGATGCGGAGAAAAGACTCCACTTGGTGTGCTGTCAGGTGTGCTGGGGCTGGCCGGGAGAGAAGTGCACCGCGACATTTGTTTAACAAGAAAAGGAGTTTAATTTTTAAAGATCATTCTATATTATTAACTTGCTTAATTATCAGAAGGGATGGTTGGATGAGCAGACAATTAAAACAAGGGGAAACTCGGAAGAGTTCATCAGTATATTAGAGAGACAATGGGGGAAAGTAAAACTATTTCAAGTACCATTTGAAGGAAACCATTTGGGAAGAAAATAGGATTAATTAAGTTTTGAACCAGTTGATTCTGTTATCTAAAAATATTTCCTAGATAAATACTGTTACATACTCATGCATGAGCTAATGTCAGCAGCAGAGTGAAATGTTGGTGTAGATAAAGGCTCTTCAAACCAGGAGGAACTGCAGACCCGGCAGGGTCTGTGGTGTATTCTGAGGCTGAGGCAGTGCAGCACAGGATCTGACTTGTGCCTCCTTTGCTGTCTTGTCCTGCTCAGGGCAGCTCAGTCCTAATGGACTCACTGAGAGGAATTGCTGCTGCTGCTGATCCCGTGCAGAATGTGCCCCACTCCCCAGTCCCTGGGCTCCAGCTTCTCTTTGGCTTCCCTCCACTGGCCTTGTCCTTTTCAATATCAGGAAAATGAGACTTTTTCTTCATTGCTTTAAACACAGGTGTGATGGCCATGCTCGCGTGGGGACCTGTAACCCTGTCCTCTGCCAGGAGACAAGCTCAGAAAAGGAGTGTGACAACATGCAGTGCTGAGAAACCCCTGGGACATGAGAGCATTCATCCTGCCCCTCCAGCTGTTGAATTTAGGTGAGACATACCAAACATATCTGGGGAAAAAATTAGGCCTATGAGTGCTTGAAAGTAATTTTCCATAGGTGGGATTTAAGACTCTTAAATTTCAAATCATTAATAATGATCTTTAAAGGGAACCTTGTAAGTTGTCTTCTAATTCCTGATGAGATAGAGTAATTTATTACATCAATTTCTCTGATTAATGTAAGATGTGTTTCAAATTTGGGTCTTCCTGTAATATTTAAACCTCCCCTTGAGAGGAGCTGCAGAAGGTGACTGTGTGCCCCCAAACTGATGTGGTATGTCCTCAAAGCAGGGTGAGATCTGCTGCTGGAGCTGGTCAGAAATAAAACCACTGTACAACAGCAAACTCAGCTTATTTCAGAACCTGCTGCTCAAAAGCACAAACCAGGGTCTCATAGCTCTGCTCACTCATGCCAGAGGAGAGAGTGTCTTAAAAACTTACTCTGTGAATTGGAATTTTTATTATTGTCAAGGACATCCCAAAAATTGCTGAAAAAAAGGCCAAAGCTGGAGTTACTCAGGATACATTGCATGACAGGGCTTTCTGCTAAGAAATGAATTTATTTTAAATAGGCTTTCCACTGTACTTATATGTAATTTTTGCATAGCCAAAGTCAGACATGCTGGTTTTTGTCCTGGTCTTACACCAAGGAGGAAGCTGAGCTCCAGCATTTAGAGCAGCCATTCTCTGAGCTGGTGAAATGCATCACACACTTTGTGTCCTTCATCCACCACACTGAGGTTACAGAAAACTGAAACACCCTTCTTTATTGGTCTTGGGGTGACCACTCAANACAGATTCTGTCCTGCAAAAGTGTCCTGGTCAAGGAAATGTCAGGGAGAGCTGTAAAGCCCTGGAGCTGGCCCTGCTCTCCACAGAGATACTCAAGACACAGCAGAGCTCTGCCAGGCCTGGCTGCACTCTGGGGCTCACCTGGGGACAGCCTGGGTGCCACAGCATCCCTGAGCTTGTCACAGCCCTGCATCCCACGGGAAAGGTGCTGGGGACAGCAGGAGGGGCACTGCTCTTCCTGGGCTGCCCTGGGGGTGATTCCCCAGACAGGGAATTGCCTTCCATCGTGCCAGCGATGAACAGCCCGAGCCAGAGGCTCTGGAGAGACAACCATGCTGTGAGGTAGCATGAGGGAAACCACACAAACGAGGAAACGAGAAAACATCTCTGTGATGCAGAGAAGAGCTCTTCCTGCTCTTGCTCACCCCCACACCAGGCCAAGCAGTGTCTGAGCCCCTGCAAGCACCCCTTTGGGAGCAGCTCTGCCAGGTGATCACAACAGGCAGCACTTGTGCCTGGTAAGAGCTGTGCCCCTGCCAGCCTCGGGACTGTTTCCTGGGGGCCCTGCCAGGTGAATCTCAGGTGTGCCAGAAGCTACTGGGAGGGGCTGGCACCTCCTGAGCAGCCCCAGGCCTGTGGGCAGCACTGCTGGAGAGGCAAGCACAGGAGGATGGGCAGGTGAAAGGCATCCTCAGCCCCTGGCAGAGCCAGGAGGGGCCCAGACCCCATCCTGCAGGTGGTCAGTGGCTCACAGGAACTCGGGGCTCGGATCCCCTGGGCTTTTCCTCACTGCATCTTCCTGCACTCTGCAGTGGACTGTGGCAGAGCAGAGCAGCTTCACCAGATTAACAATGGTAGTACCTCTAAGATTAGATAGAGAAGTATCCAGTTAGACATTTTCCTGACATCTAGCAGGTTCTTAAAGGAAGGTATTATCCAGGAGAAAATCTGCGTAACTTTCTAATTTATGGGTGC